>CM038679.1:421965779-422367511 GCA_021605205.1 Aegilops longissima
TTACTTCAGACCTTCGGGTCCATAGCTAGTAGCTAGATGGCTTCTTCTCTCTTTTTGGATCTCAATACAATGTTCTCCCCCTCTCTCGTGGAGATCTATTTGATGTAATCTTCTTTTTGCGGTGTGTTCGTTGAGATCGATGAATTGTGGGTTTATGATCCAGCTTATCTATGAATAATATTTGAATCTTCTCTGAATTATTTTATGTATGATTGGTTATCTTTGCAAGTCTCTTCGAATTATCCGTTTGGTTTGGCCAACTAGATTGGTAGTTCTTGCAATGGGAGAAGTGCATAGCTTTGGGTTCAATCTTGCGGTGTCCTTACCTAGTGACAGAAAGGGTTGCAAGGCACGTATTGTATTGTTGCCATCGAGGATAACAAGATGGGGTATTTATCATATTGCATGAATTTATACCTCTACATCATGTCATCTTGCTTAAGGCGTTACTCTGTTTTTAACTTAATACTCTAGATGCATCTTTGGATAGCGGTCGATGAGTGGAGTAATAGTAGTAGATGCAGAATCGTTTCGATCTACTTGTCACAGACGTGATGCCTATATACATGATCATACCTAGATATACTCATAACTATGCTCAATTCATCAATTGCTCAACAGTAATTTGTTCACCCACCGTAGAATACTTATGCTCTTGAGAGAAGCCACTAGTGAAACCTATGGCCCCCGGGTCTATTCTCATCATATCAATCTCCATCACTTTATTACTTGCTTTGTTTTTACTTTGCCTTTTACTTTTCACTTTGCATCTCTATACCAAAAATATTATTTATCATCTCTATTAGATCTCACTCTCGTAAGTGACCGTGAAGGGATTGACAACCCCTAATCGCGTTGGTTGCGAGTAGCTATCGTTTTGTGCAGGTACGAGGGACTTGTGCGTGGCCTCCTACTGGATTGATACCTTGGTTCTAAAAAACTGAGGGAAATACTTACGCTACTCTGCTGCATCATCCTCTCCTCTTCGGGGAAAACCAACGCAAGCTCAAGACGTAGCAGCTAGCATGAGGGGAAAAGGCAAACTCAACATGTTTGAATGATCCATGACAATATACTTTAGCTGAGATGTCGGAAAACATAAACCATTATGTTGTCTTCCTTGTCCAACATCAACTCTTTAGCATGTCATACTTAATGAGTGCTCCCAATCATAAAAGATGACTACGATAGTATATTTATATGTGAAATCTCTCTTCCTTCAATATTCTTTCATGGATTGTTCAAATGACCAATACAATGCTTGCTAACCTTCAATAAATTTACAACCTCTACTTATTAGACGTGAAGTCATTACTCCCCATGGGATAAGCAAATGAGGCATATATAATTTCAGATTTATGACAATCAACTCATTCAACCATTTACTCATAAGATATAAGTGAAGCACACGAGTAAATGATAAACTACTCCAAAAAGATATAAGTGAAGATCAATGAGTAGCTAAATAATTATGTAGATAATGTGAAGACTCTCTCTCATTAAAGAATTTCATATCTTGGAATTGTATTCAAACAGCAAGCAAAACAAAATAAAATGACATTGCAAGGATAGCACAACTCATGTAAATAAGCAAAAACTTAGGCTCAACCGATACTAACCGATATTGGTTGAAGAAGAAAGGTGGGATGCCTACCGGGGCATCCCCAAGATCAGATGCTTGAGAGTTCTTGGAATATTATCTTGGGGTGCCTTGGGCATCCCCAAGCTTGAACTTTTGTTTCTCCTTAATTCCTCTCATATCATGGTTTCTCTCTTTCTCAAAAGCTTCATCCACAACAAACTCAACAAGAACTCGTGAGATAGGTTAGTATAAACCAATGCAAAACCTTATCATCTTCTACTGTAACAAATCACTAAAATTATTATTCAACATTGCGTACTAAATGCCTCTACATATTTAATACTCCTATCCTCAAATAGAATCATTAAACAAGCAAACATATGCAAACAATGCAAACATAACAACAATCTGTCAAAACAGTATAGTCTGTAAAGAATGCAAGATTCATCATACTTCCCTAACTCCAAAAATTATGAAATAAAATTACCACTGTAATAAATTTATCAGAGCTCAATATGCGAAAGGATTCAACATTATACCACTCTCTGACTTTTCTAGGTAATTTTTGCAACAGCGGTAAACTTTCTGTTTTCAAACAGCAACATGTATAGTAGCAAAATAAGCATGGCAAAGGCTATCCTTGACTTTTTTTATTGAAACTAGAGATGCAAAACACATATCATGTGGTGAATAAAAATATAGCTCCAAGTAAAGTTACCGATGAACGAAGACGAAAGTGGGGATGCCATCCGGGGCATCCCCAAGCTTAGGATCTTGGTTGTCCTTGAATATTACCTTGGGGTGCCTTGAGAATCCCCAAGCTTAGGCTCTTTCCACTCCTTATTCCATAGTCCATCGAATCTTTACCCAAAACTTGAAAACTTCACAACACAAAACTTAACAGAAAACTCGTGAGCTCCGTTAGCGAAAGAAAACAAAACACCACTTCAAGGTACTGTAATGAACTAATTATTTATTTATATTGGTGTTAAACCTACTGTGTTCCAACTTCTATAAGGTTTATAAACTATTTTACTAGCCATAGAGTCATCAAAATAAGCAAACAACACACAAAAACAGAATCTGTCAAAAACAGAACAGTCTGTAGTAATCTGTAACTAATGCAAACTTCTGGAACTCCAAAAATTCTAAAATAAATTGTTTGACCTGAGGAATTTGTCTAGTAATCATCTGCAAAAATAATCAACTAAATAGCACTCTCCAGTAAAAAGTTGAAGCTAATCTCATGAGCGCTAAAGTTTCTGTTTTTTAC
Organism: Aegilops longissima; assembly: GCA_021605205.1. Taxonomy (NCBI): domain Eukaryota; kingdom Viridiplantae; phylum Streptophyta; class Magnoliopsida; order Poales; family Poaceae; genus Aegilops; species Aegilops longissima. The sequence continues at coordinate 421,968,635 of CM038679.1, forward strand.
AGCATGATCATAAAGACTTCACCCAAGTCTTCCCAAAGGTTCTACTTGGCACAAACACTAATTAAAACATAAAACCACATCTAAACAGAAGCTAGATGGATTATTTATTACTAAACAGAACCAAAAAGTAAGAAACTAAAATAAAATTGGGTTGCCTCCCAACAAGCGCTATCGTTTAACGCCCCTAGCTAGGCATGATGATTTCAATGATGCTCACATAAAAGATAAGAATTGAAACATAAAGAGAGCATCATGAAGAATATGACTAGCACATTTAAGTCTAACCCACTTCCTATGCATAGGGATTTTGTGAGCGAACAACTTATGGGAACAACAATCAACTAGCATAGGAAGGCAAAACAAGCATAACTTCAAAACTTTAAGCATATAGAGAGGAAACTTGATATTATTGCAATTCCTACAAGCATATATTCCTCCCTCATAATAATTTTCAGTAGCATCATGAATGAATTAAACAATATAACCAGCACCTAAAGCATTCTTTTCACGATCTACAAGCATAGAAAATTTACTACTCTCCACATAAGCAAAATTATTCTCATTCAGAATAGTGGGAGTATCATAAGAGACTTGAACACTAAAAATTGTTTCCACATTAAAAGTGTAATGTTCAGAAAAAGGTAATCATAATCATGACAAGATTTGCAAATATAATCATCACTACTTTTTATAGCATAAGTTTCATCACAATAATCATCATAAGTAGCAACTTCGTTCTCATCATAATCGATTGAAACTTCTCCCAAGATAGTGGAATCACTAAATAAAGTTGACACTCTTACAAATCCACTTTCATATTCATCACAATAAAATTCAACATCCTCCAAAATAGTGGGATCACTACTTCCTAAAGTTGACACTCTTCCGAACCCACTTTCATCAATATAATCATCATAGGTAGGAGGCATGCTATCATCATAACAACTTTGCATATCAAAACTTGGGGTGCTAAAAATATCATCTTCATTAAACATAGCATCCCCAAGCTTGGGACAAACATTAATTTCAGCAAATATATTCTCAAATATTTCATCCTCATCAAACATAGCTTCCCCAAGCTTGGGCTCTTTCATATCATAAGCATAATCACTCTCATCATTAAAAATATGGATAGCACCAATAGTAAAACAATTATCATCATCGCAATGAGTAGTAGGGGCAACATCATTTGGGAGGGGTACCTTTCTACCTTTGTTGCTCCTTCTTTTATTTTTCTTCTTCACATTATGTGTAGGTTCAACCTTCCTCTTTGAGCTCCTTATTGATGAGATTGGTTGAATAGAAAGCTCCTCCTCGTTACCTTATTCATCATAAGAAATAATACGAGGAGATTGGTAAGTCTCTTCCCTTTCATTAGTATTCTCATCATCTTCTATTTGCTTTCTTTTCTTTATGTAATTGGCAATATAAGGATTTTCAATGCAATTCTCCACACAAAACATATAAATCTTTTCTAGATCAATATCAAGGAATTTCTTATGGGCAAATTCTGGAAGGTCCTTAAGTAAACGTTTCAATTCTTCATAACCCAAAAGTAAACTAAGCTCATTGTAATGTGCAAGGGAGATCAAATCATCACAATTTTTGGACACAATTCGGTCATGAAATAATCTGCATTGGAGATGTAAATGACCAAGTTCATTGCAAAGTTCACAAGTACGGCAAAGGAAATTCAAATTTTCAGCACTCACATCTAGCCTTTCTTGCAACCATTTAGTTTCTAAATGCTTATGCCTCTTGCAATAAATATCTTCTCTATTTGGTGTGTTCATGCAAACATGCACTCCACAAAATTTGACATGCTCATAAGAGATATTTTCATCATGAATAGAGAAATCATCATTAGTACTATGGATATTCAAGGAGTTTATACTAACAACATTGCAATCATGCTCATCATTCAAAGATTTAGTACCAAGCATTTTAAAGCATTCTTCTTCTAGCACTTGAGCACAGTTTTCCTTTCCATCAAACTCACGAAAGATATTAAAAAGACGAAGCGTATGAGACAAACTGAACTCCATTTTTTTGTAGTTTTCTTTTATAAACTAAACTAGTGATAAAACAAGAAACAAAAAGATTCGATTGCAAGATCTAAAGATATACCTCGAAGCACTCACCTCCCTGGCAACGGCGCCAGAAACTGCTTGATGTCTACTACACAACCTTCTTCTTGTAGACGTTGTTGGGCCTGCAAGTGCACAGGTTTGTAGGACAGTAGCAAATTTCCCTCAAGTGGATGACCTAAGGTTTATCAATCCGTAGGAGGCGTAGGATGAAGATGGTCTCTCTCAAGCAACCCTGCAACCAAATAACAAAGAGTCTCTTGTGTCCCCAACACACCCATTACAATGGTAAATTGTATAGGTGCACTAGTTAATGAAGAGATGGTGATACAAGTGCAATATGGATGGTAGATATAGGTATTTGTAATCTGGAATAATAATAACAGCAAGGTAACAAGTGATAAACGTGAGCGTAAACGGTATTGCAATGATAGGAAACAAGGCCTAGGGTTCATACTTTCACTAGTGCAAGTTCTCTCAACAATAATAACATAGATAGATCATATAACAAGCCCTCAACATGCAACAAAGAGTCACTCCAAAGCCACTAATAGCGCAGAACAAACATAGAGATTATGGTAGGGTACGAAACCACCTCAAAGCTATTCTTTCGGATCAATCTATAAAAGATCTCGTACTAGAATAACACCTTAAGACACAAATCAACCAAAACCCTAATGTCACCTAGATACTCCATTGTCACCTCAAGTATCCGTGGGCATGATTATACGATATGCATCACACAATCTCAGATTCATCCAACCAACACAAAGTACTTCAAAGAGTGCCCCAAAGTTTCTACCGGAGAGTCAAGAACGTGTGCCAACCCCTATGCATAGGTTCATGGGCGGGACCATAAGTTGGTCACCAAAACATACATCAAGTGGCACATGATATCCCATTGTCACCACAGATAAACACGACAAGACATACATCAAGTGTTCTCATAAAAGACTCAATCCGATAAGATAACTTCAAAGGGAAACTCAATTCATCACAAGAGAGTAGAGGGGAGAAACATCATAAGATCCAACTACAATAGCAAAGCTCGGGATACATCAAGATCGTGCCATAGAGGGAACACGAGAGAGAAAGCGAGAGAGAGAGAGATCAAACACATAGCTCTTGGTACATACCCTCAGCCCGAGGGTGAACTACTCCTTCCTCGTCATGGATAGCGCCGGGATGATGAAGATGGCCATCGGTGATGGATTCCCCCTCCGTGAGGTCTTGAACGGGCTCGAGAGGTTTTGGTGGCTACAGAGGCTTGCGGCGGCGGAACTCCCGATCTATCTTGATATTCGATGGTTTTAGAGTGCGTGAGGCATATATAGGCGAAAGAAGTCGGTCGGGAGGTGCTCGAGGGGCCCACAAGGCAGGGGCGCGCCTAGTAGGGCGCCCCTATCTCCGGCCTCCTCGAGTATCTTCGACTTGATCTCCAAGTCTCCGGATCATATTCTTCCCAAAAATAACGATGCGAAGGTTTCATTCCGTTTGGACTCCGTTTGATATTCCTTTTCCTCGAAATCTTTGAAACAGCAATAAAACAGACAATATGGGTTGGGCCTCCGGTTAATAGGTTAGTCCCAAAAGTAATATAAAAGTGTATAATAAAGCCCAAAATCATTCAAAACAGATAATAATATAGCATGAATGCTTCATAAATTATAGATACGTTGGAGACGTATCACTCACTCTTAGCTTCTCAAGATCTTGCTTTCTTTGAAGAAATTCATAAGAAAGCTTCTCATGATCAGATAAGAGAGTGTTATGATGACCTTGAAGGCTGTCAAACCTAGACTGAAGTCTTTGAAGATTTTCAGTCAAGGCTTTAGTGCGATCCATTTCTTCACCCAACATATCATTACTTTTGTCTAGCATGTTTTGAACCTTTTCAAAAGCCCTTTGTTGTTTCACAGCAATCTTAGCAAGTTTAGAGTAGCTGGGCTTGAGGTTTTCATCAGATTCATTCTCACTAGATTCAGAGGAGGTATATTTGAGTACCTTGGCACCCTTTGCCATGAAGCAATAGGTGGGAGCGTAGTCATCATTATCTTCATCAACCTTGTTAGTGAGGTCATTTTCTTCAGAGTTGAAGATAGAATAAGTACTCAGAAGTAAGCATAACGGAATACAGGCATGGTCATCATGGTGAAATGAAGACAAGCACAGAGTACGGAAAGCGTAATCACAGGATAACACAAGATGAAGACGAACAGACTGAAGAAATTGAACTGAGGAAATTGACAAAGTCTTCAGTCAAAGTCTTCAAACACAGAAATGATGAAGCACTGAACACAGTAATGAGGAAATGAAAGAGTTGAGGAAATTGAACCGGTAAGGTTGGTGAAGACAATGATTTGGTAGACCAGTTCAAACTGCTGTCTCAGTTGTACGTCTGGTTGGAGCGGCTGAGTATTAAACTCGAGGACACATAGTCCCGGACACCCAGTCCTGTGCACGCAGCTCAGGACACCAAGTCCTCACCGTATTCTCCTTGAACTAAGGTCACACAGACCTCGTCCAATCACTCGTGGTAGGTCTTCAGGCGACTTCCAAACCTTCACAAACTCGGTCACTCGGCGATCCACAATTCCTCTTGGATGCTCTAGACCATGATGCCTAACCGTCTGGAAGAAGCATAGTCTTCAATGGTAACAAGCGTAGGATCCACGCCGGATCAATCTCTTCAGTGATGCTCAATCACTTTGGGTTTGTAGGTGTTTGGGTTTGGGTTTTCCTCACTTGATGATTTTCACTCAAAGTCCTCGGAGGATGGGTTGCTCTCAATTGACAAGTGTCAGTTTCTCTCGGAGCAGCCAACCAGCTAGTGGTTGTAGGGGGCGGCTATTTATAGCCTAGGGAGCAGCCCGACATGATAAGACATAAATGCCCTTCAATGATATGACCGTTAGGTAGATAAGATATTTTGGGACAGTGGCGCGAAGACAACAATGATCGGAAATTTGAGGTTCAAATTCCTCGGGGCTATCATGTTCCTCCTTGTGTAGGCAATCCGCCTTTGGCGAATTCCTAACTCCTCGGTCAGAATAAATTCCTCGTGACTGAAGAACTTCGTCTCATCCTTTGAAGAAATTGACTGAACTATATGAGATTTCAATGGCTTCACTCAAGGGATTGGTAGGTGTAGGATTTTGAGTTGAGCATCACATGGAAAATTTTCCTTAGTATTTCCTCGACCCCTTTAACGAAGACGGTGTTTCCTATGACTCAAGAAAGAGAAAGCGAAACTACGAAAACAAAAGTCTTCACGCTTCATGTTCCTCAAATGAATACCAAGTCTTCAAGGTCACACCAATTTCTTCACTTTCAAAGTCTTCAGAATACCAAAGTCTTCAGTTGAAGAACTTCATTTTTAGGGGTCGACTTTCACTGTAAATATCAAACTCCTCATAGACTTATAGACCTGTGTACACTCATAAACACATTAGACCCTTAACCTATAAGTCTTCAATACACCAAAATCACTAAGGGGCACTAGATGCACTTACAGTAGATCATGAGCACTTCATTACTCTTGGAGCAGTTTTGTTGATGTCAAATTTCGTGCAAACAATTCAAGCAGTATTTCTGTCAATGTAGCTACTCATGGAGTAAATTGTAATATTGGTGATAATTGATGCCAATTAAATTTCCTGGAGTACCTTGTCTTTGTAATCTTCCTATAGCAACATGAACCAAGCCTCTCTCATAGGAACAGTAACCTGCTGATTTCTCTACTGTCAATTATTCTTGCTGTCAATTCTCTCTGTCTTTATAATCTTATTGGTGTCAATTTTCTCTCTTCTCTGTTGATGTTGCTACTGGAGCCGGAGCTACTCTCCTTCCCTGTAATCTTCTTGTTGTCAATTTAATCTACTTTCCTTCCCTGTAAGCTTCTTGCTATCAATTTAATCTTCTCTGCTTCACTGTAATCTTCTCTACTGATTTCTCTTGAATTTGCTGCAGCCCGGGACGCAGCGAGCAACAAGATGCGCTAGGTGTGGAGGAGCTGGGGGCCTGGGCGAGGAGGTGCTGGGGGCTGGAGCGGGGAGGCGCTGGGGGCTGATGCGGCGAGGTGCCCAGGGGCGGGAGCGGCGAGATGCCCGGGGCTGGAGCGGGAGGTGCCCAGGCGCTGGAGCTTTTCCTCGCCCAGGAGCAGGAGGATTTTGAATTTGAAATCCTCCACAGCTTAGGGGGATCACAGGTAAGGCGATCACACGGAAGACGATAGCAGGGGTAGAAATGACTTTTTGTCACATATCGATGCTGCCGGAATTCTGGAAAATGCTCTTATAATTCGGGATGGAGGGAGTACTTCTAATTTTATTCCTACAAATCAGTTTTATTACTTGTTTCTAGGTAGAGCAAGAGTTGGTGTGCGTAGATTTGTAAGAGAATATAAATCTTACCTTTAGCTCCTCGTTGGGTTCGAAACTCTTATTTATCGAAAAAGGCTACAAATGATCCTCTATACTTGTGGGATATCATGACCTTTTTTCTGGCGGCATTGTTGGGGAACAATAGCGTGGGATGAATATTCTCGTGTGCGCTTGTTGGCTTTATCTCTAAATATATTTTATTTTCTGTTCTATGTTGTTTTATAACTTTATTATGAATATGAAACACGAAACACCAACAAAAATTAGTTGTACTTGCTACTCACGGATATGGGGAACCTTCTAAAATAATACTTTAATAATCCTGATAAATCCCCATTCAACTTGATAATGGAAGATACTTTGGATCACCAGGAATACTTTAGAGATTATTGTTTGTCTCAAAAAGGAAAACATTTATGGGATCAAATTAAAATATTGCGTTGGTATGCTTGGAATATGTGCTCTATGTATGATTATACTTGTTACTCTAACATGGAGGCTCCACACCTTTCCTTTCAATGTGAATTTAATGATAATGAAATATTGGCTTCTTATGCTAATGGTGTATATGATTACTATAATGTGAAACAAATAGAAGAATTTGTTGCTTTTAAATGTGCTTATGAAATTGAATCTTTGTTTGAAAAGTATGAAGATTATGATGATGCTCTTTATAAATCTGAAAATTATGTTATACTTAAATATTGCTGTAAAAATTATAAATACGACGCCGATATTATTGAATTTATTGAGAAGGTCTCTGCTGTTCAAGAAGAGACTAATGTTTTGCAGGAATCTATGGAAGAAGAAATTGTGATAACTCTGAGCTTATTAGATGAAAAAGATGAGGAGCAGAGCGAAGGACAAAAGGAGAAAGAGCGGATTAGCTACCCGTGCCCACCTTCTAATGAGAGTAACTCTTCAAACCATACATTGTTTAATTTCTCTTCGTGCTGACCGAAGCATAAATGCTATGGTCCCTTAGATTCGTTTGAAACATCCCTTTTTGATGAGCTTGATGCTTACTATGCTTGTGGCCATGATGCCAATATGAATGATGCTTATGGAGATAATTTTTCTATAGTTTCTTATGTTAAACATGAAATCATTACTATTGCACCCACACATGGTAGTCCTGTTATCTTTTTTAATTCTCCCAACTACACTATATCGGAGAAGTTTGCACTTATTAAGGATTGTATTGATGGGTTGCGTCTTATCGTTACACATGATGATTTTGATGGATATAATGTGCATGTGCTTGCTGATCCTACTTGCAATTAGTATTAGAGAGGAACTACATCCCCACCTCTCTATGTTTCTAGTATGATAAAACTGCGAGAAACTGTTTATACTATGCATTGGCGTTTACTTGGTGATCATGAGTAGTTCTTTTATGACATGCCGATGCATAGGAAGAGAGTTAGACTCCGTTGTTCTATGATATATGTTGCTTTGTGCTCACTACTAAATTATAAATCATTGTTTCATATACCTTGGGATTCGGGTGGATTGATTACTTGAGCACTTTATGCCTAGCTTAACAGCTTTAAATAAATCGCTACCTAGAAGACAACGTGAAAGTTTTAGAGAGTCATTTTATTTTGTTGTATGCTTTTTAAAAGTTTTAAAACAAAAAAATATAGAGGGGAACCTAAAACTGTTTCAAAGAGAAAAGTGAAAGTGAGACGAATGAGCAATGTGGAAGTGGGGGCTAGCCTTGAACTTTGTTCATGCCCATGGAAACTTTGTGAACCTTGATTACAGAAACTTTTCATCAAAAATAATCAGCACCTTGTACAAATTCATTATATTATAAAAATAATGCACCAAGATTTACCTTTAGGGTGTTTAAATTGCTTGTTTGGTATGTGCAATGCAAAAATAAAAACTTTTCCTGTAGTTTTTAAATTTTCATATTTTACTGGAAAGTGGAAAAATCATGCAATTTTTACAGAGTACTTCTATACAAATTGTTTACTATGTCCTAATTGTTCAGAATTTTTGGAGTTAATAAGTATATTTACCAGCTGCATCTTTACAAACTATCTTATTTTCACAGATTGTTGTTATAGTTTCTTTATCTGCTTGTGTTTAGAACTTTGCCAAGCCTCATTGATGTGGGAGCATTAGAATTGCAATAGGTAATGTTTGTATTATAATTATACAATATTTTTACAGCAAGACATGATGGGATTTGATGTTATATGTACTAACCCCTCTTAAAAGTTTGGTTAAGTTTTGTGTGCGTGAAATATTGGAACACCGAGGAGGCATCGATATGAGAGAATAAGGATAGGAAAGAGTTCAAGATTGGGGATGACCAAGGCCCCAAGTAAATATTCAAGGAGACTCGAGCGTCTAAGCTTGGGGATGCCTCAGGAGGCATCCCATCTTTCTTCCTCAACAATTATCGGTATGTCTCGGTTTTTTATTTGCTCACATGATATGCGTAAATTCTTGGAGCGTATTTTGTGTTTGTTTTTTCCTTTCTCCATGCTGGTATGAGATAGTCCTTGGTTGATTTATAGAATACTCTTTGCACTTCACTTATATCTTTTGCTTTCCGACGGAGCGATTCCATCGGGGGTACTTCCCTCCGGGAGGGGGAAATCGAAGCCATCATCATCACCAACGCTCCTCTCATAATGGGAGGACTCATCTCCATCGACATCTTCACCAGCACCATCTCATCTCCAAACCCTATTTCATCTCTTGTATAAATCTTTATCTCAAACCTCAGATTGGTACCTATGGGTTGCTAGTAGTGTTGATTACATGTTGTTGGGAATCGTTGCATGGAAAACAAAAAAATTCTACGCACAAGTGATACGTCTCCAACGTATCTATAATTTTTTATTGTTCCATGCTATTATATTATACATCTTGGATGTTTTATATGCATTTATATGCTATTTTATATGATTTTTGGGACTAACCTATTAACCTAGAGCCTAATGTCAGTTTTTGTTTTTTCCTTGTTTTTGAGTTTTATAGAAAAGGAATACCAAACAAAGTCCAATTGATGTGCCAAATTTGATGATTTTTTATGGACCAAAAGAAGCCCCCGGAGTAAAATAGTTGGGCCAGAAGAGTCCCGAGCCATCCACGAGGGTGGAGGGCGTGCCCTACCCCCTGGGCGCGCCCCCTGCCTCATGGATGACTCGGAGACCCCCCCTGACGTCAGATCGACACCAAAAATTCCTATAAATACAGAAACCCCCGAAAAGAAACCTGAATTGGGAGTTCTGCCGCCGCAAGCCTCTGTAGCCACCAAAAACCAATCGGGACCCTATTCCGGCACCCTGCCGGAGGGGGGAATCATCACCAATGGCCATCTTCATCATCCCGACGCTCTCCATGACGAGGATGGAGTAGTTCACCCTCGGGGCTGAGGGTATGTACCAATAGCTATGTGTTTGATCTCTCTCTCTCTCTCTCTCTCTCTCTCTCTCTCTCGTGTTCTTGATTTGGCATGATCTTGATGTATCGCGAGCTTTGCTACTATAGTTGGATCTTATGATGTTTCTCCCCCTCTACCTTCTTGTAATGGATTGAGTTTTCCCTTTGAAGTTATCTTATCAGATTGAGTCTTTAAGGATTTGAGAACACTTGATGTATGTCTAGCATGGGATACCTGTGGTGAAAATGGGGTATTCTATTGATTCACTTGATGTATGTTTTGGTGATCAACTTGCGGGTTCCGTGACCTTGGGAATCTGTGCATAGGGGTTGGCACACGTTTTCGTCTTGACTCTCCGGTAGAAACTTTGGGGCACTCTTTGAAGTTCTTTGTGTTGGTTGAATAGATGAATCTGAGATTGTGTGATGCATATCGTATAATCATACCTGCGGATACTTGAGGTGACATTGGAGTATCTAGGTGACATTAGGGTTTGGTTGATTTGTGTCTTAACGTGTTATTTTACTACGAACTCTAGGGCTGTTTGTGGCACTTAGAGGAATAGCCCAATGGATTGATCGGAAAGAATGACTTTGAGGTGGTTTCGTACCCTACAATAATCTCTTTGTTTGTTCTCCGCTATTAGTGACTTTGAAGTGACTCTTTGTTGCATGTTGCGGGATAGTTATATGATCTAATTATGTCATCCTTGTTGAGAGAACTTGCACTAGTGAAAGTATGAACCCTAGGCCTTGTTTCAACGCATTACAATACCGTTTTCGCTCACTTTTATCATTAGTTACCTTGCTGTTTTTATAATTTCAGATTATAAAAACCTATATCTACCATCCATATTGGAATTGTATCACCATCTCTTTGCCGAACTAGTGCACCTATACAATTTACCATTGTATTGGGTGTGTTGGGGACACAAGAGACTCTTTGTTATTTGGTTGCAGGGTTGTTTGAGAGAGACCATCTTCATCCTACGCCTCCCACGGATTGATAAACCTTACGTCATCCACTTTAGGGAAATTTGCTACTGTCCTACAAACCTCTGCACTTGGAGGCCCAACAACGTCTACAAGAAGAAGGTTGTGTAGTAGAGATCAAGCTCTTTTCTGGCGCCCTTGTCGGGGAGGTTTGTGCTTGAAGGTATATCTTTAGATCTCGCAGTCGAATCTTTTAGTTTCTTGTTTTGTCACTAGTTAGTTTATAAAAGAAAACTACAAAAAGAAAATGGAATTGATGGTGCTTCATATGCTGCATCTTTTTAATGTCTTTCGTGAAAATAAGGATTCCGATAATTGTGCCAAAGTGTTAGAATAAGAATGCAATAAAATGTTTGGCGTAAAATCTTTGAATGATGAGCATGATTGCAATGTTGTTAGTATGAACTCTTTGAATATCCATAGTACTAATGATGATTGCACTAGTCATGATAAAAATATCTCTTATAAGCATGCCAATTTTTGTGGAGTGCATAGATCTTGCAAGAACACACCAAATAGGGAATATAGATTTTGCAAGAGGCATAAGTATTTAGAAACTACATGGTTGCAAGAGAGGCTAGATGCTTGTGCTGAAAATTTAAAATTTCTTTGCCATCCTTGTGAACTTTACAATGAACGTGATCATTTAAATCTCCAATGCAAATTGTTTCATGATCGAATCGTGTCCAAAAATTGTGATGACTTGATTTCCCTTGCGCATTGTAATGAACAAATGAAACGTATAACTAATGATCTTCCAGAATTTGTTCTGCATAAAGTTCTTGATTTTGATCTAGAGAAAATTTATACGTATTGTGCAGTGAATGGCATTGAAAATCCTTATATTGCCAATTACATAAAGACAAGAAAACAAATAGAAGATGAAGAGAATACTAATGAAAGGGAAGAGATTTCCCAATATCCTCCTATTCTTTCTTATGATGAATCAGGTAATGAGGAGGAGCTTTCTATTCAACCAATCTCATTAATAAGGAGCTCCAAAAAGAGGATTAAACCCACACATGATGCGAATAAGAAAAAGAAAAGACGGAGAAGCAAAGGTAAACAAGTATCCCTCCCAAATGATGTTGCTCCTATTACTCATTGTGATGATGATAATTCCTATTACTATTGGTGCTATCCATACAATTAATGATGAGAGTGATTATGCTTATGATATGAAAAGGCCCAAGCTTGGGGATGCTAGGTTTAATGAAGATGATATTTTTAGTCTCCCAAGTTTTGAGGAGCAAATTTATTATGATGATAGGATGCCTCCTATTTATGATGATTATATTGATGAAAGTGGGTTTGGAAGTGTGTCAACTTTAGGAAGTAATGAACCCACTATTTTGGAGGATATTGAATATTATTGTGATAATTATAAAAGTGGATTTGGAGAGGTCATGACTTTATTTAGTAATGATTCCACTATCTTGGAAGAGGTTTCAATTGATTATGATGAGAACAAAGTTGCTACTTCTGATGATTATTGTGATGATACTTATGTTATAAAAAGTAGTGATGATCATATTTACAAAACTTGTCATGATTATGATTACCCTTTTTCTGAACATTACTCTTTTAATGTGGAAACAAATTATAGAATTCGAGTTTCTTATGATACCCCCACTATTCCGAATGAGAAGAATTTTGCTTATGTGGAGAGTAGTAAATTTTCTATGCTTGTAGATCATGAAAAGAATGACTTATGTGATGGTTATATTGTTGAATTTATTCATGATGCTACTGAAAATTATTATGAGGGAGGAATATATGCTTGTAGGAATTGCAATAATATCAAGTTTCCTCTCTATTTGTTGAAAGTTTTGAAGGTATGCTTGTTTTGTCTTCCTATGCTAGTTGATTCTTGTTCCCATAAATTGTTTGCTCACAAAATCTCTATGCATAGGAAGTGGGTTAGGCTTAAATGTGTTAGTCATATTCTTCATGATGCTCTCTTTATGTTTCAATTCTTATCTTTTATGTGAGCATCATTGAAATCGTCATGCCTAGCTAAAAAGGCATTAAAGAAAAGCGCTTGTTGGGAGACAACCCAATATTTACCCCTACTGTTTTTGTGTGTCCACATGATTAAGCTACTGTAGTAATCATGTTTTATAGATTTCGTTTCAATAAAGTTCCAAGTAGAACCTTTGGGAAGACTTGGGTGAAAGTTAATGTGATCTTGTTGTAAAAAACAGAAACTTTGCGCTCACGAGATTAGCTGTCATTTTTTTACAGAAGATTGCTTTTAAGTTGATTCTTTTTGCAGAAGATTAATAGACAAATTCCTCACGTCCACCAGTTTATTTAATAATTTTTGGAGTTACATAAGTATTCGAGAGTTACAGATTACTACAGACTGTTCTGTTTTTGATAGATTCTGTTTTCTATGTGTTGTTTGCTTATTTTGATGAATCTATGAGTAGTATCGGAGGGTATGAACCATAGAGAAGTTGGAATACAGTACATATTACACCAATATAAATAAAGAATGAGTTCACAACAGTACCAAAAGTGGTGATTTTATTTTCTTATACTAACGGAGCTTACGAGTTTTCTGTTGAGTTCTGTGTTGTGAAGTTTTCAAGTTTTGGGTAAAGATTCGATGGACTATGGAATAAGGAGTGGCAAGAACCTAAGCTTGGGGATGCCCAAGGCACCCCAAGGTAATATACAAGGACAACCAAGAGCCTAAGCTTGGGGATGCCCCGGAAGGCATCCCCTCTTTCGTCTTCGTTCATCGGTAACCTTACTTGGAGCTATATTTTTATTTACCACATGATATGTGTTTTGCTTGGAGCGTCATTTTTTTTTTTGCTTGATTTTTGAATAAAATACCAAGATCTGAAATTCTTAAATGTTAGAGAGTCTTCACATAGTTGCATAATTATTCGACTACTCACTGATCTTCACTTATATCTTTCGGAGTAGTTTGCCATTTCCTCTAGTGCTTCACTTATATCTTTTTAGAGCACGACGGTGGTTTTATTTTGAAGAAATTGATGAACTCTCATGCTTCACTTATATTATTTTGAGAGTCTTAAACAGCATGGTAATTTTCTTTGGTTATAAATTTAGTCCTAATATGATAGGCATCCAAGAGGGATATAATAAAAACTTTCATATAAAGTGCATTGAATACTATGAGAAGTTTGATTCTTTATGATTGTTTTGAGATATGAAGATGGTGATATTAGAGTCATGCTAGTGGATTAATTGTGAATTTGAGAGATACTTGTGTTAAAGTTTGTGATTCCCGTAGCATGCACGTATGGTGAACCGTTATGTGATGAAGTTGGAGCATGATTTATTTATTGATTGTCTTCCTTATGAGTGGAGGTCGGAATCACGCGATGGTTAACTCCTACCAACCCTTCCCCTAGGAGCATGCGCGTAGTACTTTGTTTTGATGACTAATATATTTTTGCAATAAGTATATGAGTTCTTTATGACTAATGTTGAGTCCATGGATTATACGCACTCTCACCCTTTCACCATTGCTAGCCTCTCTTGTGCCGCGCAACTTTTGCTGGTACCATACACCCACCATATACCTTCCTCAAGACAGCCACCATACCTACCTATTATGGCATTTCCATAGCCATTCCAAGATATATTGCCATGCAACTTTCCACCGTTCCATTTATTGTGACACGCTTCATCGTTGTCATATTGCTTTGCGTGATCATGTAGTTGACATCGTATTTGTGGCAAAGCCACCTTTCATAATTCTTTCATACATGTCACTCTTGAGTCATTGCACATCCCGGTACACTGCCAGAGGCATTCATATAGAGTCATATTTTGTTCTAAGTATTGAGTTGTAATTCTTGAGTTGTAAGTAAATGAAACTGTGATGATCATCATTATTAGAGCACTGTCTCAGTAAGGAAAGCATGATGGAGAATATGATTCCCCCACAAGTCGGGTTGAGACTCCAGATGAAAAATAAAAAATAAAAATAAAAAAAGAGGCCAAAAAAAGAGAGGGCCCAAAAAAAATAGAAAACAAAAAAATGAGAGAAAAAAAGAGAAGGGGCAATGCTACTATCCTTTTACCACACTTGTGCTTCAAAGTAGCACCATGATCTTCACGATAGAGAGTCTCCTATGTTGTCACTTTCATATACTAGTGGGAATTTTCATTATAGAATCTGGCTTGCATATTCCAATGACGGGCTTCCTCAAATGCCCTAGGTCTTCATGAGCAAGCAAGTTGGATGCACACCCACTTAGTTTCTTTTTGAGCTTTCATATACTTATGGATCTAGTGCATCCGTTGCATGGCAACCCCTACTCACTCACATTGATATCTATTGATGGGCATCTCCATAGACCGTTGATATGCCTAGTTGATGTGATACTATCTTCTCCTTTTGTCTTCTCCACAACCACCATTCTATTCCACCTATAGTGCTATGTCCATGGCTCACGCTCATGTATTGCCTGAAAGTTGAAAAAGTTTGAGAATACTAAAGTATGAAACAATTGCTTGGCTGAAACCGGGGTTGTGCATGATTTAAATATTTTGTGTGATGAAGATAGAGCATAGCCAGACTATATGATTTTGTAGGGATAGCTTTCTTTGGCCATGTTATTTTGAGAAGACATGATTGCTTTGTTCGTGTGCTTGAAGTATTATTGTTTTTATGTCAATATTAAACTTTTGTTTTGAATCTTATGGATCTGAATATTCTTGCCACAATAGAGAAGATTACATTGATAAATATGTTAGGTAGCATTCCACATCAAAAATTCTATTTTTATCATTTACCTACTCGAGAACGAGAAGAAATTAAGCTTGGGGATGCTTGATACGTCTCCAACGTATCTATAATTTTTTATTGTTCCATGCTATTATATTATTCATCTTGGATGTTTTATATGCATTTATATGCTATTTTATATGATTTTTGGGACTAACATATTAACCTAGAGCCCAGTCTTGATGCGATTTATGTTTTTCCTTGTTTATGAGTTCTCTGAAAAGGAATACCAAACAGAGTCAATTAGCGTGCCAATTTTGATGATTTTATGGACCAAAAGAAGCCCCCGGAGTAAAATAGTTGGGCCAGAAGAGTCCCGAGCCCTCCACGAGGGTGGAGGGCGCGCCCTACCCCCCTGGGCGCGCCCCTGCCTCATGGATGACTCGGAGACCCCCTTGACGTGAGACCGACGCCAAAAAATCCTATAAATACAGAAACCCCTGAAAAGAAACCTGGATCGGGAGTTCCGCCGCCGCAACCCTCTGCAGCCACCAAAAACCAATCGGGACCCTGTTTCGGCACCCTGCCGGAGAGGGAATCATCACCGGTGGCCATCTTCATCATCCCGACGCTCTCCATGACGAGTAGGGAGTAGTTCACCCTCGGGGCTGAGGGTATGTACCAGTAGCTATACGTTTGATCTCTCTGTCTCTCATGTTCTTAATTTGGCACGATCTTGATGTACCGCGAGCTTTGCTACTATAGTTGGATCTTATGATGTTTCTTCCCCTCTACCTTCTTGTAATGGATTGAGTTTTCCCTTTGAAGTTATCTTATCAGATTGAGTCTTTAAGGATTTGAGAACACTTGATGCATGTCTTGCGTGGGATACCTGTGGTGACAATGGGGTATTCTATTGATTCACTTGATGTATGTTTTGGTGATCAACTTGTGGGTTCCGTGACCTTGGGAATCTATGCATAGGGGTTGGCACACGTTTTCGTCTTGACTCTCCGGTAGAAACTTTGGGGCACTCTTTGAAGTTCTTTGTGTTGGTTGAATAGATGAATCTGAGATTGTGTGATGCATATCGTATAATCATACCCGCGGATACTTGAGGTGATATTGGAGTATCTAGGTTACATTAGGGCTTTTGTTGATTTGTGTCTTAACGTGTTATGTTACTACGAACTCTAGGGCTGTTTGTGACACTTATAGGAATAGCATAATGGATTGATAGGAAAGAATAGCTTTGAGGTGGTTTTGTACCCTACAATAATCTCTTCGTTTGTTCTCCGCTATTAGTGACTTTGGAGTGAAAGTATGTTATCCTTGTTGAGAGAACTTGCACTAGTGAAAGTATGAACCCTAGGCCTTGTTTCCTAGCATTACAATACCATTTTCGCTCACTTTTATCATTAGTTACCTTGCTGTTTTTGTAATTTCAGATTATAAAAACCTATATCTACCATCCATATTGCACTTGTATCACCATCTCTTCACCGAAGTAGTGCACCTATACAATTTACCATTGTATTGGGTGTGTTGGGTACACAAGAGACTCTTTGTTATTTGGTTGCTGGGTTGTTTGAGAGAGACCATCTTCATCCTACGCCTCCCACGGATTGATAAACCTTAGGTCATCCACTTGAGGGAAATTTGCTACTGTCCTACAAACCTCTGCACTTGGAGGCCGAACAACGTCTACAAGAAGAAGGTTGTGTAGTAGACATCAACAGGCAATGATCTATCCATGGAGATGCATAACAACGAGGAGAGAGTGTGTCTATGTACCCTCGCAGACCGTAAGTGGAAGCGTTTCTCAATGCGGTTGATGTAGCTGAACTTCTTCGCGCTTCAATCGATCAAGTACCGAACGCACGTCACCTCCGCGTTCTGCACACGTTCAGCTCGGTGACGTCCCTCGCCTTCTAGATCCAGCAAGATGTCGATGTAGTAGATGAGTTCAGTCAGCACGACGGTGTGGTGGTGACGGTGATGGTGAAGTGATCTCCGCAGGGCTTCGCCTAAGCACTACGAAAATATGATCGGGGGTGTAAACGGTGGAGGGGGGTGCCGCACACGGCTAGGCAATTGTCTGGTGTGTGCTAGGCGCCCTCCCTCCTCATATATATATAGGTGGGAGGGAGAGGGAGAGACCAAGAGGCGCCCCAAGTAGGTCTGAATCCTACTTGGGCTCCTGCCCTTGGCCACACCCCCCGTGCCATGTTCGTCGGAGGGGGAAGGAAAGAGGGGTGGAGAGGGAAGGAAGTGGGAATCCTAATCCATACTCACCTTTCCCTTCTCCCCTTTCCTTCTCCTCCTTAGGCAGGCCCATATGGGGGTGCACCAGCCCCTTGTGGCTGGTGCGTTTCTTCTCTTGGCCCATATGGTCATATCTTTTGTCGGGGGCGTCCAGAACCCCTTCTAGTGACCCGATAAGTACCCGGTACCCCCCGAAACACTTTCAGTGTCCGAATACCATCATCCTATATATCAATCTTTACCTCTCAACCATTTTGAGACTCCTCGTCATGTCTGTTATATCATCCGGGACTCCAAACAACATTCGGTCACCAAATCACATTACTCATATAGTACTATATCATCATCGAACGTTAAGCATCTGGACCCTACAAGTTCGAGAACTATGTAGACATGACCGAGACACCTCTCCGGTCAATAACTAATAGCGGAACCTGGATGCCCATATTGGCTCCTACATATTCTACGAAGATCGTTATTGATCGAACCGTTATGACAAGATACGTAATTCCCTTTGTCCATCGGTATGTTACTTGCCCGAGATTCGATCGTCGGTATCTTCATACCTAGTTCAATTTCGTTACTGGCAAGTCTCTTTACTCGTTTCGCACTACATCACCTTGTGACTAACTCCTTTGTCATTTGCTTGCAAGCTTATGATGTGTATTACCGAGAGGGCCCAGAGATACCTCTCCGATACTCGGAGTGACAAATCCTAATATCGATCTATGCCAACTCAACAAACACCTTCGGAGATACCTATAGAGCATCTTTATAATCACCCAGTTACGTTGTGACGTTTGATAGCACATAAGGCATTCCTCCGGTATCCGGGAGTTGCATAATCTCATAGTCGAAGGAATATGTATGTGACATGAAGAAAGCAATAGCAATAAAACTGAATGGTCATTATGCTAAGCTAACGGATGGTTCTTGTCCATCACATCATTCTCCTAATGATGTGATCCCATTATAAAATGACAACACATGTCTATGGTTAGGAAACCTTAACCATCTTTGATCAACGAGCTAGTTAGTAGAGGCTTACTAGGGACATGGTGTTTGTATATGTATTCACACATGTATTTAGGTTTCCAATCAATACAATTCTAGCGTGAATAATAAACCTTCATCATGAAGAAGGAAATATAAAATAACAACTTTATTATTGCCTCTAGGGCATATTTCCTTCAATCTCCCACTTGCACTAGAGTCAATAATCTAGTTCACAATGCCATGTGAACAACACCAATAGTTTACATCGCCATGTGATCAATACCCAACGAGTTTACTAGAGTCAATAATCTAGTTCACATCGCCATGTGATTAACACCCAAGAGTACTAAGGTATGATCATGTTTTGCTTGTGAGAGAAGTTTAGTCAACGGGTCTGTCACATTCAGATCCATATGTATTTTGCAAATTTCTATATCTACAATGCTCTGCATGGAGCTACTCTAGTTAATTGCTCCCACTTTCAATATATATCCAGATTGAGACACAGAGTCACCTGAATCGGTGTCAAAGCTTGCATCGATGTAACTCTTCACGACAAACTCTTTATCACCTCCATAACCGAGAAATATTTCCTTAGTCCTCTTAGGTAACTAAGGATAATTTTGACCGCCATCTAGTGATCTACTCCTGGATCACTATTGTACCCCCTTTCCAAACTCATGGCAAGGTACACAATAGGTCTGGTACACAGCATGGCATATTTATAGAACCTATGGCTGAGGCGTAGGGAATGACTTTCATTCTCTCTCTATCTTCTACAGTGGTCGGCTTTCAGTCTGACTCAGTTTCACACCTTGCAACACTGGCAAGAACCCTTTCTTTGACTGATCCATTTTGAACTTCTTCAAAACTTTGTTAAGGTATGTGCTTTATGAAAGTCCTATTAAACATCTTGATCAATCTCTATAGATCTTGATGCCCAATATATAAGCAACTTCACCAAGGTCTTTCATTGAAAAACACTTATTCAAGTATCCTTTTATGCTATCTAGAAATTCTACATCATCTCCAAGCAACAATATGTCATCCACATATAATATTAGAAATGCTACATAGCTTCCACTCACTTTCTTGTAAATACATGCTTCTCTGAAAGTGTGTATAAAATGATATGCTTTGATCACCTCATTAAAGCGTATATTCCAACTGCGAGATGCTTGCACCAGTCCATAGATGGATCGCTGGAGCTTGCACACTTTGTTAGCACCTTTAGGATCGACAAAACCTTCTGGTTGCATCGTATACAAATCTTCTTTAAGAAATCCATTAAGGAATGCAGTTTTGACGTCCATTTGCCAAATTTCATAATCATGAAAATGCGGCAATTGCTAACATGATTCAGACAGACTTAAGCATCGCTACGGGTGAGAAAGTATCATCATAGTCAACTCCTTGAACTTGTCGAAAACCTTTCATGACAAGTCGAGCTTTGTAGACAGTAACAGTACAATTAGCGTCAGTCTTCTTCTTGAAGATCCATTTTTTCTCCATGGCTCGCCGATCATCGGGCAAGTCCACCAAAGTCCACACTTTGTTCTCTTACATGGATCCTATCTCAGATTTAATGGCCTCAAGCCATTTATGGAATCTGGGCTCATCATAGCTTCTTCATAGTTCGTAGGCTTGCCATAGTCTAGTAACATGACTTCTAGGACAGGATTACTGTACCACTCTGGTGCGGAATGTGTTCTGTTCGACCTACGAGATCCAGTAGTAACTTGATCTGAAGTTTCATGATCATCATCATTAGCTTCCTCTCTAGTTGGTGTAGGCATCACGGGAACGGATTTCTCTGATGTGCTACTTTCCAATTCGAGAGAAGGTGCAATCAGCTCATCAAGTTCTACTTTCCTCCCACTCACTTCTTTCGATAGAAACTCCTTCTCTAGAAATGTTCCATTCTTGGCAACGAAGATCTTGCCTTCGGATATGTGGTATAAGGTGTACCCAATTGTTTCCTTTGGGTATCCTATGAACACCCACTTCTCTGATTTGGGTTCGAGCTTATCAAGCTGAAGCCTTTTGACATAAGTGTCGCAACAGCAAACTTTAAGAAATGACAGCTTAGGTTTCTTGCCAAACCACAGTACATATGGTGTCGTCTCAACGGATTTAGGCGGTGCCCTATTTAACATGAATGTAGCTGTCTCTAATGCATAACCCCAAAACGGTAGTGGTAAATCGGTAAGAGACATCATAGATCGCACCATATCTAAGAAAGTACGGTTACGATGTTTGGACACACCATTACGCTGTAGTGTTTCAGGTGGCATGAGTTGTGAAACTATTCCACATTGTTTTAAATGAAGGCCAAACTCGTAACTCAAATATTCGCCTCCACGATCAGATCGTAGAAACTTTATTTTCTTGTTACGATGATCCTCTACTTCACTCTGAAATTCTTTGAACTTTTCAAATATTTCAGACTTGTGTATCATCAAGTAGATATACCCATACCTACTCAAATCATCTGTGAAGGTCAGAAAATAACGATACCCATCGTGTGCCTCAACACTCATCGCACCGCATACATCGGTATGTATTATTTCCAATAAGTCATTGGCTCGCTCCATTGTACCGGAGAACGGAGTTTTAGTCATCTTGCCCAGGAGGCATGGTTCGCAAGTATCAAATGATTCATAATCAATTGATTCCAAAAGCCCATCTGCATGGAGTTTCTTCATGCACTTTACACCAATATGACCTAAACGCCAGTGCCACAAATATGTTGCACTATCATTATCAACTTTGCATCTTTTGGCATCAATATTATGAATATGTGTATCACTACGAATGAGATTCAATAAACCATTCACCTTGGGTGTATGACCATAGAAGGTTTTATTCATGTAAACAGAACAACAATTATTCTCTGACTTAAATGAATAACTGTATTGCAATAAACATGATCTAATCATATTCATGCTCAACGCAAACACCAAATAACATTTATTTTAGGTTCAACACTAATCCCGAAGGTAGAGGGAGTGTGCGATGGTGATCGTATCAACCTTGGAATCACTTCCAACACACATCGTCACTTCACTCTTAACTAGTCTCTATTCATTCTGCAACTCTTGTTTCGAGTTACTAATCTTAGCAACTAAACCAGTATCAAATACCCAGGGGCTACTATGAACACTAGTAAAGTACACATCAATAACCTGTATATCAAATATACCTTTGCTCACTTTGCCATCCTTCTTATCCGCCAAATGTTTGGGGCAGTTCCGCTTCTAGTGACCATTTCCTTTGTAGTAGAAGCACTCAGTTTCAGGCTTGGGTCAAGCTTTGGGCTTCTTCATGGGAGTGGAAACTTGCTTGCCATTCTTCTTGAAGTTCCCTTTCTTTCCCTTGCCCTTTTTTTAAACTAGTGGTCTTATTAACCATCAACACTTGATGCACTTTCTTGTTTTCTACCTTCGCCAATTTCAGCATCACGAAGAGCTCGGGAATTGTTTTCGTCATCCCTTGCATATTATAGTTCATCATGAAGTTCTAGTAGCTTGGTGATAGTGACTAGAGAACTCTGTCAATCACTATCTTATCTGGAAGATTAACTCCCACTTGATTCAAGCGGTTGTAGTACCCAGACATTCTGAGCACATGCTCACTGGCTGAGCTAGTCTCCTCCATCTTGTAGGCAAAGTACTTGTCAGAGGTTTCATTCCTCTCGACACAGGCATGAGTCTGAAATACAAATTTTAGCTCTTGGAACATCTCATATGCTCTGTGGTGTTCAAAACGTTTTTGAAGTCCTGGTTCTAAGCCGTAAAGCATGGCGCACTAAACTATCAAGTAGTTATCACATCGAGGTTGCAAAACGTTCATAACGTCTGCATCTGCTCCTGCAATAGGTTTGTCACCTAGAGGTGCATCAAGGACATAATTCTTCTGTGTAGCAATGAGGATAATCCTCAAATCACGGACCCAATCTGTATCATTGCTACTATCATCTTTCAACTTATTTTTCTCTAGGAACATATCAAAAATAGGGGAGTGCGAGCTATTGATCTATAACATAGACATGCAAAAACTATTAAGACTAAGTTCATGATAAATTTAAGTTCAATTAATCAAATTACTAATGAACTCCCACTTAAAGTAACATCCCTCGAGTTATTTAAGTGATACATGATCCAAATCAACTAACCCATGTCCGATCATCATGTGAGATGGGGTAGTCTTTAATGGTGAGCATCTCTATGTTGATCATATCTACTATATGACTCATGTTCGACCATTCAGTCTCCAGTGTTCCGAGACCATGTCTGTACATGCTAGGCTCGTCAAGTTTAACCCAATTATTCTGCGTGTGTAAAACTGTCTGACACCCATTGTATGTGAACGTAGAGTCTATCACACCCGATCATCACGTGGTGTCTCGAAACGACGAACTATAGCGATGGTGCATACTCAGGGAGAACACTTTTATCTTGAAATCAAGTGAAGGGATCATCTTATAATGCTACCGCTGTTCTAAGCAAAATAAGATGCATAAAGGATAAACATCACATGCAATCAAAATATGTGACATGATATCGCCATCATCATCTCGTGCTTTTGATCTCCATATCCAAAGCAACGTCATGATCTCCATCATCACCGGCTCGACACCTTGATCTCCATCGTTGCGTCGTGGTCATCTCGCCAACTATTGCTTCTACAACTATCGCTAACGCATAATGATAAAGTAAAGCAATTACATGGCGTTTGCATTTCATACAATAAAGAGACAACCATAAGGTTCCTGCCGGTTGCCGATAACTTTACAAAACATGATCATCTCATACAATAACGTTTATCACATCACGTCTTGACCATATCACATCACAACCTGCCCTGCAAAAACAAGTTAGACGTCCTCTACTTTGTTGTTGCAAGTTTTACGTCGCTGCTACGGGCTTCTAGCAAGAACCATTCTTACTTACACATAAAACCACAATGGTGTTTCATCAAGTTTGTTGTTTTAACCTTCTTCAAGGACCGGCCGTAGTCAAATTCAATTCAACTAAAGTAGGAGAAACAGACACCCGCCAGCCACCTTTATGCAAAACTAGTTGCATGTCAGTCGGTGGAACCGGTCTCATGTGCGTGGACATGTAAGGTTTGTCCAGGCCGCTTCATCCCACAATACCGCCGAATCTAAATAAGACGTTGGTGGTAAGCAGTATGAATATCACCGCCCACAACTCTTTGTGTTCTAATCGTCCATATCATCTATGCATAGACCTCGCTCATGATGCCACCGTTGGGAATCCTTGCATGGAAAACAAAAAAAATCTACGCACACGCAATGATCTATCCATGGAGATGCATAGCAACGAGGGCAGAGTGTGTCTACGTACCCTCAGAGACCGTTAGCGGAAGCATTTCTCAACGCGGTTGATGTAGTCGAACTTCTTCGCGCTTCAACCGATCAAGTATCAAACGCATGACACCTCCGCGTTCTGCACATGTTCAGCTCGGTGACGTCCCTCGCCTTCTTGATCCAGCAAGACGTCGAGGTAGTAGATGAGTTCCATCAGCACGATGGCGTGGTGACGGTGATGGTGAAGTGATCTCCGCAGGGCTTCGCCTAAGCACTACAAAAATATGACCGGGGGTGTAAACGGTGGAGGGGGCGCCGCACACGGCTAGGCAATTGTCTGGTGTGTGCTAGGCGCCCCCTCCTCATATATATAGGTGGGAGGGAGAGGGGAGAGGCCAAGGGCCCCCCAAGTAGGACGAATCCTACTTGGGCTCCTGCCCTTGGCCACGCCCCCCTACCATGTTTGTCAGAGGGGGAACGAAAGAGGGGAGGAAAGGGAAGGAAGTGGGAATCCTAATCCATACTTACCTTTCCCTTCTCCCCTTTCCTTCTCCTCCTTAGGCTGGCCTATATGGGGGGTGCACTAGCCCCTTGTGGCTGGTGCATTTCCCCTCTTGGCCCATAAGGCCCATATCTTTTGTCGGGGGTGTCCGGAACCCCTTCCGGTGACCCGATAAGTACCCAGTACCCCCCGAAACACTTCCGGTGTCCGAATACCATCGTCCTATACATCAATCTTTACCACTCGACCATTTAGAGACTCCTCGTCATGTCCGTAATATCATCCGGGACTCCGAAAAACATTCGGTCACCAAATCACATAACTCATATAATACTATATATATCGTCACCGAACGTTAAGCGTGCGGACCCTACGGGTTCGAGAACTATGTAGACATGACCGAGACACATCTCCGGTCAATAACCAATAACGGAAGATGGATGCATGCTACCTATTGAGCATGCATTGGTTTTTCCCTTGAAGAGGAAAGGGTGATGTAGCAAAGTAGAGTAAGTATTTCCCTCAGTTTTGAGAACCAAGATATCAATCCAGTAGGAGACAACGCGCGAGCCACCGAATAGCTGCACAAACAAACACCAACTTGCACGCAACGCGATAAAGAGGTTGTCAGTCTCTTCACGGTTATTTGCAACGTGAGATCTGATAGAGACAGATAAATGACAAAGTAATGTTTTTGGTATTTTTGGTTTATGGAATGGAAAGTAAAAGTTTGCAAAGAAAGTAAATAGGAAACTAAAAGTGTAGATCGGAAACTTATATGATGGAAAATAGACTCGGGGGCCATAGGTTTCACTAGAGGCTTCTCTCGAGATAGAAATTATTACGGTGGGCAAACAAATTACTGTCGAGCAATTGATAGAAAAGCGCAAAGTTATGACAATATCTAAGGCAATGATCATGAACATGGGCATCACGTCTATGCCAAGTAGACCGAAACGATTCTGCATCTACTACTATTACTCCACACATAGACCGCTATGCAGCATGCATCTAGAGTATTAAGTTCATAAGAACAGAGTAACGCCTTAAGCAAGATGACATGATGTAGAGGAAATAACTCAAACAATATGATGAAAACCCCATCTTTTTCTCCTCGATGGCAACAATACAATACGTGTCGGTTCCCCTTCTGTCACTAGGATCGAGCACCGCACGATTGAACCCAAAGCTAAGCAATTCTCCCATTGCAAGAAAAACCAATCTAGTTGGCTGATACGTCTCCGTCGTGTCTATAATTTTTTATTGTTCCATGCCAATATTATACAACTTTCATATTCTTTTGGCAACTTTTTATACTATTTTTGGGACTAACATATTGATCCAGTGCCCTGTGTCAGTTCCTGTTTGTTGCATGTTTTTTGTTTCGCAGAAAATACATATCAAACGGAGTGCAAACGGGATAAAAACTGACGGAGATTTTCTTTGGAATATATGCACTACAAAAAAAGACACATCCGTGACATTTTGGGCCGAACGAAAAAAAAATTGTCATACTTATGACACTTCTATGACGATAATTGTGACAAAACCCGGTATCATCATAAATGTGGTGGGGTCCTACTTCTATGACAAAAAATCATGATGAAAATGGGCTTTTCGTCTGGGCGGGCGGAGATGCAGCTGCATGACATTCTTTGGGCCGTCCATGACGGAAAAACCGTGGTAGAAGCAAGGGCACGCGGAAAAATATCGGGAGTCCCGGTTATGGTGGGTGGTCGGGGCGAGCGATGCGCGTTTCTCTCGTGCGTCTGGCGCATGTGTGTGAGGCGTTGAGTTCTCGCGAACCCGGCGGCGTTGGGCTCTAAGCGAACCCGGCGATCGATCGATGGTATTAAATGAACCCGATCGGCGATTCCTTTACTCTGCCGCTAAGCGAAGCCGATCGATCTGCCTCTGGATGAGCAGTGGCGTTGCGGCGGCGGGGTGTTGGATGAGCAGTTCCGGTGGGGTGGATGAACGGGACCCGTGGTGTTGGCTCTGGATGAGCAGTACCCGGTCGTCGAGCGGTTGGGGCTGGATGAACAGGACCCGTGGAGGCGGGATGAACAGGACCACCCGTGGAGGCGGGATGAGCAGTAGAGGTGGTGGGATGGATGAGCAGATAGCCCGTGGAGGGTGGTTGAGCAGAGCCCGTAGAGAGGGCTGGTTGAGCGATGGCCGGTGGAGAAGCGCGATGGAGGCTGGATGAGCAGAGCCCGTGGATGAGCGATCGCGGTGGAGGTGGAGGAGGTCGACGGTGGATGAGCGATGGCCCGTGGAGGCTGGAGGGGGTCGACGGTGGAGATGAACAGTATCCCATGGAGTCCTGTTTTGCGGTACGCCACACCCCTCCTGATGAATAGGAGCCCCATTTCGACCGTAGCGCTCTAACACAAGTCTGTTTCCTTCGTTTTGCGGTACGCCACACCCCTCCCGATCAACAGGACCCCCGTTTCGACCGTAGGAGGTCCGTTTCCTCCATTTTGCGGTACGCCAGACCCCTCCCGATGAACAGGATCCCATTTCGAACGTGGCCGGTCGAACACAAGGCCGTTTCCTCTGTTCTGCGGTACGCCATGCCTCGTTTCCATCGGTCGTTCCGTCCAAGCCTCTACATCGACCAGTATGTACGTACACGTTCGCGACTAGAATGACAACGCTACGTATGCTTCGACCAGGTGGGTCCCGACTATCAGGCACTTCCTTGCCTGCGAAGATGTAGCTGGTGGGTCCCAGCGATCGGCGAATCGTTTTTTGTTTTGCCGGACGCACTTCCTTGCGTGCGAAGATGTAGCTGGTGGGTCCCGGCGGTCGGGAATTTTTTCATGAAATACGGTGGCCCGTCCGGTGGGTCCCCGCTATCAGGTGGAGGAATAATTATTTTGCGCGTAATAAGGAGGCACTTCCTTGCTGCGGCCGTGGACCCAGCTGTCAGCCTCTCCACGTACTGTCCATGTCCAATGGAAGCCGTTCCTTGACCATGTTGACCACGCCGCACCGAGAGCACCAGGGCGGTGGACGACGGCGAGGCCTAGGAAGGGGACGACGCGGAGCCGGGGAAGACGTGGCGGTGGAAGCCAGCGGAGAGAAGTCTGAGGTTCACTGGTTCGGCTATGGTGTGAGTCTGCCGTCGCCGCGAGGCTGGCCAGCGGTGGGAATAGTAAGGCGGTGAGTCCTCGGCGGCCTGACCCCACCACGGGAGGGCAGGAGCATGCGGCACAACCGGCGCTGCTTTGGTGGTGGAGCAACAAGACCAGAGGTTGAAGAAGCACTACTGACATTTGGATGGACATCGTACGGTCAGTGGAGCTAGAATCGTTCATATTGACTAAGTTGACAAAGCACTCTGTGCCCGTCAACTTAGTAGGCCCACAAGTCAGCCTCCCACCAAGGTGGGTCCCAAACAGCAGGGGGAGTATTCATTTTTTTGTGTGTAATAAGGAGGCGCTGCCGGTGGGTCCGAGCTGACAGCAGGGGGAACATTTTTTTTGCGCAATACGGTGGCCCGTCCGGTGGGTCCCAACAGTCAGGGGGGAAACTTTTTTTCACGAAATACGGTGGCCCATCCGGTGGGTCCCTGCTGTCAGGTGGAGGAATCATTATTTTCCACGTAATAAGGAGGCACTTCCTTGCTGCCGTCATGGACCCAGCTGTCAGCCTCTCCATGTACAGTCCATGTCCGATGGAAGCCGTTCCTTGACCACGTTGACCACGCTGCGCCGAGAGCACCAGGTCGGTGGACGACGGCGAGGCCTAGGAAGGGGCGGCGGGCCGGGAAGGCGTGGCGGTGGAAGCCCGCGGAGAGAGAATACGAGGTTCTTGGTTCAGCTATGGTGTGAGTCTGCCGTCGCCGCAGGGCCTGGCCAGCGGTGGGAATAGTAGGGGGCGGTGAGTCCTCTGCGGCAGCACAGCCAGCCACGGGAGGCAGGAGCATGCGGCACAACCGGCGCTGCTTTGGGCGGCTGGAGCAACAAGACCAGAGGTTGAAGAAGCACTACGGCCGCTGGATGGACATCGTACGGTCAGTGGAGCTAGAATCGTTCATATTGACTATGTTGACAAAGCCCTTGGTACGCGTCAACTTAGTAGGCCCATGGGTCAGCTTCCGAAATGGTGCGCCCCAGATGTCAGGGGGAGGAATCATTTTTTGGGCGGGTGAAGCTAGAATATCCGAGATTGAAAAAGAAGCACGGCATCCGTTGGATGGACATCCAACGGCCACTGCTGCTAGAACCGTGTGTTGACTATAAGTTGACAAAGCCTTGCATACGCGTCAACTCTTTTTTTAGGGGACACGTCAACTTAGTAAGGCCATAAGTGTGTGGCACAGAACTTATAGCCCATTTGTGATTTGTAAGAATGTGTAGCCAATTTTTGAATTCTAATGGAATTTACTATAGCCCATTTACAGTTTGTTAAAAGTACAACCCATTTCAACCAACCGTTCAAAACATAATTCAATAAAAATTTCCCACATTTTGATGGGATCTGAAATATTTTTATCCCAAAATTTCTAGTAAGATTAAATACAATTTCAATATAAATTTATATTAAGTAAAAATCCAACGAAACATTGCGCTCGCAACAATTAATGAAATTAAAATTTTCAATATCCGAAAATAATATTTTATAAAGTAATTACGTGTTTGGTGCATTTTTATAATTCTTGCCAGATTTTATAATTACATCCCATTTATTATTTCTTAGAGCCCATTTTCTTGTTAAGCCTAATGCATCCCTCCTAGGAAAGGTTTGCAGCCAGTGAAGGAGAATAACAACTTGACCTTGCTCGGGTATTCCTAAAAAAAGTATAGCTGGGCTAGCCATTTTCAGCTTGAAAAAATTAATATCTGGGCTGGATATCTGGCCTAGGCTAGACGGGCCATAGCCCGCCTAGTTAATAGCTGCAGCGATGTTTTCGTTGTTGTTCAGAGGAGAAAAATTAATATCTGGGCTAAACATCGCTCAAGAAAAACTCTGCAGTGCTCACACCTCACACCTCAAAAACACAAATACTGCTCGAGCTGCTTGGTCCCAGCTGTTGGCCGCTTCTTGTGCAATTCTCTCGTTTGTTGACTACATAGGTTGACAATGGTGTGGTACCGTGATGTCAGGAAACCAGGAGGAAGCAAAAAAAATTATAGTTTTATATACTAATAAGGAGGCACTTGTTGTCATCCTCTCCAAGTAAAGTCGTCTCCACATCCTCATGTCCGTTGACCATGTTGACAATGCGAGATGGCGGCGCCACGGCAAGCGCAACAACTCGAAGGACGACGGAGAGGGCCTCACGGGCCCTACGGATGGTTTGATACAGCGCCCGCTGCTCATTCGGGAAGCCAGGATCATAGGGTCACATGTCCGCGACGGCATTGTCGTTTGCTTGTTCACCGGTGCTCGTTGAGGAGACGGATGTTGCAGCACAGGTCCTCCTGTGCTGGTAGCTCTTCCGCCATTAGGGTGTCGAAGTGCGGCCGCACCTACTCTATGGTGAACATGGCATGAACCAGCTTGGACAGTGGCGCCGGCTCCTGGTCGGAAGCTACGTCCATCGTCTGATTGTCGTCGGTCAGCTCGGCGAGGTAGCTGGCGAGCCAGCATGTCCGGCTGCTGGACCAACCCGCTTCCAAGCACGAGTCTGACTGCCCTGGCCCACCCAGACCGCCTCCCACACCCGCGCGCTTCCGCCAAACGGTCAAGCACCGCCGCCCGCTTCCGGTGCATGCAATTGCTCCGCTTCAAAGCGACACAAGTGTAAATCGTCAAATCCTTTTGCCGCCCACATTAATGATACGCGGTTGCCGAGGCGGCTACTCCGGTGCCACACGTCCGTCCCTCCGCCACCCACCATTGCTATATAAACTGCTGCGCCGGCCATAGCCGCAGTCATCCGCATCTGTTCCTATTCTCCTGTCCACACCACTACTGCCCACCATGGCTTCCTCGCGCTCCAGCGCTCTTCGGGACGGGCGAACGATGGACCACAAAGAGATGGCAGCCATTGCTGCCGACTGACAGGCCGGCAGGCAGCCAGAGGACGACGACGTCCCAATGGAGAACATGGTAGTCGACGATCCGGCGCCAACCCCCTCCTCTGCACCATCCTCGCCGGTGCATTGCACAATGAACATCGGCGAGGCCCGTTCCCAATATATGGACACGGTGAGGCAGAAGCGTGAGGAGCAGTTCCGGGAGGCGCAGGCCGACGCCGCCTACAACCACCATCTCCTCCAGGAGCACCTGTAGGCGGAGGAGCGGAGCGGGCGGAGTGGGAGGCTCTGCTCGACTCGTACCGCTCTGCCTGCGAGGGCCGCCTCGAGCGCTGGCGGTACCGCATGCGGGTGGCGGAGGCTGCAGCCGCCTACAAAGAGGGCGATGAAGCGGCTGAGGCGCTGTTTGGCCAGACCGAGGACGAGGCAGAGGACTATGCCGGCTCCGACGAGTCCCCGCTCCGCTGGCGTCGATGAGGCCCTGCTCCATCGAGGCCCCACGGCGCCAACAACGAGGCGAGGACACCGCCCGGCTCACGAGGCCCTACCCCGCCGCAACGAGGGGAGGATTTTCCCCGCTCCGCCGGCGCCGCCGCCCGACAACGAGACAGAGGACATCGCCGGCTCCGTCGAGGCCCCACCCCGCTGCCAACGAGGCCGCGCCACACAGAAAACGAGGAAGAGTAGAACATGGTAGGTCACCGCCGCTCGGGTCCAAGTAAGGCCACCGCTGCTACCCTCCGGTTGCTGGCACTGAGCTGTACATCATGGAGCAATTCTATGATTACAGGATGATTGAAGAGCACTCCGTGGTTGAGCCAGCTCATGAGATACAGCCATTTGTTAGAGAACTTGAGCACTTCAGTTGTATGCTACTGGACAATGTGCGAAGTAAAAAGGAACAGAAGGAGTACAAAGAGTTTGAGTAGCTTTTTAGCGTTCCTGTACATTGCAATCACAGCGATTCACATGTCATAGAGAACATTCAAAACAATCGATGATTATGCATCTCAGCGATTCACATGTCAGAGCCAATATTTACTTCACAACTAAAGAATAAAGAAAAAATGGATCGACGCTGCTGATAGCGAAGGGCGTCCCATTCAAAAATATCAAACGCATGTCTTCTTGCTAAAATCAATGAGCAAAATTTGACAAGTTTTCCCATTCCAAAATATCAAATGCCTACGATTGTGGAATGGGCAGGGTTTGCCATCAGTTCGGACATTGACATGGCACCTCGTGCTAAATAAACCAGCTGTTCTTTTTGTGCAGTTCCACCAAAATCAACCAAATTCGCGCGTAGCTTGTATGATTTCGCCCCTATATGTTGCAATGCCTTGAACCTATCGGCACCTCCTTTCTTGTGGTGGAAATGAATGATTCGATGTATTCATGAACATTTTGTGCAGTTCCCATTGAAATCAAGCTAAGCACCCCTGTTTGCACAAATACAAAAAAGTGATTAGTATAAAGCAAACCGTGCTATGAATTGACAGTTTAAACAGGCACCTACATGATCCATGTAGAGCGCACTTTTACAAAAATGGAACTCACCGGAAAGAATCCTAGAACAACATTGTACTCGCGCATCACAGCAAGAAAATGGAGATTTGTGGGTCCTACGAGCTGAAGTTAGTTTGGTCTTATGGGGGTAATGTAACCATCCTTCAACTGCTCCTTCGATGAGATGATAGCAGGGCTTCTTCATCTGGCATAATCGGAACTAGTCACTTCACGTACTCCATATTCTTTTAGGAGGAGGATGATCCTGTTGTGCAAAGACAAGAGGATAACTAAATGCTAGCATCCCTGTTTGCTCGAAAAAAAAGGAAAGGAAATATTTAAAACAACATATATGAAGCACTTCTCAAGGACAATACCACTTTTTGATGACAGCATCTAAACAGTAGCACAACACCAATAGAGATGACAAAGCTCAATCATATGGATGAAATCAGTGGGCGAGTACTAACCTTTGTCAGGAGGCTTATTGTGTAGAGCATACAGATGAAGCACTTCTCCGGAACCATCTGTTGCTATCTACTGTGGTGGCCATGCTTACTATATACTCCTCGATTAGATTAATGTTTCCAACATCTTCTTGTGAAGTTCCGCTAAAATATATGGTATCTTCAAAGAAGATCCCTATTTGCACAAGTAGAGTTAATTACGTATTACATTAAGAGTGGCATCAAATCAGTGGCAAAACAATTGCTCGTTCCAGCCATAGCAATAAATTAAGATGCAAAACTATATCATTACTTGTGTCATCACAGTTCTAGTGCTTCATTACAGCACCAGGAGTTGATTTTTGTTTTCCTTCCGCTTGTTCTTCCCCTTCATCACTTGGTTCAATAACAGACAAGCTTCGCCTTCAATGCAAGATTTGGCATGTCAATTAGGTTGCACAAGTATAGCACTAAAAAATGACATTAATTTTCTGATGAAAGTGGCAAAATACAGGCCGATAGTTGTGAAATACCCTGATCTTACCTCAATGGGATATTATGGTGCACATACAGATGGGAAGTCTTGTCTCCATTTGTGTAGTTCACTAAAATCAAGCAACATTACCATACAAGTAGCACAACATATGAAAGCACACTGCGCAGAATCATGTGAAAGAAGGCTAATCTTGACCTCTCATGGCGAATTCAAACAACTCACAAGAAGAAGATCTAAACCAAATTTGCCAACACGGATAGGAAGTAAGATCTCCTCTTGTGCAGTTCCACTAAGATCAAGCAATCAAGCAACGTTGTCGGTGTGATATTTTGGTTGAAATGCACAAAACACTCTTAAAACAAAAGTGTTTTGTGCGGTGCAACAAAAGGTCACAATGGCAACGAGGTGAAGTAGATAACCCTGTTTACACAGAGGTGCAAAGGAAACAACTAGTGGTCAATAACGGTGGATGACACAGAAGCCAGCAAAAAGAAGCATCTACCTTATCTAAATGGGAAAGAAAGCAAGACAGTAGCATTGATTAATATTAACAGAGAGATTATATTAACAATAAAATTCGTTAAACATGTAATTTGCTTTTAACTGTGGCATTGCGTCAATTTTCCAGCGGCATTATTAGAGGGTGTTTGTTTACAGGGAAATTTTGGTGGAGGGACTAAAAAAACTCCGTGTCGGTCCCATCTAAACCAAGCAGAAGGGACTTTAGGGACTAAAAGTGGGCATTTGGGACTAAATAAAGAAGACCCGAGGAGAGTCTTTTGGGACTTTTTCCAACAGTTGCCCCCTGCCACGCATCGCACCTTGTCTCTATTAGTTCACTACTAGGGGTAACATGGTCTTTTAGCATGTCATTTAATAACCTATAGTCCATGTTTAGTCCACGGAACCAAGCGAGGCAGGGACTAGGGATTTTTAACCAAATAGGGCCTTAGATTAACAAGCGCTAAAGAGTTGCAGGGGACGGTGGGCCACCAGCACCATGTGCATCTACCGATGTCTTTGGGGTGATGCACATCTGTTGCAACAAAGAAAAAACAACCAAGGAGCATATTTGTGTTGGTCCTAGTTTTGTTATCTTTAGACACCTTTCCCTATGTGAGCGCAGCAAATCTAGTCCTGCTCAAACTCTACAACCTTGTCCCCCAAAACAAAAGATCAGTTCATTACAGATGTGCGTACTACGTTTGTCATTGTTTTCCCTTTTCGACCAACGTAGGTGCTGGATAGCCAGTCTGTACTAGTACTTTCCCCACTTCCTTTCCTCTGTGAACCACATCCTAGATTTATGCTATACAACTTTCCCCACTACTTTCCCCCATTCCTGTCCTCTTTGAACCACGCCTTAGATTCATGCGATACAACTTTCCCCACTACTTGCCCCCTTCCTTTCCTTTTTGAACCACGTCCTAGATTCATGCTATACAACTTTTCCCACTACTTCCCCCCATTCCTTTCCTCTTTGAACCACGTCCTAGATTCATGGTATACAACTTTCCCCACTACTTTCCTGTTTGATCCAACACCTAGATTCGAGTGCAGAAACGGAAAAAGCCCACATGCAGCTAGAGCAATGCATGTGGAATAAGAAAATTATACCTTAAGGTTCTTGGGGTGTGGTTCGGTGGGCGATCGGAGGCCGTTCGACCCACACTATGTACGGCGGTGAAGAAGAAGGGGTCGGAGGCCCTCCCGCGCCGCCGCTGGGTGAAAGTGAATAGCTGCGCCGGTAGTGAATTCCCTTCCTCACCGATGGCAACAACGTTAAGCCTCCTTCCCTTCCCGGCGGACGGATCCTGCCGGCTCTTTGACCAGCAGTGAGGGGAGAGAAAGAGGCCAGCGAAGTCTTGTTTAGATCTGGAGAGGGTGAGAGAGTGTGAAGAGAGCACCTACAAGCAGACCAGCAGTGAGGGGAGAGAGTGAAGGAAATATGCCCTAGAGGCAATAATAAAGTTATTATTTATTTCCCTATATCATGATAAATGTTTATTATTCATGCTAGAATTGTATTAACCGGAAACATAATACATGTGCAAATACATAGACAAACAGAGTGTCACTAGTATGCCTCTACTTGACTAGCTCGTTGAACAAAGATGGTTATGTTTCCTAACCATAGACATGAGTTGTCATTTGATTAATGGGATCACTTCATTAGGAGAATGATGTGATTGACATGACCCATTCCGTTAGCTTAGCACTCGATCCTTTAGTATGTTGCTATGCTTTCTTCATGACTTATACATGTTCCTATGACTATGAGATTATGCAACTCCCGTTTACCGGAGGAACACTTTGTGTGCTACCAAACGTCACAAATGGCGGGTGATTATAAAGGTGCTCTCTGGTGTCTCCGAAGGTACTTGTTGGGTTGGCGTATTTCAAGATTAGGATTTGTCACTCCGATTGTCGGAGAGGTATCTCTGGGCCCTCTCGGTAATGCACATCACTTAAGCCTTGCAAGCATTGCAACTAATGAGTTAGTTGCGGGATGATGTATTACTGAGCGAGTAAAGAGACTTGCGATAACGAGATTGAACTAGGTATTGAGATACTGACGATCGAATCTCGGGCAAGTAACATACCGATGACAAAGGGAACAACGTATGTTGTTATGAGGTCTGACGGATAAAGATCTTCGTAGAATATGTGGGAGCCAATATGAGCATCCAGGTTCCGCCATTGGTTATTGACCAGAGACGTGTCTCGGTCATGTCTACATAGTTCTCGAACCTGTAGGGTCCGCACGCTTAACGTTTCGATGATAGTTATATTATGAGTTTATATGTTTTGATGTACCAAAGGTTGTTCGGAGTCCCGGATGTGATCACGGACATGACGAGGAGTCTCGAAATGGTCGAGACATGAAGATTGATATATTGGAAGCCTATGTTTGGATATCGGAAGTGTTAGGGTGAAATCAGGATTTTACCGAGTACCGGAGGTTAGCGGACCCCAGGGGACTTAATGGGCCTTAGTGGGCCTTGGTGGAAGAGTGAGGAGGCGGCCAGGGCAAGGGCTGCGTCCCCTCCCCCCTAGTCCGAATAGGACAAGGAGAGGGGGGCAGCGACCCCCCTTCCTTCTTCTCCTCCACCTCTTTCCCCTCTATCTCCTAGTCCAACAAGGAAAAGGGGGGGGGGGAGTCCTACTCCTGGTAGGAGTAGGACTCCTCCTGGCGCGCCCCCTCTCTAGGCCGGCCGCACCCCCCTTGCTCCTTTATATACGGGGGCAGGGGGAACCCCAAAGACACAACAATTGATCTGTTTGATCTTTTAGCCGTGTGCGGTGCCCCCCTCCACCATAGTCCACCTCGATAATACTTTAGCGGTGCTTAGGCGAAGCCCTGCGTCGGTAGAACATCAACATCGTCACCACGTCGTCGTGCTGACGAAACTCTCCCTCAACACTCGGCAGGATCGGAGTTCGAGGGACGTCATCTGGCTAAACGTGTGCTGAACTCGGAGGTGCCGTACGTTCGGTACTTGGATCGGTCGGATCGTGAAGACGTACGACTACATCAACCGCGTTGTGCTAACGCTTCCGCTTTCGGTCTCACGAGTGCGTGGACAACACTCTCCCTCTCCTTGCTATGCATCACCATGATCTTGCGTGTGCGTAGGAATTTTTTTGAAATTACTACGTTCCCCAACAGTGGCATCCGAGCCAGGTTTTATGCGTAGATGTCATATGCAGGAGTAGAACACAAGTGAGTTGTGGGCGATATAAGTCATACTGCTTACCATCATGTCATACTTTGGTTCAGCGGTATTGTTGGATGAAGCGGCCCGGACTGACATTACGCGTACGCTTACGCGAGACTGGTTCTACCGACGTGCTTTGCACACAGGTGGCTGGCGGGTGTCAGTTTCTCCAACTTTAGTTGAACCGAGTGTGGCTACGCCCGGTCCTTGCGAAGGTTAAAACAGCACCAACTTGACAAATTATCGTTGTGGTTTTGATGCGTAGGTAAGAATGGTTCTTGTTAAAGCCCGTAGCAGCCACGTAAAATTTGCAACAACAAAGTAGAGGACGTCTAACTTGTTTTTGCAGGGCATGTTGTGATGTGATATGGTCAAGACATGATGCTAAATTTTATTGTATGAGATGATCATGTTTTGTAACCGAGTTATCGGCAACTGGCAGGAGCGATATGGTTGTCGCTTTATTGTATGCAATGCAATCGCCCTGTAATGCTTTACTTTATCACTAAACGGTAGCGATAGTCGTAGGAGCATAAGATTGGCAAGAAGACAACGATGCTACGATGGAGATCAAGGTGTCGCGCCGGTGACGATGGTGATCATGACGGTGCTTCGGAGATGGAGATCACAAGCACAAGATGATGATGGCCATATCATATCACTTATATTGATTGCATGTGATGTTTATCTTTGATGTATCTTATCTTGCTTTGATTGATGGTAGCATTATAAGATGATCTCTCACTAAATTTCAAGATAAAAGTGTTCTCCCTGAGTATGCACCGTTGCCAAAGTTCGTCGTGCCTAGACACCATGTGATGATCGGGTGTGATAAGCTCTACGTCCATCTTCAACGGGTGCAAGCCAGTTTTGCACACGCGGAATACTCGGGTTAAATTGGACGAGCGTAGCATATGCAGATATGGCCTCGGAACACTGAGACCGAAAGGTCGAGCGTGAATCATATAGTAGATATGATCAACATAGTGATGTTCACCATTGAAAACTACTCCATTTTACATGATGATCGATTATGGTTTAGTTGATTTGGATCACGTGATCACTTAGAAGATTAGAGGGATGTCTTTCTAAGTGGGAGTTCTTAAGTAATATGATTAATTGAACTTTAATTTATCATGAACTTAGTACCTGATAGTATCTTGCTTGTCTATGTTGATTGTAGATAGATGGCCCGTGCTGTTGTTCCGTTGAATTTTAATGCGTTCCTTGAGAAAGCAAAGTTGAAAGATGATGGTAGCAATTACACGGACTGGGTCCGTAACTTGAGGATTATCCTCATTGCTGCACAGAAGAATTACGTCCTGGAAGCACGGCTAGGTGTACCACCTGCGCCAGCAACTGCAGACATTGTGAATGCCTGGCAGCCATGTGTTGATGACTACTCAATAGTTCAATGTGCCATGCTTTACGGCTTAGAACCGGGACTTCAACGACGTTTTGAACGTCATGGAGCATATGAGATGTTCCAGGAGTTGAAGTTAATATTTCAAAAGAATGCCCGGATTGAGAGATATGAAGTCTCCAGTAAGTTCTACGGCTGCAAGATGGAGGAGAATAGTTCTGTCAGTGAGCATATACTCAAGATGTCTGGGTACTGCAATCACTTGATTCAACTGGGAGTTAATCTTCTAGATGATAGCGTCATTGACAGAATTCTCCAATCACTACCACCAAGCTACAAGAGCTTCGTGATGAACTATAACATGCAAGGGATGGATAAGATGATTCTCGAGCTCCTCGCAATGCTAAAGGCTGCGGAGGTAGAAGTCAAAAAGGAGCATCAAGTGTTGATGTTCAATAAGACCACTAGTTTCAAGAAAAAAGGCAAAGGGAAGAAGAAAGGAAACTTCAAGAAGAACAACAAGCAAGTTGCTGCTCAAGAGAAGAAACCCAAGTCTGGACCTAAGCCTGAAACTGAGTGCTTCTACTGCAAGCAGACTAGTCACTGGAAGCGGAACTGCCCCAAGTATTTGGCGGATAAGAAGGATGGCAAGGTGAACAAAGGTATATGTGATATACATGTTATTGAAGTGTACCATACTAGAGCTCGCAGTAGCACCTGGGTATTTGATACTAGTTCTGTTGCTAATATTTGCAACTCGAAACAGGGACTACGGATTAAGTGAACACTAGCCAAGGACGAGGTGACGATGCGCGTGGGAAATGGTTCCAAAGTCGATGTGATCGCGGTCGGCATGCTACCTCTACATCTACCTTCGGGATTAGTTTTAGACCTAAATAATTATTATTTGGTGCCAGCGTTGAGCATGAACATTATATCTGGATCTTGTTTAATGTGAGACGGTTATTCATTTAAATCAGAGAATAATGGTTGTTCTATTTATATGAGTAATATCTTTTATGGTCATGCACCTTTGAAGACTGATCTATTTTTGATGAATATCGATAGTAGTGATACACATATTCATAATGTTGAAGCCAAAAGATGCAGAGTTGATAATGATAGTGCAACTTATTTGTGGCACTGCCGTTTAGGTCATATCGGTGTAAAAC
The DNA here is from genome assembly GCA_021605205.1 of Aegilops longissima. Taxonomy (NCBI): domain Eukaryota; kingdom Viridiplantae; phylum Streptophyta; class Magnoliopsida; order Poales; family Poaceae; genus Aegilops; species Aegilops longissima. The sequence goes on from CM038679.1 coordinate 422,007,997, forward strand.
ACATGAAGAAACTCCATACTGATGGACTTTTGGAACCACTTGATTATGAATCACTTGGTACTTGCGAACCTTGCCTTATAGGCAAGATGACCAAAACGCCGTTCTCCGGTACTATGGAGAGAGCAACAGATTTGTTGGAAATCATACATACAGATGCATGTGGTCCGATGAATGTTGAGGCTCGTGGCGGGTATCGTTATTTTCTCACCTTCACAGATGATTTAAGCAGATATGGGTATATCTACTTAATGAAGCATAAGTCTGAAACATTTGAAAAGTTCAAAGAATTTCAGAGTGAAGTTGAAAATCATCGTAACAAGAAAATAAAGTTTCTACGATCTGATCGTGGAGGAGAATATTTGAGTTACGAGTTTGGGTCACATTTGAAAACAATGCGGAATAGTTTCGCAACTCACGCCACCGGAACACCACAACATAATGGTGTGTCCGAACGTCGTAATCGTACTTTACTAGATATGGTGCGATCTATGATGTCTCTTACTGATTTACCGCTATCGTTTTGGGGCTATGCTTTAGAGACGACCGCATTCACGTTAAATAGGGCACCATCAAAATCCGTTGAGACGACGCCTTATGAACTGTGGTTTGGCAAGAAACCAAAGTTGTCATTTCTTAAAGTTTGGGGCTGCGATGCTTATGTGAAAAAGCTTCAACCTGATAAGCTCGAACCCAAATCGGAAAAATGTGTATTCATAGGATACCCAAAGGAGACTGTTGGGTACACCTTCTATCACAGATCCGAAGGCAAGACATTCGTTGCTAAGAATGGATCCCTTCTAGAGAAGGAGTTTCTCTCGAAAGAAGTGACTGGGTGGAAAGTAGAACTTGAGGAGGTAACTGCACCTGCTCCCTTATTGGAAAGTAGCTCATCACAGAAATCCGTTCCCGTGATGCCTACACCAATTAGTGAGGAAGTTAATGATGATGATCATGGAACTTCAGATCAAGTTATTACTGAACCTCGTAGATCAACTAGAGTAAGATCCGCACCAGAGTGGTACGACAATCCTATTCTGGAAGACATGTTACTAGACCATGATGAACCTACAAACTATGAAGAAGCGATGGTGAGCCTAGATTCCGCAAAATGGCTTGAGGCCATGAAATCTGAGATGGGATCCATGTATGAGAATAAAGTGTGGACTTTGGTTGACTTGCCCGATGATCGGCAAGCAATTGAGAATAAATGAATCTTCAAGAAGAAGACTAACGCTGATGGTAATGTTACTGTCTACAAAGCTCGACTTGTTGCGAAAGGTTTTTGACAAGTTCAAGGGATTGACTACGATGAGACCTTCTCACCCGTAGCGATGCTTAAGTCTGTCCGGATCATGTTAGCAATTGTCGCATTTTATGATTATGAAATATGGCAGATGGATGTCAAAACTGCATTCTGAATGGATTTACGGAAGAAGATTTGTATATGATGCAACGGAAGGTTTTGTCGATCCAAAGGAGCTAACAAAGTGTGCAAGCTCCAGCGATCCATTTATGGACTGGTGCAAGCCTCTCGAGTTGGAATAAACATTTTGATAGTGTGATCAAAGCATTTAGTTTTGTACAGACTTTTGGAGAAGCTTTGTATTTACAAGAAAGTGAGTGGGAGCTCAGTAGCATTTCGATATTATATGTGGATGACATATTGCTGATCGGAAATGATATATAATTCTGGATAGCATAAAGGGATACTTGAATAAGAGTTTTTAATGAAAGACCTCGGTGAAGCTGCTTATATATTGGGCATTAAGATCTATAGAGATAGATCAAGATGCTTAATTGGACTTTCACAAAGCACATACCTTGACAAAGTTTTGAAGAAGTTCAAAATGGATCAAGCAAAGAAAGGGTTCTTGCCTGTGTTACAAGGTGTGAAGTTGAGTAAGACTCAATGCCCGACCACTCCAGAAGATAGAGAGAAGATGAAATATGTTCCCTATGCCTCAGCCATAGGCTCTATCATGTATGCAATGCTGTGTACCAGACCTGATGTGTGCCTTGCTATAAGTCTAGCAGGGAGGTACCAAAGTAATCCAGGAGTGGATCACTGGACAGCGGTTAAGAACATCCTGAAATACCTGAAAAGGACTAAGGATATGTTTCTTGTTTATGGAGGTGACAAATCATCGTAAATGGTTACGTTGATGCAAGCTTTGACACTGATCCGGACGATTCTAAATCGCAAACCGGATACGTGTTTACATTGAACGGTGGAGCTGTCAGTTGGTGCAGTTCTAAACAAAGCGTCGTGGCGGGATCTACGTGTGAAGTGGAGTACATAGCTTCTTCAGAAGCAGCAAATGAAGGAGTCTGGATGAAGGAGTTCATATCCGATCTAGGTGTCATACCTAGTGCATCGGGTCCAATGAAAATCTTTTGTGACAGTACTGGTGCAATTGCCTTGGCGAAGGAATCCAGATTTCACAAGAGAACCAAGCACATCAAGTGACGCTTCAATTCCATCCGGGATTTGGTCCAGGTGGGAGACATAGAAATTTGCAAGATACATACGGATCTGAATGTTGCAGACCCGTTGACTAAGCCTCTTCCACGAGCAAAACATGATCAACACCAAGGCTCCATGGGTGTTAGAATCATTACTGTGTGATCTAGATTATTGACTCTAGTGCAAGTGGGAGACTGAAGGAAATATGCCCTAGAGGCAATAATAAAGTTATTATTTATTTCCTTATATCATGATAAATGTTTATTATTCCTGCTAGAATTGTATTAACCGAAAACATAATACATGTGTGAATACATAGACAAACAGAGTGTCACTAGTATGCCTCTACTTGACTAGCTCGTTGATCAAAGATGGTTATGTTTCCTAACCATAGACATGAGTTGTCATTTGATTAAAGGGATCACATCATTAGGAGAATGATGTGATTGACATGACCCATTCCGTTAGCTCAACACTCGATCGTTTAGTATGTTGCTATTGCTTTCTTCATGACTTATACATGTTCCTATGACTATGAGATTATGCAACTCCCATTTACCAGAGGAACACTTTGTGTGCTACCAAACATCACAACGTAACTGGGTGATTATAAAGGTGCTCTACAGGTGTCTCCGAAGGTACTTATCGGGTTGGCGTATTTCGAGATTAGGATTTGTCACTCCGATTGTCGGAGAGGTATCTCTGGGCCCTCTCGGTAATGCACATCGCTTAAGCCTTGCAAGCATTGCAACTAATGAGTTAGTTGCGGGATGATGTATTACAAAACGAGTAAAGAGACTTGTCGGTAATGAGATTGAACTAGGTATTGAGATACTGACGATCGAATCTCGGGCAAGTAACATACCGATGACAAAGGGAACAACGTATGTTGTTATGCGGTCTGACCGATAAAGATCTTCGTAGAATATGTGGGAGCCAATATGAGCATCCGGTTTCCGCTATTGGTTATTGACCGGAGACGTGTCTCGGTCATGTCTACATAGTTCTCAAACCCGTAGGGTCCGCACGCTTAACGTTTCGATGACAGTTATATTATGAGTTTATATGTTTTGATGTACCGAAGGTTGTTCAGAATCCCGGATGTGATAACGGACATGACGAGGAGTCTCAAAATGGTCGAGACATGAAGATTGATATATTGGAAGCCTATGTTTGGATATCGGAAGTGTTCCGGGTGAAATCGGGATTTTACCGGAGTACCGGGAGGTTACCGGAACCCCCCGGGGACTTAATGGGCCTTAGTGGGCCTTGGTGGAAGAGAGAGGAGGCGGCCAGGGAAGGGGCCGCGCCCCCTCCCCCCTAGTCCGAATAGGACAAGGAGAGGGGGCGCCCCCCCCTTCCTTCTTCTCCTCCACCTCTTTCCCCTCTATCTCCTAGTCCAACAAGGAAAAGGTGGGAGTCCTATTCCCGGTAGGAGTAGGACTCCTCCTGGCGCGCCCCCTCTCTAGGCCGGCCGCACCCCCCCTTGCTCCTTTATATCCGGGGGCAGGGGCACCCCAATGACACAACAATTGATCTTTTTGATCTTTTAGCCGTGTGCGGTGCCCCCCTCCACCATAGTCCACCTCGATATCATCAGGCGGTGCTTAGGCGAAGCTGCGTCGAGAGAACATCAACATCGTCACCACGCCGTCAGGTCTTGTGAAACTCTCCCTCAACACTAAATCCGGATCGGAGTTCGAGGGACGTCATCGGGCTGAACGTGTGCTGAACTCGGAGGTGCCGTACGTTCGGTACTTGGATCGGTCGGATCGTGAAGACGTACAACTACATCAACCGCGTTGTGCTAACGCTTCCGCTTTCGGTCTACGAGGGTACGTGGACAACACTCTCCCCTCTCGTTGCTATGCATCACCATGATCTTGCGTGTATGTAGGATTTTTTTTTGAAATTACTACGTTCCCCAACAGAGAGAGAGAGAGAGAGGCCAACGAAGTCTTGTTTAGATCTGGAGAGGGTGAGAGAGTGTGAAGAGAGCAACTACAAGCGCTGAGGCTCCAGCGTGTATATATATACTGGAGAGAGTGTGAGGAGTGCAAACCCTAGAAAACAAGCACCGAGGCTGCAGCTTATACGTGATGAGGTGATTATACGGCCACTACGAGATCATATAGCTCCGTATCCATCCATTTTGACCAGTCAAAGAATCCTCGTGGCACGAATTATGCTCAAGTGTAGTTATCGAACCCGAGACCTCAAGTTTGATGAGCGAACAGGCTAACTAGCTACACAACCCTCCCGTTATGTTCATTGAGAGGAAAATAACCTTTTATACATTCCTGCATTCGTGTGAAAAGCATGCCGTGTTTTTTGTGTGTGTGTGGGAGTCATTGGGATTTAAATCATAATCGTGTCATGTGGCTTTGGTGGTAAGACTATCCACAATGGTGCAAAAATAATGCAGCCTTAGTCACCTTACCTCTCTCCATGTAGTACGTTGGGTCCCACTAGTCAGAAGGTGAAACAAACAAATTAATAAGAAAAATTAAAAGCGCGAGCAGTATATCTTACCTCACACATCTCACTACTGCTCGGGAACACTGTCCAATTGATCCCTCTGTTCGCTCACGTACTATTTTAAGTGAATCCTTGTTATAACATGCACACAAATTTTGGCACTTGTATTCGACCTAAGTCTGTGTGCCACCGTATCTCGTACGACTCCCTCCGTCTAAGTGTAATAAGTCACGTTAGAAGGTGTAGCGGGACCAAGGTGCAAGCAGATTGGAGGAGAAGGAGAAACTTGACAGGTCATTCCTCCAATCAAAGCCCTGATTTCTGTCTCTAAACGCAACAACTAATCCAAACAACTAAGAGATGCCTCTTCTCTTCTTGTACGTACTCCATTTGTATCTCACTTCATGTGGCTTCGCACTCGCACGATTTTCCTATTCTATGAACCTGTGTGTGCGTGTGCGTGTGTGTGTTTAACACCATGTGTGTGTTAGAGAGAGCGACAGATCGACCTACTCCTACAGAGAGATGGTGTGTAGTGTATGATTTTAGCCACGAGAGTCGGTGCATCCCCTCATTTTCGGGCGTCTGGTAGGGACAGGTGGAAAGCTGCCACGCCCGCTCCTAACCAGCTTGGCCCACCCAAAGCCCCTCCATCGCCCGCGCGCGCTTCCCGCCCGAAACTTTCAGCGCCGCTCCAAAGAATCGGTGCCGCATTCATGCCCGGGCAGAGCGGACGCGACCTCTCACTGGCGCCTGCGTTGAAGGGAGAAGCGGATTCAAGAGTGATGGTTGCTTAATCCGTCCAACTTACTGCTGGGTCTATGTGATTTGATGGCTCATTGGTCATTATTACTGAGGTGGTAGGACTGCTGGATGTCCCACGCTTTCGGCGAAAGGAGGTACTACTAGATTACAATTTTCTCCATTCTTACGGCGGAGGAGTGCAAGAGCAGTGAAAACACGCAGGCTCAGTGATCACACGGCCCACCTCACACTATCACCATATTTTCTGGACACCGTGCGACACCTAACTCTTTACATAGTACTCCCTCCGTTCCTAAATATAAGTCTTTGTAGAGATTCCACTAGGTGGACTACATACGGAACAAAACGAATGAATCTACACTTAAAATGCATCTATATACATCCGTATGTGGTTCATGGTGAAATCTCTACAAAGACTTATATTTAGGAACGGAGGAAGTACTTGTATAGTACGTACTGTAATTTATCAGCGAGATAGTACAATGCTATGAAGCTTCCATCTTCTGTTACATGTATCTTGCGTCCAAGGTTGCCCGTTGCAACATTTCATCCAATACAAAGGAGACTAACATGCATGCTATTGCATCTCAATGATTGACAGATCATAGCAAATATGTACTCCCTCTGTTCCAAAATAAGTGTCTCAACTTTATGCTACATACGGAGCAAAATGAGTGAATCTACACTCTAAAATATGTCTATATACATCAGTGTTTGGAGTATGTACTAGTAGTTCATATTGAAATCTACTAAAGGACATATATATTCCAAACAATATGATAATCTCTCTAACCAAGGTAGTAGGGACGAGGAGTAAACAAAGGGAGTAGTAAAATTTTCTCCTCGTCATGCGAGCCACCGCGCGTGTGGGCGAGGGAGCGGGCGTAAGGCGTACAGTACTACTACTACTCATGCAGTCCCTAGCCATTGAAATAGAGACAGCTAAAGAAAAAAACGATCCATGCAGTCTCTAGCCCTTGAACCGTAAACCCTAACCAGGCTTTAATTTGCTGGCAACGTCGGCGCTTCCTAAGAAATGAAGTTTGCAACCCTTCGACCATCAGATCATTTTGTGCAGTTTCACCAAAATCGAGATGAGCATCCCCGTGGCAAAGAAATTGATGAAGCGTGATTAGAATAAGATTACCGAGACTAGTTGATGAGACATAAACTCATCACAAATACAATACGTAGAAGCCAGTAGAGGTATGTAAAAGGGCAAAGAAGTAGAGAAGTATCCACATGGAGTGATGTGGGCAGCTGGAGCAGTGGTGCAAGCCGGCTGTAAAGGGAGTTGTACCTGAGGGATGTCGGGACATAGCTCAACCTAGAGGAGGGCAGCGGGAGGAGGCAACTACCCACATCGCGGCAGTGAGCAATGAACGAAGGCAACCTCACCGGCTTTGTGAGAGAGAATGGCGGGGACCCCTTATCGGGACGCTCCGACAGTGGGTCTTCACCGTCGGCGACGACAACCGCATCTACACTAAGCATCCACCCCATCCCCCCAGCGGACGTGATCCGTCGGGATGTTAGAGATGTGGCCATAGTGGTTTTGTGCGAGAGAGTGTGAAAACTGAAGAGAGCAACCCCAGCAAGCAACCGTGTAGGCTCGTCCTGCCTATGTATATAGTAGAGCGGTTTCCTTTTCTCTCAATATGAACCTATTTATATTGCGTATGTGCCACTAAAGAAAAAAACTTTATTTATAAATGAATCGGCACCTACTACTCGTTCTCCTATAAACCTTGCGCTTGGCATCTCCAAACTATTAACCTTGCGATTGGCTCTTCGCCTCTTCGGGAAGTCGAGCAATAATGGTATTGCAGTATATATCATTCTGGCTATATGAGACTGAATGAATTGCTGCACGTCCACCACGTGGCGAGGGTCGAGGGGCGAGGGAGAGTGCGCAGATTACGTCCGTTTCAATATGGACTACATATGGAGCAAAATGAGTGAATCTACAGTCTAAAATACGTCTATATACATCGGTGTTTGGAGTATGTACTAGTAGTTCATATTGAAATCTACTAAAGGACATATATTCCAAACAATATGATAATCTCTCTAACCAAGGTAGGGACGAGGAGTAAACGGAGGGGGTACTAGTAAAATTTTCTCCTCGTCCTGCGAGCCACCACGCGCGTGGGCGAGGGAGCGGGCGTAAGGCGTAGTAAGCAAGCTTCAGCTCATCCTGCGAGCCACCGCGCCCTTGGGCGGGGGAGACAGCGTACTAAGCAAGCTTCTTCTTTTTGTGCGAGTTGACAGGACGCATCAAAAGTACTCCAGTGTATAGAGCCTTGCCTCTAAGGTAGGCCCCACATGGTTTGCCTCTTTTTTAACATAACGCGTCAAGTCGCAATTTGTTTGTTCACCCATGGTAGACAATCCTCCCTCCATCTAGTGGACAACCAGTACACGTGTCAAGTTACCACGTGGGCTGCCTTTTCGTACAGAAATGAGCTCCACCGTGTACCCGCGTGGGTGTGGTTGGGAAAGAGACGGGAGTACGTGCGCCGTGCGTGCACCTCTTCTCTTCATGCACGTCCCCCACCTACGTGGATGTGTGTGAGAGATACAAACCTAGAGAAATGTCTTGTGCGTTCATGAGTGTTTTTTGTTTGGGGGGGGGGGGAGGTTGATTTCCTGAATGTATTTGTGGGAATATGTGTCGATGACATCTCAAACAAAATTTTGCATGCAATGTGTGTGAAATGGAGGCCTATGCATATCATATATAGAGGGTCGGGCGATCCACGAGAAGAGAGGGAGGGTTCATAGATATCGATAGAGTAGAAGAGAGGATCAAGTGGGTGGGTGCGAGATCGATGAACAGAGCCATCGGAATTGTGTGTGTGTGTGTGCAAGTCAAAGATATAGGGTGACTGACCTAGCTACCGGAACGTCAGAGGGCACAGGTCAAGTTTGCGTGTGGCAGGGAGACATGACTAGAGCGCTCGATGTATCGGTGTGTGTGTGTGTGTGTGTGTGTGTGTGTGTGTGTGTGTGTGTGTGGGGGGTGGGGGAGGGGTAGGCAGGGGCCTAACTATAGAGGTAGAACGACTCGTATATGTGTTGAGAAGGAGAGACCCGGCTATGTCTTGAGGGAGATCGGTCGACATCCATACATAACTGAAGGACGGGAAATAGGATGGGACAGAGAGAGAGGAGAGAGAGAGGGAAGGAAAGGGGTAGAGTGCTGGATGGGTGATGGAGTTGCTTCTCTAAGATGGTGGGAGAGGCCTACTAGACAAACTGAGGGTGGAACTGCAATATTATCAATAAGAGTGGGGATGTGTTTCTGTGTGTGCCTGTGCGTGATAGATCTTACGGGACACATCCATGGATGATGAAGGGGAACCATGTGTTTGGTAAGCAAACCTAACTAGATCGGTAGATCAATTGTTGTTTGTCGGAGGAAGGGAGAGACATAACTAATGAGGTAGATCGATCGATGCGTGGGGAAAAACGAGTTATAAGGACCTAGCTAGCTATATGTATAGCGGGAGATCGGTCGGTGTACGTCCATTTGTTAGAGGCAAATAAGGCCCGGCAAGATGGATAGACAGAGAGAATGGAGCTAGGAGGTGGTGCGAGAGGCCCAGCTACTAGCTAGATAGGGGGAGGAGTGTGCGGTTGTGAGATCGATGAAAAGAGGGGCGAGGGTTTACACGTGAGTGGGACCGTATGAGAGACACGAGGCAAGGAGACATAAAGGAGGAGATTGAAGGTGCATGTGTATCTTGTAGGCAGACATCGCTGGAGAGGTTTATCGATCGGTGTGTGTCGGAAAGGAGTTGTGGAGACTGTGGGAGAACGACCTAAAGAAGAAGAAAAATGAATGTGCGCGATGGATAGAATGCTGAGGGAGGGGGAGGCAAGGAGGGTGTGTGCATGCACGAGAGAAAGTTAGTGGTAGCTACAAAGGTTAGAGGATTGTGGTGGTGTAAGAGACTAACAAAGATCGTAATTTGATATGAAAGTGGATTCATATATTTGAATAGGAGGTCATAGTTTTTTAAACATATGCATGCATGAATATAGCGGTGATACGCGTGTTGTGGTTTTGCACATGTTATACCATAATGTGATAAAGCATGGCATTTGCAACTCACAGCTAAATGTCGAACAATCTAAACCATACTGTACATCGAATAATCTCACATTTTTTTTGAATTTGTGATAATGTGTGGCGTTTGCAGCTTACAACTAAATATCGAACAATCTAAACAATACTATATATCGAACATTCTCACATTTTATTTGAATTTGTGGTAATGTGTGGTGTTTGCAACTCACATCTAAATACTTGTAGGCGTAGGGGGCGGGGCACCATACATAATATGATAAACACATTATACATATGAGACATGGTTTAGTTTGTGAAGAATTGGCTAGAGCTTGAAATGTACTATGATTTGAAATCAACATAAAGTGGATTCAAAAAATCGAGTTCGATTTCATATAGTACACATAGTTCATATGTAACTCGAGACTAATCATGTGGTGTGCTGCGAAGATAATACACAAATGATGGTTTAACTTGGCAATAATGACGATTGTAGATCTTATTAAAACAAAGAAACAAATTCAAACGCTTTGACTTCACAACAATCATTATTGTAGATCTTATTCAAATAGAGAAACGAATTCAAATTTAGTTCATATTGAAGCGGTAGTATATACGTTTGGAATGCACTAAAACATTCATTTGAGTACTAGGTTGCATGCATTATACACGTAGCGAAATATTTTAATTGAACATAACATGAATTAAAAGGTTTGAATGACATTTGTAGTGCGAATTGATTTGGTCTAGTACACGTTAGGCTTGTCCGAAAATTTCAACCCGCGCCTTGTTAGCCCGAAATATTTAAGATATATCTTTGTCTCGTTGTGCTCTGAAAACTCCCTCCATCTCAACCCGCGCCTTGCTCTTCCAAAATTACGACGCGCGTGAAAACTCCCACCTCCTGTGAAATCCCGACATGGGAAATGCCCGTGATACCCCTGAACTGAAAGAACCGCCTCAAATCGGTGGGGGTACTTTCATAACTTACCCCACATTTCGGACAAGTGTGTCCCTAAGCCATGGTTCCCCACTCCCATCCCATCCGCCCACCCATTCGTACACCGAGGCCGGGAAAACCCGTGAAGACCCACACCCTCCTCCGTCCACCACCCACCTGGAGCCTCTTCCTCGACGACGTCGTCCACAGCAACACCTCGACGTCCCTCATCCACCGTACCGGACGAGGATCCGTCGTCGATCTGGTCGTCTCGCCGGTTCAGCCACCCCGTCCTCCACCTCCAAGGAGCTGCCCCGACGTTCCCCTCGTCTTTCGCGCCACCTCCATTCCCACACCGCCGTCTTCACCTACACCACCGGAAGAGCATCAGCATCACCATTTCGTCGGATGAAGCTACAGCCTAATTGGCGCCACCAAAGAGGTTGTACACTAATCGCCGCATTTTCTTCTTGATTCAATCTCACGGTGTTGCCGGCGCTCGGTCCCGAGCCGACACGGCGCAGCTCCATCCACCACGGTGTCGCCGGCCACTTCCTCCACGGCGTCGCTCCCTCGGCGGCAACGTCCACATCAGTAGGAGCTGCTGCTGCTTTAGCTCTCGCTCGCGCTGCTGCTCTGCTCTTGCTCTCGGTCCCCTGCCTGGTCTGCTCTTGCTCTTGCTCTTGCCCGCGCTGCTGCTCTCACTCTTGCTCTTGCTTGCGATGCTGCTCGATTTAGCTACACTTGATCGATTGAATCGACTTTTGGGTCGATCGATTTTCAGGGGTGGGGGGCTCACGGAGTTAAGGAAGAACCACCCCTTGGGAGGGGGGCTCACGAGAAGTACCCACTATCTATCTTAGGGTTCAGGGTGGGGCGGTGGTGGCCGGCGGTGGTGGGGCGGTGGCGTGGGGATTGCCGAGAAAAGCTCGCACGGAGGGAGGCTAGAGGATGGCGGGCGGGCGGACCGGCGATGGCGAGTGTTTTTGAGTGAGGCGGGCGGCGCACCACCGTCATGGGCGATGGGGGCGGCTGTTTGGCCGGTGGTGGCTGGCGGCTCGTGGGGTGGAAGTTGAAGATGAACTGCAGGCCCTTGATTTCAGATCAACGGCTGCAAAATCGATCGACCAAAGATGAAAAAAGTCATCGATCGACGTAGCCTCACCTCTAGTGCATTCGGCCGACAAGTAAAATTCAGTTTCGACAAACAAAATTCAGTTTCGACGGTTAAGTTTAGTTTCGGCAGTTAAGTTCAGAGATGAGCGGCTGATGTATACATCTAGCACTTTGTGGTTATGTATTTTACGTCATCTATTGGAGATGCTATTAGAATTTCACTCAGGTTAACGTTGTCTCTCTTGTCCTGCTTCAGCCTCGGCGTCGTACAACTCACCGGAGCTGCTCCAACGACGAAACCCTCCATCATAGCAAAGCAGTAACTCGGGCTCCATCTCCAGACGCCTAAGATCTCCTTCCCCTCCTCTGACAGCCAAGTCAGCCGAAGCATCCTCACCGGCCAAACCAATCACGCTGAGATCGACATGGCTTCGCCAAAGAGGTTGTACACTTCTTGTGGTTTGACTTAATCTCACCATGCTTCTTTGCATCATGTGATCTTCCAATTCTTGTGAACCAAACACCCAGATTGGCAAAAATCATGTGTTTTTAATTCTCTGTTTTGCACATGCATTCCTATCCTATTCCTGTCTATTTCCTATCCCTGCATTGTTAGAATCCTCAAATTCAAACAAGCCCTTACACAATTACTTCTGTTACAGATATGTGTCAAAGAAAACCTTGTGTGGTTTTTCCTGCTCCTGCGGTGCTGTGTTCCACCACAGCTCAGCTGCTCCAACGATGGAAGGGTTCACCACAGCAGGATCCGCTCTCCAGACTATCTTTCGCCGCCTCAGATCTTCTTCCCCGCCGCCGGCAGCCACGACAACTGCATTACCATCATCAACTGAGAAGATGACCTTGAGGACTACACGGGTCCGCAAGAGAAGTCGCACTCTTCCGTGTCTGCTTACATTATGCATCGCTTAATACGATGACATGCTACTTTATCGTCGTGTTCACCTATTAGACTCCGCCTCAGGTCCAAACTTATGCTGAAACTTGAGTTTTTAAATGGTTGCGGGGTACATATTGGGGCAGCAATCAAGACTATCTCTACTATCCGTTAATCTCGGTGTCTACTATGAGTTTCATGTTGGGTGCAAACAAACATTAAAGGAGTCATTATCTGTATTTTTTAACTAAAGCTATTATCTGCCTGCTATCATTGGTTTTGGGTCTATCCATAGTTTGCTACCATCACTCTGGATTTGTGCATGCACTCCTTACATAATCTCATTTTTTTATTCATATGCATGTCAGTTATTGTACACAATGAAACTGCACATGTAGAGCAAAAGAGACGAGCCTTGCGTGGCAATAAAATTTCATGCATACGTCGCTCCATGGTGGGCGCAAAGGCAGCCCCCCTCCACCCATTTCGGATTTTAATCAAGAGGAAGATAACTGTTCTGAGGGGGATTCAGAAGCAGAGGACCACTCCTATTTACCCCATGAGGTCTTCGCTCTAACTTGGCATGCTGATGTTGGTTATATCATGCATATGGTGCCTTGCATTGCTTACTTTATACATCAAACATGTCAACTGCTTAGTTTAGACATGCTTTGTGTGAATGCCATCTGTTTAGTTTATTCATCGTTTATGTGAATTATGCAATGCCATCTTATTTAGCCAGGCATCATATATGTGAATTTTCCAATGTCATCCTGCTTAGCCAGTCATCTTATATGTGAACTATATCAGGCCATCCTTTTTTCCGTTACGTATTACATTTGTCAACAATGTTAGTACATTCAACTACTCTTTGTGTGCATCAGCCATTTGACACGGTGATGGAAAATTCTGGAGTGAAAACAAGGTCTTCAGAGCAGGCTATGCTATCTGACGAAGCGCATATCTCACTGGTTACGGATAGCCCCTCAGAGGAGGATTCAGAGACAGATGACCAGTCCTATCCCCGAGGTGCATGCTCTTACTTGGTAGGGTTATGTTGCTCATATCATGTGTATGGTATCTTGCATTGCTATGTCATTTGCTTAGTTTAGACATGATTTGTGTGAATGCCACCTGTTAAGTGTCTAATTACAATATATGTGAATTATGCAATGCCATCTTTTTGCAAGACATTATATATGTGAATTATGCAATGCTATCTTGTTGCAAGGCATTATATATGTGAATTATGCAATGCCATGCTGTTTAGCCAAGCGTCATATATGTGAATTATATCATGTCGTCCTTTTTTTATTTCTCATTGCTTTTGTCGACAATGTTTGTATATTCAACTGCTCTTCCCTTGCATCAGCCATTTGAATTGGTGATGGAGAAATCTGGAGTGAAAACAAGGTCTTCAGAGCAGACAATGCTACCTGGTGAAGCAGATATGTTGCTGGTTACAGATAGCTCTTTAGAGGAGGATTCAGAGGCAGATGACCAGTCCTATTATCCCCCTGAGGTGTATGCTCAAACTTGGCAGGGTTATATTACTCATATCATGCATATGTTGTATTGCAATGCTTAGTTTTTACATCATATACACGATATTGAATGCCATCTCCTTAGTTGACACATCATATATGCGATTGCCCTCTGCTCACTTCCTTAGTATATAAATCATATATTTGAATTATATCATGCCATGATGTTTACAGACAGCATGTATCTGAATTATGGCATGCCAACCCATTTTCTAAAGACATAATATAGTTATATCATCTCATCCTGTTCACATAGTCATCATATTTTGAATTATGTCATTCTATCCGTGAATTATATCATGCCATCATGTTTCCATCGACGGCATGTTTGTGATTTATGGCATGCCAACCACTTTAATAGACACATCGTATAGTTATATCATGTCATCCTGTTTACATAGTCATCATATTTTGAAGTATGTCATTCTATCCTGTTTAGTTAGCCATCATACATGTGAAATTCTGTCATGCTATCCTGTTTAATTAGCCATCATATATTTGAAATTATGTCCTGCTATTCTGTTTGGTTAGACAACATAAATGTGAATTATTTCATGCCATGTTTTCTTCCCTACTATCCATTGCACATGTCTATCTTACAATGTCTGTACATTCAATTACTTTTCTTGTTTATCAGCCATTTCAATTGGAGGGGGTGATGGCAGTATCTGTGGGAGTAAAAACACGGTCTTCGAAAAGATCGTGCTACCGTCGATGGAGATAGAACCATGGTTGTACTTGCCCAAGAACCAGCCCCACCGCACATAACACAGACTCACGCAGATTGTACCCCTACCCAGCTTGGACAGAGAACCTGCTACACCCTTCTAACCCCAACCCCAAAGACATAGTAACCCGGTTCCGTTGACACAAAGACCGTCTCCACCACAGAGCACCCAAACACGAAAGCAGTTAGTAAGGCAACTGCAGTGCCCAAAGCACGAGGACCACCACTCGAACCCCAAGTCAACGCTTAAAGCGTAAGAAGAATTGTTCTCGTGTCGGGTTCCGTAGCTATGGCTCATACTACTTTGCTCTTGCATCATCAGTATTTACTCATACCAACTAATTTCAAATTTGAAGGATGCAATTGAAACTCCATTGGCGCAATGTATGTTTAAACCTGTTTCTTTAACGTGTTTGCTGTTGTAACTTGCTCTATGTTGATTTCAGTTTCAATTGAATAAACAGTTATGTTCTCATGCCATGCACATTACAAGTGTTGTTATTGCTGTGTAGTTTCCCACACTTATATTCTGTCATGGTGCTTTGTTCTTAGATATGATTTGAACTGTATCTATCTTGATTTGGCAACATAAACTAGAATGATATAGACCATACAGTGACCATACTACATAGATATATGTTTGTTTCATGCTGTTATCCTGTCCACCTTACCACTGAACTGGTTTACCAAAATGAGTTTCATATACTACATTGTAAACCTGTGATGTGTTTGTTTGTTTCTCCTTTAGAACGCAGATAAAATATTGGAGAAGAGTACCCCATTATGCAATGGTAAAGGAAGTAATGCAGATCAGGTTCAGGATAGTGAGACATCCCTGTTGTTCTCCAAGAAAGCTGATAAAAACTATATTGAAGACACTGAGACAACCCCAAAGTCCTGTCTTGATGTATTGTTCGAGTTACTGGCTACTACTGCTGGCACCAGCTCTTCGTACTCGCGGCCTGAATCAGTTCGGCTTCTTGAATCTCAACTTCAAGTTGAAAGACATCGATCAGATGTTATGTGACAGAAGTCAAGGACTGAGGAAGTCCTGCAGAATTCAGATGCATGCTTTTCGGTGCAATGACAAGTGCCGGAGGATTTAAGCGCCAAACAAGAGAAAGTTAATAAGCTTGCTAAGCATCTTGCCAGCATTATGGGTACCCAGGATATTGTTTCTTGAGCTCTTCTGAAGTGGTTTCAGTTCTCCCATCTAGGGGGAAGGTCAAGGAATAAGAAGAAGAAGGGGGGGGGGGGTCTCCCCCTCTCTTCCGGTGGCACCGGAACTCCGCAAGGGCCATCATCATCACCGCAATCCACACCAACACCTCCGTCATCTTCACCAACATCTTCATCACCTTCCCCCATCTATCTACAACATTCCACTCTCCCGCAACCCGCTATACCCTCTTCTTGAACATGGTGCTTTATGCTTCATATTATTATCCAATGATGTGTTGCATCCTATGATGTCTGAGTAGATTTTCGTTGTCCTATCGGTAATTGGTGAATTGCTATGATTGGTTTAATTTTCTTGTGGTTATGTTGCTGTCCTTTGCTGCCCATCATATGAGCGCGCGCGTGGATCACACCATAGGGTTAGTTTTATGTTGATAGGATTATGTATTGGAGGGCAAGAGTGACAGAAGCTTCAACCTAGCATAGAAATTGATGCATACGGGATTGAAGGGGGACCAATATCTTAATGCTATGGTTGGGTTTTACCTTAATGAACATTAGTAGTTGGAGATGCTTGCCAATAGTTCCAATCATAAGTGCATAGAATTCCAAGTCAAGGATGACATGCTAGCAGTGGCCTCTCCCACATAAAACTTGCTATCGGTCTAGTAAAGCAATCAATTGCTTAGGAAAATTTCGCAACTCCTACCACCACTTTTCCACACTCGCTATATTAACTTTATTACTTCTTTACCTAAAACAGCCCCTAGTTTTTATTTACGTGCTCTTTATATTCTAGCAAACCTATCCCGTTACACCTACAAAGTACTTCTAGTTTCATACTTGTTCTAGGTAAAGCAAACATCAAGCATGCGTAGAGTTGTATTGGTGGTCGATAGAACTTGAGGGAATATTTTTTCTACCTTTAGCTCCTCGTTGGGTTCGACACTCTTACTTATCGAAAGAGGCTACAATTGATCCCCTATACTTGTGGGTTATCAAGACCTTTTTCTGGCGCCGTTGCCGGGGAGTTATAGCGTGGGCTGAATATTCTCGTGTGTGCTTGTTTGCTTTATCACTAAGTAGTTTTTATTTTGTGCTCTTGTTTTCTACCTTTAGTTATGGGTAGGAAACGCAAAATACCAAAAAAAATTAGTGCTACGTACTGAACCAATGGTTGAAGAACCACTCAAAATCTATCACACTACTGAAGCTTTTTACTTGTATCATCTTCGATCCCTTTGTGCTCGTGCTGAAACCCCAACTAGCTTAGTTTAGAGAAAATCTTTAGATGAGCATGCTTGTTATGTGCGACACTGCATATCTTAAAAGGGAAACTTTTACTGCATCAAATTCATCGTTTACAATGCTATGCTTGAAATTTATGTGAAATATATGATGTTACTTGTTGTTCTAAAAACCCTAAGAAACACCTTCCCTACCAATGTGAATTTAGTGATAATGGAATCGTATCTTCGTACGCTAAGGGTGTTTATAATTACTATGATGTTCAACAAATTGAAGAATTTGTTGCTTTTAAGGGTGCTTATGAAATTGCTTCTTTGATTGAAACGTATGATGTTACTCTTTACAAATATGAAAATTTTGCCGTACTTAAATATTGCTATGATAATTATGCTTCTAATCCTTATATTAAACCATATATTGAGGACTCCTCCGTTGTCCAAGAAGACACTAATATTTTGCAGGAGTCTATGGAAGAAGAAATTAATGACATTGTGAGCACATTGGATGAAAAAGATGAGGAGGAGAGCAAAGAACAAAAGGAAGAAGAGTGGATTGATCACCCGTTCCCACCATCTAATGAGAGTAACTCTTTATCCCATACATGGTTTAATTTCCCTTCGAATTTACCGAAGGATGAATGCTATGATGATTGTTATGATCCAGTTGATTCCTTTGAAATATCTCTTTTTGATGATGCTTGCTATGCTTGTGGCCAAGATGCCAATATGAATTATGCTTATGGAGATGAACTTGCTATAGTTCCTTATGTTAAACATGAAATTGTTGCTATTGCACCGACACATGATAGTCCTATTAATCTTTTAGAATTCTCCCTACTACACTATATCGGAGAAGTTTGCCCTTATTAAGGACTATATTGATGGGTTGCATTTCACTACTACACATGATAATTTTGATAGATATAATATGCATGTGCTTGCTGCTCCTACTTGCAATTATTATGAGAGAAGAACTACATCTCCGCCACTCCATGTTTCCAATATGATAAAATTGCAAGAAAATGTTTATACTTTGCATTGGCCTTTACTACGTGTGCATGAATTGTTCTTTTATGACATGCCGATGCATAGGAAGAGAGTTAGACTTCGTTGTTGCATGATATATGTTGCTTTGTGCTCACTACTAAATGCTAAATCATTGTTAATTAAAATTGGCTTTGATATATGCTACCTCTTTAGCATGCGTTGGTTTTCCCTTGAAGAGGAAAGGGTGATGCAGCAAAGTAGTGTAAGTATTTCCCTCAGTTTTTGAGAACCAAGGTATCAATCCAGTAGGAGAGTACACGCAAATCGCCTTGTACCTACACAAACAATCAAGAACCTTGCAACCAACGCGATAAAGGGGTTGTCAAACCCTTCATGGCCACTTGCAAAAGTGAGATCTGATAAAGATAATAAGATAAATAGTTTTGGTATTTTTGTTGTATAGATAGGAAAATAAAGATTGCAAAATAAACGGCGAAAGAAATTGGCAAGTTGATGATAAACTAATATGATGTAAAATAGACCCGGGGGCCATAGGTTTCACTAGTGGCTTCTCTCAAGATAGCATATATACGGTGGGTGAACAAATTAGTGCCGAGCAATTGATAGAATAGTGCATAGTTATGATGATATCTAAGGCAATGATCATGAATATAGGCATCACGTCCGTGTCAAGTAGACCAAAACGATTCTGCATCTACTACTATTACTCCACACATCGACCGCTATTCAGCATGCATCTAGAGTATTAAGTTCATAAGAACGGAGTAATGCATTAGGCAAGATGACATGATGTAGAGGGATAAACTCAAGCAACATGATATAAAACCCATCTTTTATCCTCAATGGCAACAATACAATACGTGCCTTGCTGCCCCTGCTATCACTGGGAAAGGACACCGCAAGATTGAACCCAAAGCTAAGCACTTCTCCCATTGCAAGAAAGATCAATCTAGTAGGCCAAACAAAACCGATAATTCGAAGAGACTTGCAAAGATATCAAATCATGCATATAAGATTTCAGAGAAGAACCAAATAATATTCATAGATAATCAAGTTCATAAACATACAATTCATCGGATCTTGGCAAGAACACCGCAAAGAGTATTACATCGAATAGATCTCCAAGAACATCGAGGAGAACTTTGTATTGAGATCCAAAGAGAGAGAAGAAGCCATCTAGCTAATAACTATGGACCCGAAGGTTTGTGGTAAACTACTCACACATCATCGGAGAGGCTATGGTGTTGATGTAGAAGCCCTCCGTGCTCGAATCCCCCTCTGGCAGATCGCGGGAAAAGGCCCCAAGATGGGATCTCACGGGTACAGAAGGTTGCGGCGGTGGAAAAATGGTTTCATGGCTCCCCTGGATGTTTTCGGGGTATAGGAGTATATATAGGCGAAAGAAGTAGGTCGGTGGAGCTACGAGGGGCCCATGAGGGTGGGGGCGCGCCCTCCTGCCTCGTGGCCGCCTCGTTGCTTCCTTGACTTCCACTCCAAGTCTCCTGGATTGCGTTTGTTCCAAAAAAGATCCTCGCGAAGGTTTCGTTCCGTTTGGATTCTGTTTGATATTCCTTTTCTGCGAAACACTGAAATAGGCAAAAACAACAATTTGCACTGGGTCTTCAGTTAATAGGTTAGTCCCAGAAAATAATAGAAAAGGTATGTTAAAGCCCATTAAACATCCAAAGCAGATAATATAATAGCATGGAACAATAAAAAATTATAGATACGTTGGAGACGTATCAAGCATCCCCAAGCTTAATTCCTGCTCGTCCTCGAGTAGGTAAATGATAAAACAGAATTTTTGATGTGGAATGCTACCTAACATAATTTTCAATGTAATTCTCTTTATTGTGGCATAAATGTTTAGATCCCAAAATATTTTAGACAAAGTTTTAATATTGACATAAAAATAGTAATACTTCAAGCATGCTAACCAAGCAATTATGTCTTATCAAAATAACATAGCCAAAGAAAGCTTATCCCTACAAAATCATATAGTTTGTCCATGCTTCATTTTCGTCACACAAAATGCTCCCATCATGCACAAGCCCGATGACAAGCCAAGCAATTGTTTCATACTTAGCCTTTTCAAACTCTTTCAACTTTTACACAATATATGAGCGCAAGCCATGGACATAGCACTATGGGTGGAATAGCATATGATGATGGGGGTTATGTGAGAAGACAAAAAGGAGAAAGTCTCACATTGACGCGGCTAATCAATGGGCTATGGAGATGCCCATCAATTGATGTCAACGCGAGGAGTAGGGATTGCCATGCAACGGATGCACTAGAGCTATAAATATATGAAAGCTCATCAAAAGAAACTAAGTGGGTGTGCATCCAACTTGCTTGCTCACGAAGACCTATGGCATTTTGAGGAAGCCCATCATTGGAATATACAAGCCAAGTTCTCTAATGAAAAATTCCCACTAGTATATGAAAGTGACAAAATAAGAAACTCTCTATCATGAAGATCATGGTGCTATTTTGAAGCACAAGTGTGGAAAAAGGATAGTAACATTGTCCCTTCTCTCTTTTTCTCTCTTTTTTTGTTTGGGCTTCTTTGGCCTGTCTTTTTTATTTGGGCTTCTTTGGCCTCATTTTTTTTATTTTTTTTATTTTTGGTCCGGAGTCTCATCCCGACTTGTGGGGGAATCATATTCTCCATCATCCTTTCCTCACATGGGACAATGCTCTAATAATGAAAATCATCACACTTCTATTTATTTACAACTCAAGAATTACAACTCGATACTTAGAACAAAATATGACTCTATGTGAATGCCTCCGGTGGTGTACCGGGATATGCAATGAATCAAGAGCGACATGTATGAAAGAATTATGAAGGTGGCTTTGCCACAAATACGATGTCAACTTCATGATCATGCAAAGCAATATGACAATGATGGAGCGTGTCATAATAAACAGAATAGTGGTAAGTTGCATGGCAATATATCTCGGAATGGCTATGGAAATGCCAGAATAGGTAGGTTTGGTGGCTGTTTTGAGGAAGATATAAGGAGGCTTATGTGTGATAGAGCGTATCATATCACGGGGTTTGGATGCACCGGCGAAGTTTGCACCAACTCTCGAGATGAGAAAGGGCAATGCACGGTACCGAAGAGGCTAGCAATGATGGAAGGGTGAGAGTGCGTATAATATATGGACTCAACATTAGTCATAAAGAACTCACATACTTATTGCAAAAACCTACAACTCATCAAAACTAAGCACTACGCGCATGCTCCTAGAGGGATAGATTGGTAGGAAAAGACCATCGCTCGTCCCTGACCGCCACTGATAAGGAAATCAATCAAAGAACACCCCATGCTTCAAATTTGTCACACAATGTTTACCATACGTGCATGCTACGGGACTTGCAATCCTCAACACAAGTATTTCACAATTCCACAATTACCCAACTAGCATGACTCTAACATTACCACCTTTATATCTCAAAACAACTATCAAGTATCAAACTTATCATAGTATTCAATGCACTCTATATGAAAGTTTTTATTATACCCATCTTGGATGCCTATCATATTAGGACTAATTTTATAGCCAAAGAAAATTACCATGCTGTTCTAAAAGACTCTGAAAATAATATAAGTGAAACATGAGGGATCAATAATTTCTATAAAATAAAACCACCACCGTGCTCTAAAAAGTTATAAGTGAAGTACTAGACCCAAATTTATCTAGCTCAAAAGATATAAGTGAAGCACATAGAGTATTCTCATAAATTCCGATTCATGTGTGTCTCTCCCAAAAGGTGTGTACAGTAAGGATGATTGTGGTAAACTAAAAAGCAAAGAACCAAATCATGCAAGACGCTCCAAGCAAAACACATATCATGTGGTGAATAAAAAAATATAGCCTCAAGTAAAGTTACCGATAGACCAAGACGAAAGAGGGGATGCCTTCCGGGGCATCCCCAAGCTTAGGCTTTTGGTTGTCCTTCAATTTTACGTTGGGTGCCTTGGGCATCCCCAATCTTAGGCTCTTGCCACTCCTTGTTCCATAATCCATCAAATCTTTACCCAAAAACTTGAAAACTTCACAACACAAAACTCAAACAGAAAATCTCATGAGCTCTGTTAGTATAAGAAAACAAACCACCACCCTAAGGTACTCTAATGAACTCATTATTTATTTATATTGGTGTTAAAACTACTGTGTTCCAACTTCTCTATGGTTCATACCCCCCATACTAGCCATAGATTCATCAAAATAAGCAAACAACACATGAAAAACAGAATCTGTCAAAAACAGAACAGTCTGTAGCAATCTGATATGTTCGAATACTTATGGAACTCCAAAAATTATGAAAAACTAGGACAGCCTGCATAATTTGTATATTGATCTAATGGAAAAATAATTGGTATTTTATCACGTTCTGGTGAATTTTAACAATTATTTTCGTGAGCATAAAGTTTCTATCTTTTTCAGCAAGATCAAACAACTATCACCCATGAAGATCCTATTGGTTATACTTGGCACGAACACTAATTAAAACATAAAACACATCTAAACAGAGGCTAGATGAATTATTTATTACTAAACAGGAACAGAAAGCAAGGAACAAAAAAAATTGGGTTGCCTCCCTACAAGCGCTATCGTTTAACGCCCCTAGCTAGGCATAAAAACAAGAATAGATCTAGGTATTTCATCTTTGGTATGTATATTTTTAATGGAGTTATGCTCGGATCTGGGAGGTTCCTCACGTTTTCCTTCATGCTCGGAGATCTTTAGATCTAGATCATCCAACCGCTTATTGCAAAGTGTAATCAACGTATTCATGCGATTAAGATTCCCACCAACATTTTTAAGAGGTTCAATATATTTTTTCAATTCGCATAATTTCTCTAAGATTTGGGTTCCTTCTTGAGTAAGGTGAAGTCCCTTTTGTGGGGGAAGTACTCCTACTATCCCCTCTATAATTTCATAAGCAATACTAGGATCAACTTCAATAAAATTCCCTTTGGCGGCAAAATCAAGAAGTTGTCTATGGGATATGGTTAGCCCAACATAAAAATTGCAAAGTAAAATCTTGAAATCACCCTCTATAGTGCAACTACGATAAAATTCTACCATCCTATACAAGGCATATTTTAAGTTTTCTCCTTGTCTTTGTTTGAAGTGGAGGACTTCAAAATTAGGAGACGAAGGAAGGGAGAAAGAGCTAGCCATGAAAGCGAAATAAATGATCTGACACACGGACACAACAGGAGGCAAGTGGAAAGAAGCGGACGGAAAAGGGAGAATAAAACGGCAAAGGTGAAGTGGGGGAGAGGAAAACGAGAAGCAAATAATGTAATGGGAGGGATAAGAGTTTGTGATGGGTTCTTGGTATGTCTTGTCTTGTGCGTAGATCTCCCGGCAACGGCGCCGGAAATCCTTCTTGCTACCTCTTGAGCATGCGTTGGTTTTCCCTTGAAGAGGAAAGGGTGATGCAACAAAGTAGCGTAAGTATTTCCCTCAGTTTTTGAGAACCAAGGTATCAATCTAGTAGGAGACTACATGCAAAAGTGAGATCTGCACAAACAATCAAGAACCTTGCAACCAGCGCGATAAAGGGGTTGTCAATCCCTTCACGGCCACTTGCAAAAGTGAGATCTGATAAAGATAATAAGATAAATATTTTTGGTATTTTTGTTGTATAGATTAGAAAATAAAGATTGCAAGATAAACGGCAAAAGAAATTGGCAAGTTGATGATAAATAATATGATGTAAAATAGACCTGAGAGCCATAGGTATCACTAGTGGCTTCTCTCAAGATAGCATATATACGGTGGGTGAACAAATTACTGTCGAGCAATTGATAGAATAGTGCATAGTTATGATGATATCTAAGGCAATGATCATGAATATAGGCATCATGTCCGTGTCAAGTAGACCGAAATGATTCTGCATCTACTACTATTACTCCACACATCGACCGCTATCCAGCATGCATCTAGAGTATTAAGTTCATAAGAACAGAGTAACGCATTAGGCAAGATGACATGATGTAGAGGGATAAACTCAGGCAATATGATATAAACCCCATCTTTTTTATCCTCGATGGCAACAATACAATACGTGCCTTGTTGCCCCTGTTGTTACTGGGAAAGGACACCGCAAGATTGAACCCAAAGCTAAGCACTTCTCCCATTGCAAGAAAGATCAATCTAGTAGGCCAAACTAAACCGATAATTCGAAGAGACTTGCAAAGATATCAAATCATGCATATAAGAATTCAGAGAAGAACCAAATAATATTCATAGATAATCAAGTTCATAAACCCACAATTCATCGGATCTCGGCAAACACACCGCAAAAGAGTATTACATCGAATAGATCTCCAAGAACATCGAGGAGAACTCTGTATTAAAATACAAAAAGAGAGAAGAAGCCATCTAGCTAATAACTATGGACCCGAAGGTCTGTGGTAAACTACTCACACATCATTGGAGAGGATGGTGTTGATGTAGAAGCCCTCCGTGACCGAATCCCTCTCCGGCAGACCACCGGAAAAGGCCCCAAGATGGGATCTCACGGGTACAGAAGGTTGCGGCGGTGGAAAAGTGTTTTCATTGCTCCCCTGGATGTTTTCGGGGTATAAGAGTATATATAGGCGAAAGAAGTAGGACGGTGGAGCTACAAGGGTCCCACGAGGGTGGGAGGTGCGCCTACCCCCCTAGGCACGCCCTACTACCTCGTTGCTTCCTTGACTTCCACTCCAAGTCTCCTGGATTGTGTTTGTTCCAAAAAAGATCCTCGCGAAGGTTCCGTTCTGTTTGGATTCCGTTTGATATTCCTTTTCTGCGAAACACTGAAATAGGCAAAAAAAACAGCAATTTGCACTGGGCCTTCGGTTAATAGGTTAGTCCCAAAAAATAATATAAAAAGGTATATTAAAGACCATTAAACATCCAAAACAGATGATATAATAGCATGGAACAATAAAAAATTATAGATACGTTGGAGACGTATCAATATACCTTGGGATCCGGGTGGATCCATTACTTGAGCACTATATGCCTAGCTTAATGGCTTTAAAGAAAGCGCTGCCAGGGAGACAACCCGGAAGTTTTAGAGAGTAATTTATTCCTGTTGTGTGCTTTTATAAAGTTTAAAAACAAAAATAATGTGCCAAGATTTGCCTTTAGGATGTTTACATTGCTTGTTGGTTTGTGCGGTGCAAAACAGAAACTTTGGCTGTAGTGCACTATTTTACATTTTTTACTGAACGTCAAATGGTTCTGGAACTTTTTGCACTGTCTTTCTATACAAATTGTTTATTTTTTTCTAAATTTTTCAGAAATTTTGGAGTACCAGAGGTATGGTGAATGTCCAGATTACTACAGACTGTCCTGTTTAAGACAGATTCTGTTTTTGATGCATAGTTTGCTTGTTTTGATGAAACTATCAATTTCTATCAGAGGATTAAGCCATGGAAAGGTTATATTACAGTAGCTACAATGGAAAAAAAATATGATTTGGTTTGCAACAGTACTTAGAGTAGTGATTTGCTTTATTATACTAACGGATCTTACCGAGCTTTCTGTTGAGTTTTGTGTGGATGAAGTGTTCGAAGATCGAGGAGGTCTCGATGTGAGGAGAAGGAGGAGAGGCAAGAGGTCAAGCTTGGGGATTCCCAAGGCAGCCCAAGTAAATATTCAAGGATACTCAAGCGTCTAATCTTGGGGATGCCCCGGAAGGCATCCCATCTTTCTTCAACAAGTATCGGTATGTTTTCAGTTTCGTTTCGTTCATGTGATATGTGCAAATCTTGGAGCGTCTTTTGCATTTAGTTTTCACTTTTCATCGATGCACCATGCTGGTATGAGATAGTCCATGATTGATTTATAGAATGCTCTTTGCACTTCACTTATATTGTAGCGACCCGACCTCAGACGGTCAAGCCTCGTATTCTTGTGCCATCCTCGGATCGGTATGTTGGCACACACAAGACATTAATGTATATATCAAAGTGCAATCACATGTATAAATAACGTAAAATGATATATACCTCATAATAATCAGCGGAAACAAACAAACGGGTGTGGAGTCCCATCAACGCCATCGGCAGGTTGAGTGTAGACCGTAACCCTGTATCGTAACTCTTACTCGTCGAGGAAATATCTGCAACATGATACGTTGCAGCCGTGTAGGTCAGTACATTGAATGTACCGGCAAGATCACAACATGAGAAAACAGATGATAAAACTATACTATATGCAATATGGCTTTATGCCTCAGATCTGAATTTTGTTTGCGTAAAAGCTGGTTTTATTTTACCTACATCAAAGGAATAAAATGAAGCCTGTACTATGGAGTTTTTTTGTCATGACATGGTTCCGCCAACCGATGTCTCATAGCCCAAAATCATCATAAGTTGCCCACAATTAAGTTATCAATCCGTGTTGAGAGTTCCGAGATAGATCCAAGTCCAGAGGCTCAAATTGTCCGTAATCGGGACACGGCTAATCGATTAGGTTTAAACCCTCTGCAGAGGTTTGTACACTTTACCCGCAAGATTCGATCCCTCTCTTTACATTCTCGCACTTCAGAGTGTTTGAGAACAAGATGACCGAAACATGGTCTTCCAAAGAGTTCCTCGACCACCGTCCGTACTCAACCCATCCTACCGTAGTTCTACATCTGCTAGTACCGCCCCAGCCAGAGTCACAACTAAGGTCAACCAAGCCGAGCCCATAATGACTTGCGGTTGCACAGGTAAGCTTCCGGCGTGAAGTATTCTTCCATCTCTTTGAGTCTGGGTGAAGCTTTCGCAAGATGTCATGGCGCTTCTCCATGCATCCCGCCAACCACTGGTTTCTCCAGGTGCCCGTCAACCGCCCTTCACCCAAAGAGTGTGTATTGAATTCTGTCTTGAGTCTTGAAGTCTTGAGGCCTTGAAGATGCATTCCTTGCAGCTTTCCATCATGGAGTTGTCGTCATTGACGAGAACCTCCATTCTCACACCACTCCCGAGCACTCATACCAACCCCGTCTACTATAGCGTAGCATTAAAATAAATAACGCCCCGGCTTGGTAACAGGGTGATGGGCTCCTACCTCATGCATACTACTCAACTACAAGGATTCAATAACACTCTCGAGGGTGGTTGCAAGGATGCCACTAAATGCAATAAAACATAGGTATGAAAGCAATGGTCAAAGTGAACTTGCCTTGTTGACGATCTTCAAAAACTAGGGTTTCAGAGTAGCAATCTTCGCACTCGGAAATTCTACCGAGGCAAACAATAACTATAATAAGCACATAGCATAACATAACATAACAAAGTAACACACCAAAACCAACAAAGCAAAACCCAAAGGAAAACTTAAAGAAAAACAACTCAAAGTTTTCCTACTTCAAATAATAACAAAAATAGTTTTATATAACAAAATTTCTTAACATCACCTAATCATGGTTTTATGTTAACTAAACAGAAAATATTTCATTAAGCAACTAGGAGCAAAAAGAATTAAATAAAAATCTATTATGAAACTCCCGGAATAAGCAATACAAGCTTTAATTCAAATCTGATCTAACTCAATTTTATAAATCCAAACATAGACAAATTATATATTTTGGAAACTACAAGAAAATTGTGATCACACGCAAAAAGAATCAGCATCATTGGACTTCTTGATCAAAAGTTATAGGCTAAACAAGAACGGAACTAAATCTGTTACGGGAATAAATCTGAAAACGAAAACGGAGTTACCTGTACGTGAGGCAGAGATGGCAGGAAGGAGACGGCGATGTGGAGGGCTGCTCTGGCGAGGGGGCGAGGTCGCCGGCGAGGGTGGGGGTGGTGGAGGAGGGGTCGGCGCTGGGGAGGTGGCGCTGGGCGATGGGGAGGTTCCAGGAGAGCTCCTGGTGAGCGTTTCTAGGCAGGAAAAGGAGGACGGTGGCGAGAAGGCTACGGGCAGGGAGGGGGCGTGGTGATGGGAAAAATGGAACGAGGAGAGGGAGGGGGTTTTATAGGCGGTCTCGGGAGGCGCTGGGATGGAAAGACGAGGGAGATCGGGAAGGTGGAGATTTCTGTCTCCATGGAAATGGAAAGCTTCAGTAACGTGAGAGGAAACAGAGGAAGGAGATGATCTCTTGTTGGGCTAGAATAGGAAAGTGCTTAATGGGCCAGCAGGTTTTCCTAATAAAACGATTCCATTCCTATTTTAAAATTAGGAAACTAAAACAATAAAAAGGAAATCAAATCAATTCGAATAAAGAGTTTTATATACTAAAATTATCAGAAAAATAAAATGTAGATGATGAGCATTATTCCACGGCCAAAATAAAAACTTAAAAAATATGTTTTCAGAAAATCCCTAAAGGCTTTATTTCTTTTTGCAAATAATTTTAAATAAAACTTTGGTTTTCTTGGCTCAAATATTTTCAAAATGCCCCTGATTTTGGAGGGTCATTTTCCTCCGCTCTTTCTTGCTTGCAAGAATTTATTTTCGGGTATTTCTCGGGAAGAAAAATAGAGAAGCAAGTGCAAATATTTGAAATAATTAAATTGCAAAACTCCGTTAAAATTCTTTATAGTTGAAGAAGTCATGTCATCTTCTCTCATTGATTTTAATAGGATGAATTTGAATTTACCGGAGAAGGGGAAAGTCATTTTATTCCCTCTCATTCAAAAGTTTTTGAAAAGGTTCAAATTTCACTCAAGTTTAGTTCACTCAAGCAAACAAACAAACAATTCAATTAATTATATTAACATTCCAAAATTTGGGATGTTACAAACCTACCACACTTAAAATGAATCTCGTCCTCGAGATTCGAAGAGGCTAGCAAGAAATGGTTAGGGGTTGGGGTCTTCTAGCAAATGTCTTGGTCAGAAAGGTCAGGGGTGCTACCACACTTAAAAACAAGGTCATGGTTCCAATAGACTCAGATACTTCCTCTGGAGGGCTGACAATGTATGTCTCTTCACATATCTTACAATAGCTCCTTCATTAAAGCTCTTCTGTTAGAAGCATAGAGTTTTCCTCAAAAGCTTGGGTCGGTTCGTCAAAGTTGAAGTTCGTCCGAGACTGGATCTTCTTAGCTGATGGGTCTGATTCCATTCTAAACAACTATCAAAACACTCATGGTGGTCTACAATTTATGGTTTTCTCCTGCAGAAAACGGGTCTGGGTTGAACCTCACCGTATAACCTACGTTTGGCAACGGTTGCCTGTAATGGGGTTCCATCGTCCTACCATTTTATGGTTTTATGGCTTATCGCGTCGACACTCTTCTAAGTTTTTCAAGGCTCTCGATTTTCCATCAACATATGATAGTTCATGATAGAAGTCTCCGTATGGGGCCAATCCATCCCGCATTTGAATCATTACCACATATGTAAATATCGAATCACGTGTTTTAACACTTGGGCATACTCACAAGCATTGCAGAATTTCTCTTGTTCTCGAACTGAGTTCAGATAAATCCATGGTTTCGCATGCCAAACAAAACATCTATCGTTACTTCACCACTCTCGGTTTTTATGTAACCTCCTACGTAAACGTAGGCTGATTGGATCACAGATTCTTCCAAATTTATTCCTTTATCAAGGTTACAACGGTTCCTTCTCAAAATCCTGGGCCTGTGGGTTATGGCCCACCTCAACACTAGTGCAGCTTTAACTTATCCTTGGAGTAACCCTCTTGTTACACCTCCTTTAAATCCAGTAGTACTCTGTTTCTTCATGCCATCATATCAAAAGCAAAATTTCAACTTATTTTGTCCAGCTTCCTTCTATGGACCGTCATGGATAACACATTTCTTTCTTCATTGATCTTGTGGCTTTACAGAGTACTATGACCAAAATAAATGCACAAGTTTATCCATAACATCTCATTATTTTCATAGCAATCTTTCATTACATCCTTAATCATTTTCGTAAATCCAAATTCCAAAAAGTACTTTGTTACAAATGCTGCCACCCACATGATTTGGTATGGTGGGCATTACTTCCAACTTTATTCATTTATCCTCCTCGAGGATTCTTGATCCCACCGAAGTGTGCGACATGAGCCTTGAAATCTTCAATCTTCTTTTTCATCATGGTGGTCTTGAGCTTCACCTTCATCATCTCTCGCATGCACTTCGCTTAGGTATTCCCGAGTATAACGGAGTCTTGCTTCAAGTATTTGTCCGATCTGGCGTATGGCTTCCATGGCTGCTTCACGAACAGCGTCGAAGAAAGTTGCTTGTGGCACACGTGAGATGAAAAAGTAATGCCCCATCCTCTTTGGGCAAATTCCTTTCAAACGGTGGAGGTGTACCTCCACATACCAAAGTTCCACTCCCTTTTGCATGAAGGGGTAGCCTTTGTAGACTGCATCTCCTTCAAGGTGAATATGCTTCATCATGTCCTTCAGGATCTTCGGGTAATCATGATCACTCGTCAGGGTCATGATAGTTTCCGGGCCTTTAAGGAAAGACTCATAAAGGGTTGTCATCTGCATGTGTAGGATAGGAGGGGTGCTCAGAACAAGGAATGTATCTCCATGGGGAAATTGCAATTGTCTCCAGAAAAGTTTGGTGTTCAGTTGTCCATGGGTTCAAGATTCCGGGGTTTTGTTGAGATAGAAAGATAAAGCAATTACCCACTCATCAACAAAATTATCGTTTGTAATGGGCCGTTCTACTATGGTTTCGTTTCTAAGTCCTCATTTCTTCGTGTCTTCAATGCTCGGAGTTTTCCAATTCGATGCTGTTCCCATATGAAGGCCTTCTACCATTCTTCCGTAACTTACGCCTCTCATGGTGTAAATAAATACAAATCTACGATATCGCATCTATCCAACCATTCAATAAACACACAAAATAATAGCAACCAAGCATTCATTTATTCAATCAATACTACAAAGATCGCCACCCACATAAGTTGGTATGGTCGATACTTAAATCGAGGAAGCGTTCATCTTTATTTCTCTCATGGTGGGATACTACTAAGCTAATTTATTAGGAACTTGGTCATTGTCCCCACTAGGGCTTCTTTCGTGTGGACTTGATCTCCTCCAGGTTCTTCGCTAGATTTTCTCTGTCGACACGGAGTTTCTTGTGACGACTTCAGTATGTCTGAAGTTGTTCCTTGAGCTTCGGATCTCAACGTCCTTTGCATGAGACATGGTCCTGCTGTTCTTGATTCTGACGCATTCTCGAGATCTCGAGGTTCTCCTCCTCCAGCTTGTTTACCTTCAGTCTCGAGTCTTGACCTCTTCTCGTAGTGCTTCATTGTCGAACAGGGCTTCCAGGAGGTCCATCCAAGATTCTTGACGTATTGTTCCAGATCCCGATTGTACACTAAAAGTGGGGAGAGCTTCATCTTTTGCGCTTCCGTCAAGGCAATAGTTGCTCCATCGACTTCGCCATCCAATCCTTCCAAAGAAGTGTGAGTTTAGTGCAGCACGATGACGATAGCATAAACGTGCAATAGCATCATGGACGGCAGTGTTGATGCCCATATCACGATCACCCTTTATAGTTCGAAGTTGATGTCTGCAGTCTTGGGGGCTTTTTACGACCAAAAACTTGGGTCTTGACTCCCCATGATCTGGACGTCCTCTTAGTTGCCTTGATCTCGGTATCGGTAACTTCAGCAGCTGACTAGTTCCACAAGGAAGGGCCTCCAAGAACCTTCTCGTAGTGTTCTCTTTTGTTCGAATGTTGCTCTCCATCTATAGTTTGAGATAAGGAAGGTTCGATAAAAGGAATGAGGTGTTACGAGAGTAGTACAAAACAAAGGTCATTCCTATTGGGGTCTTCTTATTACTAAGTCATTTTCTAGGGTCACGTTCTACAGCCAACATGTGCTCGATACCATTTCAGAGCGACCGACCTCGAGACGGTCAAGCCTCGTGTTCTTGTGCCATCCTCGGATCAAGTATCTCGGCACACACAAGACATTAATGTATATATCAAAGTGCAATCACATGTATAAATAACGAAATGATATATACCTCATAATAATCAGCGGAAACAAACAAACTGGTGTGGAGTCCCATCAACGCCATCGGCAGGTTGAGTGTAGACCGTAACCTCTGTATCGTAACTCTTACTCGTCGAGGAAATATCTGCAACATGATACGTTGCAGCCGTGTAGGTCAAGACATTGAATGTACCGCAAGATCACAACATGAGAAAACAGATGATAAAACTATACTATATGCAATATGGCTTTATGGCTCAGATCTGAATTTTGTTTTGCGTAAAAGCTGGTTTTATTTTACCTACATCAAAGGAATAAAATGAAGCCTGTACTATGGAGTTTTTTTGTCATGACATGGTTCCGCCAACCGATGTCTCATAGCCCAAAATCATCATAAGTTGCCCACAATTAAGTTATCAATCCGTGTTGAGAGTTCCGAGATAGATCCAAGTCCGAGGCTCAAATTGTCCGTAATCGGGACACGGCTAATCGATTAGGTTTAAACCCTCTGCAGAGGTTTGTACACTTTACCCGCAAGATTCGATCCTCTCTTTACGTTCTCGCACTTTGAGTGTTTGAGAACAAGATGACCAAACATGGTCTTCCAAAGAGTTCCTCGACCACCGTCCGGTACTCAACCCATCCTACCGTAGTTCTACATCTACTAGTACCGTCCCAGCCAGAGTCACAACTAAGGTCAACCAAGCAGAGCCCATAATGACTTGCGGTTGCACAGTAAGCTTCCGGCGTGAAGTATTCTTCCATCTCTTTGAGTCTGGGTGAAGCTTTCCGCAAGATGTCATGGCGCTTCTCCATGCATCCCGCCAACCATTGGTTTCTCCAGGTGCCCGTCAACCGCCCTTCACCCAGAGTGTGTATTGAATTCCTGTCTTGAGTCTTGAAGTCTTGAGGCCTTGAAGATGCAGTCCTTGCAGCTTTCCATCATGGAGTTGTCGTCATTGACGTAGAACCTCCATTCTCAGACCACTCCGAGCACTCATACCAACCCCGTCTACTATAGCGTAGCATTAAAATAAATAACGCCCCGGCTTGGTAACAGGGTGATGGGCTCCTACCTCATGCATACTACTCAACTACAAGGATTCAATAACACTACTGAGGGGTGGTTGCAAGGATGCCACTAAATGCAATAAAAACATAGGTATGAAAGCAATGGTCAAAGTGAACTTGCCTTGTTGACGATCTTCGAAAAACTAGGGTTTCGTAGTAGCAATCTTCGCACTCCGGAAATTCTACCGAGGCAAACAATAACTATAATAAGCACATAGCATAACATAACATAACAAAGTAACACACCAAAACCAACAAAGCAAAACCCAAAGGGAAAACTTAAAGAAAAAAAACAACTCAAAGTTTTCCTACTTCAAATAATAACAAAAATAGTTTTATATAACAAAAATTTCTTAACATCACCTAATCATGGTTTTATGTTAACTAAACAGAAAATATTTCATTAAGCAACTAGGAGCAAAAAGAATTAAATAAAAATCTATTATGAAACTCCCGGAATAAGCAATACAAGCTTTAATTCAAATCTGATCTAACTCAATTTTTATAAATCCAAACATAGACAAATTATATACTTTTGGAAACTACAAGAAAATTGTGATCACACGCAAAAAGAATCAGCATCATTGGACTTCTAGATCAAAAGTTATAGGCTAAACAAGAACGGAACTAAATCTGTTACGGGAATAAATCTGAAAACGAAAACGGAGTTACCTGTACGTGAGGCAGAGATGGCAGGAAGGAGACGGCGATGTGGAGGGCTGCTCCGGCGAGGGGGCGAGGTCGCCGGCGAGGGTGGGGGTGGCGGAGGAGGGGGTCGGCGCTTGGGGAGGTGGCGCTGGGCGATGGGGAGGTTCCAGGAGAGCTCCTGGTGAGCGTTTCTAGGCAGGAAAAGGAGGACGGTGGCGAGAAGGCTACGGGCAGGGAGGGGGCGTGGTGATGGGAAAAATGGAACGAGGAGAGGGAGGGGGTTTTATAGGCGGTCTCGGGAGGCGCTGGGATGGAAAGACGAGGGAGATCGGGAAGGTGGAGATTTCCTGTCTCCATGGACATGGAAAGCTTCTGTAACGTGAGAGGAAACAGAGGAAGGAGATGATCTCTTGTTGGGCTAGAATAGGAAAGTGCTTAATGGGCCAGCAGGTTTTTCCTAATAAAACGATTCCATTCCTATTTTTAAAATTAGGAAACTAAAACAATAAAAAGGAAATCAAATCAATTCGGAATAAAGAGTTTTTATATACTAAAATTATCAGAAAAATAAAATGTAGATGATGAGCATTATTCCACGGCCAAAATAAAAACTTAAAAAAAATGTTTTTCAGAAAATCCCTAAAGGCTTTATTTCTTTTTGCAAATAATTTTTAAATAAAAACTTTGGTTTTTTCTTGGCTCAAATATTTTCAAAATGCCCTGATTTTGGAGGGTCATTTTCTCCGCTCTTTCTTGCTTGCAAGAATTTATTTTCGGGTATTTCTCGGGAAGAAAATAGAGAAGCAAGTGCAAATATTTGAAAGAATTAAATTGCAAAACTCCGTTCAAATTCTTTATAGTTGAAGAAGTCATGTCATCTTCTCTCATTGATTTTAATAGGATGAATTTGAATTTACCGGAGAAGGGGAAAGTCATTTTATTCCCTCTCATTCAAAAGTTTTTGAAAAGGTTCAAATTTCACTCAAGTTTAGTTCACTCAAGCAAACAAACAAACAATTCAATTAATTATATTAACATTCCAAAATTTGGGATGTTACATATATATTTTGAGTATGGCTTTATAGAATGCTTCATGTGCTTCGCTTATATCATTTGAAGTTTGGATTGCATGTTTCCCTACACATAGAAAACCGCCATTTGTAGAATGCTCTTTTGCTTCACTTATATTTGTTAGAGCGTGGGCATATTTTTTGTAGAAAGAATTAAACTCTCTTGCTTCACTTATATCTATTTAGAGAGATGACATTAATTGGTCATTCACATGGTTAGTCATAAAATCCTACATAAAACTTGTAGATCACTGAATATGATATGTTTGATTCCTTGCAATAGTTTTGTGATATAAAAATGGTGATGTTAGAGTCATGCTAGTGGGTAGTTGTGGATTGTAGAAATACTTGTGTTGAAGTTTGTGATTCCCGTAGCATGCACGTATGGTGAACCGTTATGTAACGAAGTTGGAGCATGAGGTATTTATTGATTGTCTTCCTTATGAATGGCGGTCGGGGACGAGCGATGGTCTTTTCCTACAAATCTATCCCCCTAGGAGCATGCGCGTAGTACTTTGTTTTGATGAGTAGATTTTTGCAATAAGTATGTGAGTTATTTATGACTAATGTTGATTCCATGTATTATACGCACTCTCACCCTTCCATCAATGCTAGCCTCTTCGGTACCGTGCAATGCCCTTTCTCACCTCGAGAGTTGGTGAAAACTTCGCCAGTGCATCCAAACCCCGTGATACGTTACGCTCTATCACACATGAGCCTCCCTATATCTTCCTCAACACAGCCACCATACCTACCTATCATGTCATTTCCATAGCCATTCCGAGATATATTGCCATGCAACTTCCATCATCATCAGATACATGACTTGAGCATTTATTGTCATATTGCTTTGCATGATCGTAAGGTAGATAGCATGATGTTTTCATGGCTTGTCCGTTTTTTTATGTCATTGCTACGCTAGATCATTGCACATCCCGGTACACCGCCGG
This sequence comes from Aegilops longissima, assembly GCA_021605205.1. Classification (NCBI taxonomy): domain Eukaryota; kingdom Viridiplantae; phylum Streptophyta; class Magnoliopsida; order Poales; family Poaceae; genus Aegilops; species Aegilops longissima. Next base: position 422,044,102 of record CM038679.1, read on the forward strand.
AGGCATTCATATAGAGTTATATCTTTGTTCTAGTATCGAGTTGTAATATTGAGTTGTAAGTAAATAAAAGTGTGATGATCATCATTATTAGAACATGGTCCCATGTGAGGTTATCAAAATAAAAGTGGACAAAGAAGCCCCCCCCCCCCAAAAAAAAGAGAGAGGCCAAAGAAGCCTAAAAAAATAAAAAATAAAGTAGAAAAAAATAAAAAGAGAGAAAAGAGAGAAGGGACAATGTTACAATCCTTTTACCACACTTGTGCTTCACAGTAGCACCATGTTCTTCATATAGAGAGTCTCTTGAGTTATCACTTTCATATACTAGTGGGAATTTTCATTATAGAACTTGGCTTGTATATTCCAACGATGGGCTTCCCCAAATGCCCTAGGTCTTCATGAGCAAGCAAGTTGGATGCACACCCACTTAGTTTCAGTTTGATCTTTCATACACTTATAGCTCTAGTGCATCCGTTGCATGGCAATCCCTACTCCTCACATTGACATCAATTGATGGGCAATTCCATAGCCCGTTGATTAGCCGCGTCGATGTGAGACTTTCTCCTTTTTGTCTTCTCCACACAACCTCCATCATCATATTCTATTCCACCTATAGTGCTATATCCATGGCTCACGCTCATGTATTGCATGAAAGTTGAAAAGGTTTGAGAACATCAAAACTATGAAACAATTGCTTGGCTTGTCATCGGGGTTATGCATGATTTGAATATTTTGTGTGATGAAGATGGAGCATAGCCAGACCATATGATTTTGTAGGGATAACTTTATTTGGCCATGTTATTTTGAAAAGACATGATTGCTTTATTAGTATACTTGAAGTATTATTGTCTTAATGTCAAATGATGGACTATTGCTTCGAATCACTCGTGTCTTACTATTCATGCCATGATTAGATTATGTGATCAAGATTATGCTAGGTAGCATTCCACATCAAATATTATCTTTTTTATCATCTACCTACTCGAGGACGAGCAGGAATTAAGCTTGGGGATGCTGATGCGTCTCCGTCGTATCTATAATTTTTTATTGTTCCATGCCAATATTATACAACTTTCATATCCTTTTTCAACTTTTTCTACTATTTTTGGGACTAACATATTGATCCAGTGCCCAGTGCCAGTTCCTGTTTGTTGCATGTTTTTTGTTTCGCAGAAAATCCATATCAAACAGAGTCCAAACAGGATAAAAACTAATATAGATTTTTCTGGAATATATGTGAATTTTCGGAAGTGGAATCAACGCGAGACGGTGCTCGAGGGGCCCACGAGGGTGAGGGACGCGCCCCAGGGGGTCAGGCGCGCCCTGGGCCCTCGTGGCCACTCCGTATAGCGGTTGGTGCCCTTCTTTCGCTGCAAGAAAGCCAATATCCGGATAAAATTGTGTCCATATTTCAGCCCAATTGGAGTTACGGATCTTCGGGAATATAAGAAACGGTGAAAGGGCAGAATCAGGGAACGCAGAAACAGAGAGAGACAGAGAGACATATCCAATTTCAGAGGGGCTCTCGCCCCTCCCATGCCTTGGAAGCCAAGAACCAGAGGGGAAACCCTTCTCCCATCTAGGGGGAAGGTCAAGGAAGAAGAAGAAGGAGGGGGGGGGGCTCTCCCCCTCTCTTCCGGTGGCGCCGAAACACGCCAGGCCCATCACCGCAATCTACACCAACACCTCCGTCATCTTCACGAACATCTTCATCACCTTCCCCCATCTATCTACAACATTCCACTCTCCCGCAACCCGCTGTACCCTCTACTTGAACATGGTGCTTTATGCTTCATATTATTATCCAATGATGTGTTGCCATCCTATGATGTCTGAGTAGAGTTTCGTTGTCCTATTGGTAATTGGTGAATTTCTATGATTGGTTTATGCTTGTGGTTATGTTGCTGTCCTTTGGTGCCCATCATAAGAGCGTGCGCGTGGATCACACCATAGGGTTAGTTGTAAGTTGATAGGACTATGTATTGGAGGGCAAGAGTGACAGAAGGTTCAACCTAGCATAGAAATTGATGCATACGGGATTGAAGTGGGACCAATATATCTTAATGCTATGGTTGGGTTTTACCTTAATGAACGTTAGTAGTTGCGGATGCTTGCTAATAGTTCCAATCATAAGTGCATAGAATTCCAAGTCAGGGATGACATGCTAGCAGTGGCCTCTCCCACATAAAACTTGCTATCGGTCTAGTAAAGATGTCAATTCCTTAGGACAATTTCGCAACTCCTACCACCACCTTTCCACACTCGCTATACTAACTTTATTGCTTCTTTACCTAAAACAGCCCCTAGTTTTTATTTACGTGCTCTTTTTATTCTTGCAAACCTATCCCGTTACACCTACAAAGTACTTCTAGTTTCATACTTGTTCTAGGTAAAGCGAACGTCAAGCATGCGTAGAGTTGTATCGGTGGTCGATAGAACTTGAGGGAATATTTGTTCTACCTTTAGCTCCTCGTCGAAAGAGGCTACAATTGATCCCCTATACTTGTGGGTTATCATTGGCCAAACCAAATCGATAGTTCGAAAGACTTCCAAAGATATCAAATCATGCATAAAAGAGAAGATTCAAATAATATTCATAGATAAGCTGATCATAAATCCACAATTCATCGGATCTTGGCAAACACACTCCAAAAGAGTATTACATCGAATAGATCTCCAAGAACAACGAGGAGAACTTTGTATTGAGAATCAAAGAGAGAGAAGAAGCCATCTAGCTACTAGCTATGGACCCGTAGGTCTGTGGTAAACTACTCACGCTTCATTAGAGAGGCAATGGTGTTGATGTAAAAGCCCTCCATGAACGAATCCCCCTCCGACAGGATGCCGGAAAAGGCCCCAAGATGGGATCTCACGGGTACAGAAGGTTGCGGCGGTGGAAAAGTGGTTTCATGGCTCCCCCAAAAGTTTTTGGGGTATATGAGAACATATAGGAGGAAGATCTAGGTCAGGAGGTCACCCAGGGGCCCACAAGGTTGGGGGCGCGCCCTCCACCCTTGTGGCCGCCTCGTGACTCTTCTGACTTGCACTCCAAGTCTCCTGGGTGTCTTCTGGTCCAAGAAAAATCATCGCAAAAGTTTTATTCTGTTTGGACTCCGTTTGGTATACCTTTACTCTAAAACAAGGAAAAAACAGGAAGTGGCACTGGGCTCTAGGTTAATAGGTTAGTCCCAAAAATCATATAAAATAGCATATTAATGCATATAAAACATCCAAAACAGATAATATAATAGCATGGAACAATCAAAAATTATAGATACGTTGGAGACGTATCAAGCATCCCTAAGCTTAATTCATGCTCGTCCTCGAGTAGGTAAATGATAAATACAGAATTTTTGATGTGGAATGCTACCTAACATATTTATCCATGTAATTGTCTTTATTGTGGCATGAATGTTCAGATCCGTAAGATTCAAAACTAAAGTTTAATATTTGCATAAAAACAATAATACTTCAAGCATACTAACAAAATAATTACCTTCTAAAATAACATGGCCAAAGAAAGCTTATCCCTACAAAATCATATAGTCTGGCCATGCTCCATCTTCATCACACAAAATATTCAAATCATGCACAACCCCGATGACAAGCCAAGCAATTGTTACATACTTTTGATGTTCTCAAACTTTTTCAACTTTCACGTAATACATGAGCGTGAGCCATGGACATAGCACTATATGTGGAATAGATGGTGGTTGTGGAGAAGACAAAAAGAAGGAGATAGTCTCACATCAACTAGGCGTATAAACGGGCTATGGAGATGCCCATTAATACATATCAATATGAGTGAGTAGGGATTGCCATGCAACGGATGCACTAGAGCTATAAGTTTATGGAAGCTCAAAAAGAAATTAAGTGGGTGTGCATCCAACTCGCTTGCTCACGAAGACCTAGGGCAATTTGAGGAAGCCCATCATTGGAATATACAAGCCAAGTTCTATAATGAAAGATTCCCACTAGTATATGAAAGTGATACCATAGGAGACTCTCTATCATGAAGATCACGGTGCTACTTTGAAGCACAAGTGTGGCAAAAAGGATAGTAACATTGTATCTTCTCTATTTTTCTCTCTTTTTTCTTTCTTTTTTTATTTGGGCCTTCTCATTTTTTTGGCCTCTTTTTCTCTTTTTTTTCGTCCGGAGTCTCATCCCGACTTGTGGGGGAATCATAGTCTCCATCATCCTTTCCTCGCATGGGACAATGCTCTAATAATGAAGATCATCACACTTTTATTTACTTACAACTAAAAAGTTACAACTCGATACTTAGAACAAAAATATGACTCCATGTGAATGCCTCTGGCGGTGTACCGGGATGTGCAATGAATCAAGAGCGACATGTATAAATGATGAACGGCGGCTTTGCCGCAAATACAATGTCAACTACATGATCATGCAAAGCAATATGGCAATGATGGAGCATGTCATAATAAACGGAACGGTGGAAAGTTGCATGGCAATATATATCGGAATGGCTATGGAAATGCCATAATAGGTAGGTATGGTGGATGTTTTTTGGAAGGATATGTGGTGGGTTTATGGTACCGGCGAGAGTTGTGCGGTACTAGAGAGGCTAGCAATGGCGGAAAGGTGAGAGTGCGTATAATCCATGGACTCAACATTAGTCATAAAGAACTCACATACTTTTTGCAAAAATCTATTAGTCATCGAAACAAAGTACTACGCGCATGCTCCTAGGGGAATAGATTGGTAGGAAAAGACCATCGCTTGTCCCTGACCGCCACTCATAAGGAAGACAATAAATAAATAAATCATGCTCTGACTTCATCACATAACGGTTCACCATATGTGCATGCTACGGGAATCAAAAACTTTAACACAAGTATTTCTCAAATTCACAACTACTCACTAGCATGACTCTAATATCACCATCTTCATATCTCAAAACAATTATAAGGAATCAAACTTCTCATAGTATTCAATGCACTCTATATGAAAGTTTTTATTATATCCCTCTTGGATGCTTATCATATTAGGACTAACTTTATAACCAAAGAAAATTACCATGCTGTTTAGAGACTCTCAAAATAATATAAGTGAAGTACGAGAGTTCATCAATTTCTATAAAATAAAACCACCGCCGTGCTCTAAAAAGATATAAGTGAAGCATTAGAGCAAAATTGCCTAGCTCAAAAGATATAAGTGAAGCACATAGAGCATTCTAATAAATCACGATTCATGTGTGTCTCTCCCAAAAGGTGTGTACAACAAGGATGATTGTGGTAAACTAAAAAGCAAAGACTCAAATCATACAATACGCTCCAAGCAAAACACATATCATTTGGTTAATAAAAATATAGCCTCAAGTAAAGTTACCAATAGACTAAGACGAAAGAGGGGATGCCTTCCCGAGGCAACCCCAAGCTTAGGCTCTTTGAACTCCTTGAATATTACCTTGGGGTGCCTTGGGCATCCCCAAGCTTAGGCTCTTGCCACTCCTTGTTTCATAGTCCATCAAATCCTTACCCAAAACTTGAAAACTTCACAAAATAAAACTCAACAGAAAATCTCGTAAGCTCCGTTAGTATAAGAAAATAAATCACCACTTTTGGTACTGTTGTGAACTTATTTATTATTTATATTGGTGTAATATCTACTATATTCCAACTTTTCGTGGTCATACCCCCCGATACTAGCCATAGATGCATCAAAATAAGCAAACAACACGCGAAAAACAGAATCTGTCAAAAACAGAACAACCTATAGTAATCTGAATAGTTCGCATACTTCTGTAACTCCAAAAATCTTGAAACATTAGGACGTCCTAGGAAATTTGTATATCAATCTACTGTAATAAATTCATAGTTTTTCGACGCTTCTGTGATTTTTAAAAGTTCTGGGACTGAGCGCAAAGTTTCTGTTTTTTTTTCAGCAAGATCAAATCAACTATTACCATAAGATAACCCAAAGGTCTTACTTGGCACAAACACTAATTAAAACACAAAGACACGTCTAACCAGAGGCTAGATGAAATATTTATTGCAAAACAGAACCTAAAAAGCAAAAACATAAATAAAATTGGGTTGCCTCCCAACAAGCGCTATTGTTTAACGCCCTTAGCTAGGCATAAAACACGAATAGATCTAAGTGTTATCATCTTTAGCATGCAATCCATAAGTGGATCTCATAATAGATTCATAAGGAAATTTAATTTTCTTTCTTGAGAAGTGTTCCATGCCTTTCCGTAACGGAAATTGAAATCTAATGTTTCCTTCTTTCATATCAATAATTGCACCAATTGTTCTAAGGAAAGGTCTACCAAGAATAATAGGACATGTAGGATTGCAATCTATAACAAGAACAATGAAATATATGGGCACATAATTCCTATTTGCAACAATAAGAACATCATTAATTCTTTCCATAGGTTTCTTAATAGTGGAATCCGCAAGATGCAAATTTAAGGAACAATCATCAAATTCACGGAAACCTAACACATCACGTAAAGTTTTCGGAATCGTGGAAACACTAGCACCCAAATCACACAAAGTATAGAACTCATAATATTTATTTTAATCTTAATAGTAGGTTCCCACTCATCATAAAGTTTTCTAGGGATAGAAACTTCCAATTCAAGCTTTTCTTCAAATGATTGCATCATAGCATCGACGATATGTTTAGTAAAAGCTTTGTTTTGATTATAAGCATGAGGAGAATTCAACATGGATTGCAACAAGGAAATACAATCAATTAAAGAACAATTATCATAATTAAATTCCTTAAAATCCAATAGAGTGGGTTCATTGCTACTTAAAGTTTTGACCTCTCCAATCCCACTTTTATCAGTTTTAGCATCAAGATCTAAAAACTCTGAATCACTGGGACGCCTTCTAATTAAAGTTGACTCATCTCCGGTCCCATATTTATCAAGATTTACATTGGAAAACAAAGATTCAATAGGAGTCACATTAATCACTTTAAGATCTTCATCATTATTTTCACGGAAACTAGAAGAACACGCTTTTATAAACCAATCTTTCTTAGTAGGCATCTTAGCGGTTCTATCTTTGCACTCATCAATGGAAATTCTCATGGCTTTGAGAGACTCATTGATATCATGCTTAGGTGGAATAGATCTAAGTTTCAAAGCATCAACATCAAGAGAAATTATATCCACGTTCCTAGCCAAATCATCAATCTTAAGCAATTTTTCTTCAATCAAAGCATTGAAATTCTTTTGCGAATTATAAATTCTTTAACACTATTCTCAAAATCAGAGGGAATATTATTATAATTTCCATAAGAATTTTTGTAGGAATTGCCATAATTATTAGAGGAATTACTAGGAAACGGCCTAGGAAAATTACCTCTATACGCGTTATTACCAAAATTGTTCCTACCAACAAAATTCACATCCATAGATTCATTATTGTTTTAAATCAAAGTAGACAAAGGCATATCATTAGGATCAATAGGAGCACTTTTATTAGCAAACAATTTCATAAGCTCATCCATCTTTCCACTCAAAACATTAATCTCTTCAATTGCATGCACTTTTTTTTACTAGTGGAAGATCTTTCGGTATACCATTGGGAATAATTAACCATAATATTATCTAGGAGTTTAGTAGCTTCTCCTAAAGTAATTTCCATAAAAGTACCTCCGCGGACGAATCTAAAAGATTTCTAGAAGCAAAATTCAATCTGACATAATTTTTTTGTATAATCATCCACAAATGCAAACCACGAGTAGGGCAACTTCGTATCATCAATTTCATCCTCTGCCAAGATTGTGCAACATGTTCATGATCAAGTTGCTTAAAATTCATAATATCGTTCCTAAGGGAGATGATCTTAGCGGGAGGAAAATACTTGGAAATAAAAACATCTTTACACTTGTTCCATGAATCAATGCTATTTTAGGCAAAGATGAAAACTAAGTTTTAGCACAATCTCAAAGTGAGAACGGAAATAGCTTCAGTTTAACAATATCATTATCCACATCTTTTTTCTTTTGTATATCACACAGATCAACGAAGTTATTAAGATGGGATGTGGCATCTTCATTGGGAAGGCCAGAAAATTGATCTTTCATAACAAGATTCAACAAAGCGGTATTAATTTCGCAAGATTCCGCATTAGCATCAGGAGCAATCGGAGTACTAATAAGATCATTGTTGCTGGTATTGGAAAAGTCACACAATTTGGTATTATCTTGAGCCATCATGACAAAGCAAGCAATCCAACACACGATCACACAAGAAGCAAGTGAAGAAGACGAACGGAAGAGGGGCGAAGAAAATGCGAATCTTTTCAAAAATTGTTTTAGAAGTGGGGGAGAGGAAAATGAGAGGAGAATGGCAAATAATGTAATGCGAGGGATGAGAGTTTATGATGGGTACTTGGTATGTCTTGGCTTGGCATAGATTTCCCCGGCAACGGCACCAGAAATTCTTCCTACTACCTCTTGAGCTTGCGTTGGTTTTTTCCTTGAAGAGGAAAGGGTGATGCAGCAAAGCAGAGTAAGTATTTCCCTTAGTCTTGAGAACCAAGGTATCAATCCAGTAGGAGACAACGTGCAAGCCACTGAATACCTGCACAAACAAACACCAACTTGCACCCAACACGATAAAGGGGTTGGCAATCCCTTCACGGTTATTTGCAACGTGAGATCTGATAGAAATAGATAAACGACAAAGTAATATTTTTTTGGTATTTCTGTTTTATGGAACGGAAAGTAAAAGATTTCAAAGAAAGTAAATAGGAAACTAAAATTGTAGATCGGAAACTTATATGATGGAAAATAGACCCGGGGCCATAGGTTTCACTAGAGGCTTCTCTCGATATAGAAATTATTACGGTGGGTGAACAAATTACTGCCGAGCAATTGATAGAAAAACGCAAAGTTATGACGATATCTAAGGCAATGATCATGAACATAGGCATCACGTCCGTGTCAAGTAGACCGAAACGATTTTGCATCTACTACCATTGCTCCACACATCGACCGCTATCCAGCATGCATCTATAGTATTAAGTTCATAAGAATAGAGTAACGCCTTAAACAAAATGACATGATGTAGAGGAATTAACTCAAGAAATATGATGAAAACCCCATCTTTTTATCCTCGATGGCAACAATACAATACGTCTTGGTTCCCCTTCTATCACTAGGATCGAGCACCGCAAGATTGAACCCGAAGCTAAGCACTTCTCCCATTGCAAGAAAAACCAATCTAGTTGGCCAAACCAAATCTATAGTTCGAACAGACTTCAAAGATATCAAATCATGCATAAAAGAATTCAGAGAACATTCAAATAATATTCATAGATAAGCTGATCATAAATCCACAATTCATCGGATCTCGGCAAACACACCGCAAAAGAGTATTACATCGAATAGATCTCCAAGAACATAGAGGAGAACTTTGTATTGAGAATCAAAGAGAGAGAAGAAGCCATCTAGCTACTAGCTATGGACCCGTAGGTCGGTGGTAAACTACTCACGCTTCATCAGAGAGGTAATGGTGTTGATGTATAAGCCCTCTGTGATCGAATCCCCCTCCGGCAGGATGCCAGAAAAGGCCCCAAGATGGGATCTCACGGGTACAGAAGGTTGCGGCGATGGAAAAGTGGTTTCGTGGCTCCCCCGGAAGTTTTTGGGGCATATAAGAATATATAGGAGGAAGATCTAGGTAAGGAGGTCACAAAGGGGCCCACAAGGTTGGGGGCGCGCCCTCCATCCTTGTGGTCGCCTCGTGGCTCTTCTGACTTGCACTCCAAGTCTCCTGGGTGTCTTATGGTCCAAGAAAAATCATCGCGTTAGTTTTATTACGTTTGCACTCCGTTTGGTATTCCTTTTCAGCGAAACTCTAAAACAAGGAAAAAACAGGAACTATCACTGGGCTCTAGGTTAATAGGTTAGTCCCAAAAATTATATAGAATAGCATATTAATGCATATAAAACATCCAAAACAGATAATATAATAGCATGGAACAATAAAAAATTATAGATACGTTGGAGACGTATCAATGCCCAAATTGGCTCCTTCATATTCTACGAAGATCTTTATTGATCAAACCATTATGACAACATACGTAATTCCCTTTGTCCATCGGTGTGTTACTTGCCCGAGATTCGATCGTCGGTATGTTCATACCTAGTTCAATATCGTTACCAGCAAGTCTCTTTACTCGTTCCATAATACATCACCTCATGACTAACTCCTTAGTCGTTTGCTTGTAAGCTTATGATGTGTATTACTGAGAGGGCCCAGAGATACCTCTCCGATACTCGGAGTGACAAATACTAATCTCGATCTATGCCAACTCAACCAACACCTTCGGAGATACCTATAGAGCATCTTTATAACCACCCAGTTACGTTGTAACGTTTGATAGCACACAAGGCATTCCTCCGGTATCCGGGAGTTTCAAAATCTCATAGTCGAAGGAATATGTATTTGACATGAAGAAAGCAATAGCAAAAAAACTGAACAATCATTATGCTAAGCTAACGGATGAGTCTTTTCCATCACATCATTCTCCTAATGATGTGATCCCGTTATCAAATGACAACACATGTCTATGGTTAGGAAACCTTAACCATCTTTGATCAACGAGCTAGTCTAGTATAGGCTTACTAGGGACATGGTGTTTGTTTATGTATTCACACATGTATTTAGGTTTCCGATCAACACAATTCTAGCGTGAATAATAAACCTACATCATGAATAAGGAAATACAAAATAACAACTTTATTATTCCCTCTAGGGCATATTTCCTTCAGTCTCCCACTTGCACTAGAGTCAATAATCTAGTTCACATCGCCATGTGAATAACACCCATAGTTTACATCGCCATGTGATTAATACCCAACTAGTTTACTAGAGTCAATAATCTAGTTCACATCGCCATGTGATTAACACGCAAGAGTACTAAGGTATGATCATGTTTTGCTTGTGAGAGAAGTTTAGTCAACATTTTTCTCACATTCAGTTCCATATGTATTTTCCAAATTTCTATGTCTACAATGCTCTCCATGGAGGTACTCTAGCTAATTGCTACCACTTTCAATATATATCCAGATTGAGACACAGAGTCATCTGAATCAGTGTCAAAGCTTGCATCAATGTAACTCTTTATGACAAACTCTTTATCACCTCCATAGCCGAGAAATATTTCCTTAGTCCTCTTAGGTAACTAAGGATAATTTTGACCGATGTCTAGTGATCTACTCCTGTATCGCTATTGTACCCCCTTGCCAAACTCATGGCAAGGTACACAATAGGTCTGGTACACAGCATGGATACTTTATAGAACCTATGGATGAGGCATAGGGAATGACTTTCATACTCTCTCTATCTTCTGAAGTGGTTGGGCTTTGAGTCTGACTCAATTTCACACCTTGCAACACAGGCAAGAACCCTTTCTTTGACTGATCCATTTTGAACTTCTTCAAAACTTTGTCAGGTATGTGCTTTGTGAAAGTCCTATTAAGTGTCTTGATCTATCTCTATAGATCTTGATGCCCAATATATAAGCAGCTTCACCGAGGTCTTTCATTGAAAAACTCTTATTCAAGTATCCTTTTATGCTATCCAGAAATTCTACATCATTTCCAATCAACAATATGTCATCCACATATAATATTAGAAATGCTACATAGTTCCCACTCACTTTCTTGTAAATACATGCTTCTCCGAAAGTCTGTATAAAATGATATGCTTTGATCACCTCATCAAAGCATATATTCCAACTCCGAGATGCTTGCACCAGTCCATAGATGGATCGCTGGAGCTTGCACCCTTTGTTAGCACATTTAGGATCGAAAAAACCTTCTGGTTGCGTCATATACAACTCTTCTTTAAGAAATCCATTAAGGAATGTAGTTTTGACGTCCATTTGCCAGATTTCATAATCATAAAAATGCGGCAATTCCTAACATGATTCAGACAGACTTAAGCATCGCTACGGGTGAGAAAGTCTCATCGTAGTCAACTCCTTGAACTTGTTAAAAACCTTTCGCGACAAGTCGAGCTTTGTAGACAGTAACATTACATTCAGTGTCAGTCTTGTTCTTGAAGATCCATTTATTCTCTATGGCTCGCCGATCATCGGGCAAGTCCACCAAAGTCCACACTTTTTTCTCATACATGGATCCTATCTCAGATTTCATGGCCTCAAGCCATTTATCAGAATCTAGGCTCATCATAGCTTCTTCATAGTTCGTAGTTTCGCCATAGTCTAGTAACATGACTTCTAGGACAGGATTACCATAGCACTCTTGTGCGGAATGTGTTCTGTTCGACCTACGAGATCCAGTAGTAACTTGATCTGAAATTTCATGATCATCATCATTAGCTTCCTCTCTAGTTGGTGTAGGCATCATAGGAACTGATTTCTCTGATGTGCTACTTTCCAATTCGAGAGAAAGTACAATTACCTCATCAATTTCTACTTTCCTCCCACTCGCTTCTTTTGATAGAAACTCCTTCTCTAGAAATGTTCCTTTCTTGGCAACAAAGATCTTGCCTTCAGATATGTGGTAGAAGGTGTACCCAATTGTTTCCTTAGGGTATCCTATGAAGACGCACTTCTCTGATTTGGGTCGAGCTTATCAGGCTGAAGCCTTTTGACATAAGTGTCGCAATCCCAAACTTTAAGAAACGACAGCTTAGGTTTCTTGCCAAAGCACAGTACATATGGTGTTGTCTCAACGCATTTAGACGGTGCCCTATTTAACGTGTATGCATCTGTCTCTAATTAAAAACCCCAAAACAATAGTGGTAAATCAGTAGGAGACATCATAGATCGCACCATATCTAATAAAGTACGGTTACGACATTCAAACACACCATTACGCTGTGGTGTTTCAGGTGCCGTGAGTTGTGAAACTATTCCACTTTGTTTTAAATGAAGGCCAAACCCGTAACTCAAATTTTCGCCTCCACGATCAGATCATAGAAACTTTATTTTCTTGTTACGATGATTCTCTACTTCACTCTGAAATTCTTTGAACTTTTCAAATGTTTCAGACTTGTGTATCATCAAGTAGATATACCCATACCTACTCAAATCATTTGTAAAAGGTCAGAAAATAACGATACCCGCCGTGTGCCTCAACACTCATCGCACTGCATACACCGGTATGTATTATTTCCAATAAGTCATTGGCTCTCTCCATTGTGATACGTCTCCAATGTATCTATAATTTTTTACTGTTCCATGCAGTTATATTATCAATCTTGGATGATTTTTAATCAATTTATAGTCATTTTATATCATTTTTTCGTACTAACCTATTGACATAGTGCCAAGTGCCAGTTGCTATTTTTTCATGTTTTTTTACATCGCAGAAAATCAATACCAGACGGAGTCCAAATGCCACGAAACTCCACGGAGAATGTTTATGGGCTAGAAGGAACACAACGGGCCCTGGCTACGCCTGGGGGTGCCCCGAGGGGGGCACTACCCACCAGGGCCCGCTAGGAGGCCCAGGCACGCCCTGGTGGGTTGTGCTCACCTCGGGTGCCCCCGGACCGCCTCTTTGCTCTATAAAACCCCAATATTCCAGAAACCCTAGGGGGTCGACGAAATATTCATCCAGCCGCCGCAAAGTCCAGAACCACCAGATTCAATCTAGACACCATCTCGGATGGGGTTCACCACCTCCATTGGTGCCTCTCCGATGATGCGTGAGTAGTTCTTTGTAGACCTTCGGGTCTGTAGTTAGTAGCTAGATGAACAATGGTATCTTGGAGATCCAGATGATGTAACTCTTTTGCGGTGTGTTTGTTGGGATCGATGAACTTTGAGTTTATGATCAGATCTATCTTTTTATATCCATGAAAGTTATTTGAGTTTCTTTGATCTCTTATATGCATGATTTCTTATAGCCTCGTATTTCTTCTCCGATATTTGGGTTTTGTTTGACCAACTTGATCTATTTATCTTGCAATGGGAAGAGGTGCTTGGTAGTTGGTTCGATATTACGGTGCTCGATCCTAGTGACAGGAAGGGAAACGACACGTATGTATAGTTGCTACTAAGGATAAAATGATGGTGTCTATCTCTACATAGATAGATCTTGTCTACATCATGTCATCGTTCTTATTGCATTACTCCATTTTTCCATGAACTTAATACACTAGATGCATGTTGGATAGCGGTCGATGTGTGGAGTAATAGTAGTAGATGCAGGCAGGAGTCGGTCTACTAATCTTGGACGTGATGCCTATATAATGATCATTGCCTGGATATCATCATGATTATTCGAAGTTCTGTCAATTGCCCAACAGTAATTTGTTCACCAACCATTTGCTATTTTTCTCGAGAGAAGCCACTAGTGAAACCTACGGCCCCCGGGTCTTCTTTCTCATATATTTGCCTTTGCGATCTACTTTTATCTTGCATTTATTTTCAATCTATTAATCCAAAAATACAAAACACCTTGTTGCGTTTTATTTCTATTTATTTTATTTGCGATCTATCTATCAATTTACTACAAATTTATCTCACGTCTGTTGGCCTATCTTGAGGCGTCGTATCCCGGAAGCGATTGACAACCCCTTTAACACGTCGGGCTGCAAGGATTTGTTATCTGTGTGCAGGGGCTGTTTACGTTGTGTTGCTTGGTTCTCCTACTGGTTCGATAACCTTGGTTTCATATCTGAGGTAAATACCTACCGCCGTTGTGCTACATCATCCCTTCCTCTTTGGTGAAATACCGATGTAGCTTCAAGTGACATCAAAAGGAATTTCTGGCACCGTTGTCGGGGAGGATCTTCAACATGTACCAGGTTCCTAATAACAAATCTCATCTCCTTGCAATTTGCATTATTTGCTATTTGCCTCCCGTTTTCCTCTCCCCCACTTCACAAAAAATTGCCGTTTTATTCGCCTCTCTTTTTCTTTCACCGTTTTCTTGTCAGATCTATCCTTTGTTTGCAATCGTGAGTGATTTCGGTATGGCACCAACAGGTGATAGCCTAACTCGTAAAATTGGATGCACGGGCAATCTGGATGCTAAAACTTTTATCTTGGGGCAAGGAAACGTTAAGGTAAAAGAACGTATCCAAGAATTTTTCAATTGTGTTGGGAATCTAAGTCTTGATGATGCTCCTATACTTAAAACTACTAGATCTTATGTGGATGCTATTTCAGCACTAGTTATGAAACTTGAAAGTATATTTATTCGTACCCATCCTACCTTGCAAAGATTGTTTTTTGAGCTTCCCGTTATAAAGAATCCTAGGGCTAAAAAGTTGGCCACTCTTGTTCTTATGAATGAGTTTGACTACATAATACGGGAAGCTAGGGAAATTTTTGGTTTTTATGGTATGAATCGTTAAAAACCTGTGATAGATGAAATTATTTACAATAGTGACTATGCTTTAAGACATTTGCTTGGGGACAATAAAATCTTTGATGAGAATCTTAAAAAGGAAGTCCTAGTTCTAGATATAATCCAACAAGTTTTCAACAACGTTAATCAACATTACTCTTGGATTGTTGCGAGAAATCAAAAGGGGTATGATGAAAACTGTGACGCCCAGATAATTAAGCTACAGTAACCCTCTACTAATGATGCCATGTCACATTGATTTCTGTTAATAAACTCGCGTTAGTTCAAAACGATTCCAATTGAAATTTTAATTATAGGCAAACAATACAAGTTTTCAAATACTAAAACTAAAATGTTCGGAGTGAGCCAAATAATGCATAGTTAATTATGGCGGGGAAACCACACTTTTATAAAATGTTTAAATACTCTAAAATGATTTAAACTATAGCAAAAACAATTATATAAATGCCTTTGGTATTTTATAAATTGATAAATTATTTTAATTCGGGGAAAAACTCTTTATGCAGTGGGTTATTATGGAACATTATTTTAGGGGCTATTGTTATATTTTACTGAACTAAAATTAATGTGTAACTGAAAGAAAAACAGAAAAGAAAAGAACACAAATTATGAAAATAAGGAGAAAGACCCACCTGGCCAACTGGGCCAAACGGCCGAGCCGGCCAGCCAACTAACCTAGCCGGCACACCCCACTCCCTTAACCCCCTGGGCGACCAAACCCTAACCCAACTACCCCACACTCCTCCCCCCACGTCTCTCTCCCCCATCCCCGATCCAAATCGGTATCGGGGGAACGAAACCCCCACGGCGCCTCGACCCCGTCGCCGATCCCCACCGCCAGGAGCCGCGTCGCCGACCTCCTCCTCGACTCCTCCTCGCCGGACTGCCTCCCTGTCTCCGTCAACATCGTCATCCCCGTCGTCCTCCCCACGCACCGCTGCCTTAGTCCCTACGCTCCCGAAGTGAGGCTCCGGCCTCTCCCCTCTCCCTGTCTCGGACATCGCCGTGCCCGCCGTCCCGTGCCCGTGTACGTGCTCACATGGCCGCGCACGTGCCCGTGCGTCGCCTTGATAATCCCCTAGTGCAAGGAATCATCGTAGCAATTTCCAAAGGTGGAAGTGATAAGTATGGAGTGTCGAACCCACAAGGAGCTAAAGGTAAGATCAATATTATCTCAAGCCCTATCTGCCACTGATACGACTCTACGTACACCGAACGTTTGCTTCCAACTAGCAACGAGAAATAAAACTACATTGTGGGTATGAAGAGGATAACTTTGCATGGTATCGGAGAGCTAAATTATAAAAGTAGGTGCGGTTATCATAAAGTTAGAATATAACACTAAATATTATAAATAGCGTGTGTGTAATAATGATGGATCGGTGTGCGGAATTGTCCTAGGCAATTGTTAACAAAATCGGTAATCACTATTGCAGTTTCATATGAGGGAGAGGCATAAGCTAACATACTTTCTCTACTTGGATCATATGCACTTATGATTGGAACTCTAGCAAGCATCCGCAACTACTAAAGATCATTAAGTTAAAACCCAACCATAGCATTAAAGCATCAAGTCCACTTTTATCCCATACGCAACAACCCCCTTACTCGGGTTTGTGTTTCAGTCACTCACGCAACCCACTATAAGTGAATCATTAACGTATTGCAACACCCTACAACGGGAATCCCTCACGCTTGCGCGACACGGAGGGCACCATAGGATAGCACCAAAGTAAAACATACAACTCATACCAATCTAGATCATCAATCAACCCAAAGACAAAAGATATCTACTCAAAACATCATAGGATGGCAACACATCCTTGGATCATAATATGTGGCATAAAGCACCATGTTCAAGTAGGGATTACAACGGGGTGCGGGAGAGTGGACCGCATAAAAGAGAGAGGAGGAGAGGTTCTCCCCCTAGTGCTTCCTCCTCCATGGCCTCCCCCCTCTGGTCCTTGACCTTCATGGTGATGATGGCCCCTCCGGGATCCTCCTCCATGGCCTCCGGTGATGATGGCCTCCTCCGGCAGGGTGCCGGAGAGGGCCTAGATTGATTTCTCATGGCTACAGAGGCTTACGGCGGCGGAACTTCCGATCTAGGTTTCTTTCTGGAAGTTTTGGTATATATGAGAGGTGTATGCGTTGATTTCACATCACGGGGGTTTCCGGGCTGTCCACGAGGCAGGGGGGCGCGCCCCAGGGGGTGGTCGCCTCCCCCCCCCACCCTCATGGGCAGTCCGGGTCTCTTCTGGCCTACTTCCGGTACTCTGTGGGCTTCTTCTGGTCCAAAAATGATCTCCGTCAAGTTGCATGTCAATTGGACTCCATTTGGTTTTCCTTTTCCGCGATACTCTAAAACAAGGAGAAAACAGAAACTGGCTCTGGGCTCTAGGTTAATAGGTTAGTCCCAAAAATCATATAAAAGTGTATAATAAAGCCCATTAAACATCCAAGATAGATAATATAACAGCATGAATACTTCATAAATTATAGATACGTTGGAGACGTATCACGCCTCTCTGCCGCAGCACCACGCCCGCGCCCATCCGAGCTCCGGGCCCCGCCACCGCTGGCGCCACCGTCGCCCTGTGCCTCCCTACCGTGTGTGTGCTGCTGCTTCTGCCACGCCCCGCCTCCGTTTCTCGACGCACTCGCCACGCCCAGCTACTGCAGCAGCCGCCGCCCGTTGCTTTCCTCTCCCTCTGCGCTGGACTCGCTCGCAGCTCGTTACGCTTCTGCGTGCCAGATCATGTTTCGCCGTCGCGCCATTGCCGCCGCCACGTCCCGCCTCGGCTCCCCGTCGCCCACTAGCACGCTGCCGCCCAAAGACGGCTCGGTGGCTCCTCCGCCGCCCTGTAACGCCCTATCACGTTGTGTCCCCGGCACCCGCGCCGTTGGCCGCGGCCGGGGCCAACACCCGGGCAGCGCCCCGCCGTGGTGGCTGCCTCGGGTCCGCCTCGACGGTACCCGCCCACACCGTTAACGCCCGCCCCGGGCTCGATGAGCCATCGGCGGCGGGCCCACGCCCCTGGAACGGTTAAAAATAATAATAATAATGATAGTAATATTAATTAATTAATAAATTAAAGAATTAATTAACTTAATTAATCCTGATTAGATTAACCTAATCACTAATTAACCTGTTTAGTTAATCTCAGTCAATGACATGCGGGACCCACACGTCAGCTTGACCAAGTCAGCACCTCTGTTGACTGGTGACGTCATGCTGACATCATGCTGATGCAGGATTGCTATTTTTGAATTAAGTTAATAATAATAATTTAGAAAATGATTAAAACTTTGAAAATTAATATAAAATAATCTGTAACTCGGATGAAAATACTTTGTACATCAAAGTTGCTCAGAACGACGAGACGAATTCGAATGCGCAGCCCGTTCATCCGCCACACGTCCCTAACATAGAGAACATGCAACTGTTCCCCTCCGTTTCATCTGTCCGAAAATACCATACTTCGGGAAAACATTCCCGGATGTTTCCCCCTTTGCCAGTAGCACGTAGTACCACGTTAGGTCGCCCCCTAGCACCGCATATTGCCATGTTATGCTTTGCGATGCTTTGATTGCTCTGTTATTTATTGTGTTCCCCTCCGTTACTTCTTTCCGGTAGACCCCGAGACTGTTGCCGATACCCCTGTGATCGACTACGGTGTTGACGATCCCTCCTTCTTGCCAGAGCAACCAGGAAAGCCCCACCTTGATCACCAGATATCGCCTATTCCTTCTCTCTACTGCTTGCATTAGAGTAGTGTAGCATGTTACTACTTTCAGTTAATCCTATTCTGCTGCATACCCTGTCATTGTTGCTACAGTTGTTATCCTTACCTACAATCATAAATGCTTAGTATAGGATGCTAGTGTTCCATCAGTGGCCATACATTCTTGTCCATCTGCCATGCTATACTACCAGGCCGTGATCACTCTAGAGGTGATCAGGGGTATATACTTGTATGCATTATATGATACATGTGGTGACTAAAGTCTGGTCGGCCCGTAGAGTACCCGCAAGTGATTCCGATGTGGGGGCTGAAAGGACAGGTGGTTCCATCCCGGTAGTGGTGGGCCTGGGTTCCCGATGGCCCTCGACTGTTACTTTGTGGCGGAGCGACATGGCAGGTTGAGACCACCTAGGTGAGAGGTGGGCCTGGCCCTGGACGGTGTTCGCGGATACTTTAATTAACACGCTTAACGAGATCTTGGTATTTTATCCGAGTCTGGCCGCTGGCCTATACGTTCTAACCAACTACGTGGCAACAATTATGGGCACTCGACGTCGTGGTATCAGCCAAAGCCTTCTTGACGTCAGCGACTGAGCGGCGCGCGCCGGATTGGACCGTAAGCCTGCGCTTGTATTAAGGGGGCTAGGTCTGCTTCCGGCCGCGTACGTAACGTGCAGGTGTGCAATGGGCGATGGGCCCAGACCCCTGCACGCATAGGATTTAGACCGGCGTGTTGACCTCTCTGTTGTGCCTAGGTGGGGCTGCGACGTGTTGATCTTTCGAGGCCGGGCATGACCCAGAAAAGTCTGTCTGGCCAAAGGGGATCGAGCGTGTTGGGTAATGTGGTGCACCCCTGCAAGGAAGTTTATCTATTTGAATAGCCGTGATCCTCGGTAACAGGACAACCCGGAGTTGTAACTTGACCTTATGACAACTCGAACTGGATACTTAATAAAACACACCCTTCCAAGTCCCATATATAACCCGGTGATCGCTCTCACACAGGGCGACGAGGACAGGATCGCCGGGTAGGATTATGCTATGCGATGATACTTGGTGAACTTACTATCTACTCTCTTCTACATGCTGCAAGATGGAGGCTGCCAGAAGCGTAGTCTTCGACAGGACTAGCTATCCCCCTCTTATTCTTGCATTCTGCAGTTCAGTCCACCGATATTGCCCTTTTACACAGATACACATGCATATGTAGTGTAGATCCTTGCTTGTGAGTACTTTGGATGAGTACTCACGGTTGCTTTGCTCCCCCTTTTCCCCCTTTCCTTTCTTCTTGGTTGTCGCAATCAGATGCTGGAACCCAGGAGCCAGACGCCACCGTCGACGATGACTCCTACTACACTGGAGGTGCCTATTACTACGCAAGGTGCCATGGCGGCGACCTGGGAGTAGTTTAGGAGGATCCCAGGCAGGAGGCTTGCGCCTCTTTCAGTCTGTATCCCAGTTTGTGCAAGCCTTCTTAAGGCAACCTTGTTTAACTTATGTCTATACTCAGATATTGTTGCTTCTGCTGACTCGTCTATGATCGAGCTCTTGTATTCAAGCCCTCGAGGCCCCTAGCTTGTAATATGATGCTCGTATGACTTATTTTATTTTTATAGTTGTGTTGTGATATCTTCCCGTGAGTCCCTGATCTTGATCGTACACGTTTGCGTGTATGATTAGTGTATGATTGAATCGGGGGCGTCACAAGTTGGTATCAGAGTCAACTGCCTATAGGAATCCCCCTTCCACACTCCTCGGCCGAAGTTGAGTCTAGTCGATGAAAACTATTTTACTAACATGGCTGTGCGGCCCACAGGCCCACGTCGCCATTGGGTGGTATTAGGATCTTTTATTCCTCGTCTATACTATGGGATTCTGTTCTCTCTTCTATTCGGGTTAAATGATTTTCTAAAATCTAACTTTAGGATCTCGAAAACACTTTCTATCGGAGAGCCCTTTCAGTCCATAAGATCGCCGGCTACACCAGAAGATTTCGAAGTTACTCTTGGATACTCTTTCGAGACTTTGTGCCCGTTGCTTTTGCAATTCCCTTCCGCCGTCAACCCCAATAGATAACTACATGCCCTTGCCATTCTTACATTCATCCCCAGCTGCTCTTGTTATTACAAGATGCATCGAATTATCCTTCGACTTTTAAGAATCTCTTGAGCCACTGCCTTACAGATCTTTGCCGCATGAATACCCCCACGGATAATTCCTCGCACTTATCGAGTACCTGCTCATTCCCAGTTGTTCATGTGTTTCGCAAAAGATTTTGAAATACCATTCGATCTTTCGAAAATCCTGAGCAGCCTATTGCTCTTGAAATTCTTTCTTGCTTGCATTATGGTTAATCCCATAAGTCTTGTAATCCTATTGGCATCCCTTGTCTTTATCATTTTAAGTCCTTTGATTCAATATGTTGAGGATGCTTGCATTCCTCAGTCGAATCCTAGAATTCATCCTTCTGCTCAGATGTCATTTTGAACAGGAGATGGTTCTCGACTAATCAAATTACCGTCGATTGTATTCCTAAGTCTACTCAACTTATCCAACCTTAATCAGACCGTTTGCTTCTGAGCCCTTGATTTGGAAATCATAAATTTCTTTGCATTGAGCTTTGAATTAGTCAGTTGTTTCTATAATATGATGCCTTTGCATTCCTTCTTCCTCTGATTGAGAACCGATACTCACATCAGCCCTGTTGTGGACCGCCATACCCATTGCCGGGTTATTATCCAACAATGTCCTTCACAACAAAAATGCTTGTGAGTTCTTTACATGATACATAATGCCTTTGGTAAATTGTATCCGCTACTTTTGTCAACCATGCTCTATTTTGAGCTTGTGTTATTTACTCCTAAAGTTCGTGGTATATGTTCCTAAGATGCCCCGATGGGTTGAACCTATACCTTCCTTAAAACCGTATGAACCCGAAAGTTTTCACAAGTTATACCCTTCAGGTGTTTTACCAGATAATTTTCTACCCTACAACTTCTTTGAAGACGAGAAGTGAATGAAAGGTTATGCATTAAAGAAGTGGGAGTCGACCTTGAACTTTGCGTTCATGCCCATGGACCCGATGTGGAACTTATTATGGAAGCTTCTTGCAAAATATTTAATCATTTGGATAATTCTTTAGGTGTCATTAAATTGGATCCCTTGCAGCTTATGGTTCCGACCATATTGTTCTTCTTTGATCCCATTTCTCGGCCAAGTTTAAGCATTTGTCTTCTGCGGATCAATACCCAAGTCCAACCTTTACTTTGATCTACCGTCGAGTATTACACTTTGGTATCTCGAGATTATCGTGGAACTGCATAACTTCTTATGGTTTCTTCATGAACTGTTATTTCTCACCGATTCCAATTTTCCTGGGTTCTGGGTTGTCGTCAACCGAGAACACCAAATAGTGAATCGAGTCCGCACTACGATTCAATAACTCTAAGTAATTTTCGTTGCATACGAGTTTAATAATCCCTCAAGTCATCCCAAGCCTGATCGGCGATATCATTATCGTGCTAAATTTTAACTGTGCTACCTGGCCCTTCAACCCGTAGAAATTTTTTCGAGGATGAGCTAAGCTTATGTCCATCTTCCTCGTCATATCATTTCTCCTTGAACAACAAACTCGATTTCGAGTTTGTGTCCTACCCATGGTTCCAATAACCTTTCGCTTCATCATTCCTTTGACTTGATGTCTTCACTGATCGATTACATCTTCATGAAATCTCTCGACAAATGTGTCATGATCATCATCAGCCTTCCGAGCTCTTCCAGGATATCAATTGAATTCATGATGAAAAATACCATCCTTGCCCTTGATGATTTGTGTTATCATTGACCACTTTATTGCCTTCCCTCAAACACAAACTTGTTCGTGTTTTGTGTTATACCTTGAGTTCCTTGCTACCAAGCATTTGTTCTTCTTTACCTTGGAGTATTACCATCTTTTATGTCAGGAATGTCGTGAGAATTTCACCATCTCTCAAGAAATTCTTGATATAGTAATACTTATCACCATCTCCATTCATTTCTTGGTCTCCGTGTTGTTTCTAACCGGAATACCGACAAATGGACTGTGAGGTGTAAAATTCAAAACTTCTAGCAACCCTATTACTTGTAAGTTAATGAATGATAGTTTCATTCTTTGTGTATTGGTTATTGAATCACCATTCTAAACATTGATCATGCTACCTAAACCCATATTATGGGTGCATCTTTCAATCAATGTTTAATTGTGTAGGTTTTCCTCGAGCATACATCATTATACCATTTGATCTGGCAAATGTTATCTCCTTGTTCACATAACTGTGGAAATCAATCCTTTGGAAATCTCGATGATTTGTCGCTGAGTCCATCATCCACCTCCTCATCCTCTCCTTGGTTTACTGATGAACTCTTGCTTCGGAACTCGCTTCCATAGTTCATTTCCTGAGAATCTTATGATGTCTTCTCGTCAATTCGTGTCGCACCTTTTACCTCAGAATCCCGAGAGTGAGGTATCCTGACACCAATCAGATTTGAATCTCGGTCAGATATGATGGTTGGAACATATTTCCAAGAGTTGTAACATTGGTATTTATATGACCCGGTAAGGTGACGTCATGCCTAGCACACCTGGCCGGAGGACCTATTGTTATAGTTGCCTTTTTGGCAAGGTTAGTCATTCTTCCACGAGGAAATTGTAAGACTTATTCTATAAGTTGTTCCTGATGGATCCTTTTTGTTTCCAAAGTCTGATCTTCACCTGTTGACCATGTCAATGCTATCTCGAAGCATGTCTATGGTACTCCGATTTTCAACAGGAACATTTGAAGCCCAATGCTAAATGTTTCCTGCTCAATTATCCAAACACCGCTGTATGGGTAATGTCATGAAAATTCTCTCCCCCTCTTTTTCTCTCATTTTTTTATTTGGGCCTTTTCTCTTTTTTTATGGCCTCTTTTTTCTCTTTTTTTTTCGTTCGGAGTCTCATCCCGACTTGTGGGGGAATCATAGTCTCCATCATCCTTTCCTCACTTGGGACAATGCTCTAATAATGATGATCATCACACTTTTATTTACTTACAACTCAATACTTAGAACAAAATATGACTCTATGTGAAAGCTTCTGGCGGTGTACCGGGATATGCAATGAATCAAGAGTGACATGTATGAAATAATTATGAACGGTGGCTTTGCCACAAATACGCTGTCAACTACATGATCATGATCATGCGAAGCAATATGACAATGATGGAGCGTGTCATAGTAAACGGAACGGTGGTAAGTTGCATGGCAATATATCTAGGAATGGCTATGGAAATGCCATGATAGGTAGGTATGGTGGCTGTTTTGAGGAAAGTATATGGTGGGTGTATGATACCGGCAAAAAGTGCGGGGCATTGGAGAGGCTAGCAATGGTGGAAGGAAGAGAGTGTGTATAGTCCATGGACTCAACATTAGTCATAAAGAACTCATATACTTGTTGCAAAAATCTACAAGTTATCAAAGCAAAGTATTACGCGCATGCTCCTAGGGGGATAGATTGGTAGGAAAATACCATCGCTCGTCCCCGACCGCCACTCATAAGGAAGACAATCAATAAATAAATCATGCTCAGACTTCATCACATAACGGTTCACCATACGTGCATGCTACGGGAATCACAAACTTTAACACAAGTATTCCTAAAATCCACAACTACTCAACTAACATGACTCTAATATCACCATCTTCATATCTCAAAACAATTATCAAGCATCAAACTTCTCATAGTATTCAACACACTCATAAGAAATTTTTTAATAATCTTGGATGCCTATCACTTTAGGACTAATTTCTCAATTTAAGCAAATTACCATGCTGTTTTGTAGGACTCTCAAAATAATATAAGTGAAGCATATAGAACAATAGTTTCTATAAAACAAATCCACCACCGTGCTCTAAAAGATATAAGTGAAGCACTAGAGCAAAAACTATATAGCTCAAAAGATACAAGTGAAGCACATTGAGTATTCTAATAAATTCCGAATCATGTGTGTCTCTCTCAAAAGGTGTGTACAACAAGCATGATTGTGGTAAACTAAAAATCAAAGACTCAAATCATACAAGACGCTCCAAGCAAAACACATATCATGTGGTGAATAAAAATATAGCTCCAAGTAAAGTTACCGATGGACGAAGACGAAAGAGGGGATGCCTTCCGGGGCATCCCCAAGCTTTAGATTTTTGGTGTCCTTAGATTATATTGGGGTGCCATGGGCATCCCCAAGCTTAGGTTCTTGCCACTCCTTGTTCCATAATCCATCAAATCTTTTACCCAAAACTTGAAAACTTCACAACACAAAACTTAACAGAAGATCTCGTGAGCTCCGTAAGCGAAAGAAAGCAAAACACCACTTCAAGGTACTGTAATGAACTCATTATTTACTTATATGGGTGTTAAACCTTCTGTATTCCAACTTCACTATGGTTTATAAACTATTTTATTAGCAATATATTCATCAAAATAAGCAAACAACACACGAAAAACAGAATCAGTCAAAAACAGAACAGTCTGTAGTAATCTATAACTAATGCAAACTTCTGGAACTCAGAAAAATCTACCAAAATAGGAAGACATATAAATTTGTTTAGTGATATGCTGCAATTGAAATCAGTATTTTATCACGATCTGGTGATTTTTAACAATTGTTTTCGTGAACAGAAAGTTTCTTGAATTTTTAGCAAGATCAAATAACTATCATCCAAAAAGATCCTATAGGTTTAACTTGGCACAACACTAATTAAAACATAAAAACAAATCTAACCAGAGGCTAGATCAAATATTTATTCTAAACAGAATCAAAAAGCAAAAAAACTAAAATAAAATTGGGTTGCCTCCCAGCAAGCACTATCGTTTAACGCCCCTAGCTAGGCATAAAAGCAAGGATAGATCTAGGTATTGCCATCTTTGGTAGGCAATCAATAAGTGGCTCTCATAATTGATTCATAAGGTAATTTTATTTTCTTTCTAGGGAAGTGTTCCATGCCTTTCCTTAACGGAAATTGGAATATAATATTCCCTTCCTTCATATCAATAATTGCACCAATCGTTCTAAGGAAAGGTCTACCAAGAATAATAGGACATGAAATATTGCAATCTATATCAAGAACAATGAAATCTACGGGCATATAGTTCCTATTTGCAACAATAAGAACATCATTAATTCTTCCCATAGGTCTCTTAATAGTGGAATCCGCAAGGTGCAAGTTTAAAGAACAATCATCAAAATCACGGAGACCTAGCAAATCGCATAAAGTTTTTGGAATCGTGGAAACACTAGCACCCAAATCACACAAAGCATAGCATTCATGATCTTTAATTTTAATTTTAATAGTAGGTTCCCACTCATCATAAAGTTTTCTAGGGATAGAAACTTCCAACTCAAATTTTTCTTCATAAGATTGCATCAAAGCATCGACGATATGTTTAGTAAAAGTTTTATTTGACTATAAGCATGTGGAGAATTTAGCACGGATTGCAACAAGGAAATACAATCTATCAAAGAGCAATTATCATAATTAAATTCCTTGAAATCCAAAATAGTGGGTTCATTAATATCTAGAGTTTTGATCTCTTCAATCTCACTTTTACCAATTTTTGCATCAAGATCTAAAGACTCCGAATTTTTGGAACACCTTCAAGGTAAAGGTGGCTCATATTCAGTCCCATCATTATCAAGATTCATATTGCAAAACAAAGATTTAATAGGAGACACATCAATAACTTTTAGATCTTCATCTTTATTTTCATAGAAACTAGAAGAACACGCTTTCACAAAGCAATCTTTCTTAGCACGCATCCTAGCGGTTCTTTCATTGCACTCATCAATGGAAATTCTCATGGCTTTGAGAGACTCATTGATATCATGCTTAGGTGGAATAGATATAAGTTTCAAAGAATCAACATCAAGAGAATTCTATCAACGTTCCTAGCCAATTCATCAACCTTGAGCAATTTTTCTTCAAGCAAAGCATTGAAATTCTTTTGTGAATTCATAAACTCCTTAACACTAGTCTCAAATGCAGAGGGCACCTTATTAAAATTTCCTTAAGAGTTGTTGTAGGAATTACCATAATTATTAGAGGAATTGTCGGGGCCGGTCTTCCGGGACATAAATTCCCAGCAAACAACCCTTATGTCACCACCAGCCCCAGGATTACTGTTGCTGGTGGACATTTCCTTGATATAGAATTCCAAGAAATTACAAGAGATTGGATACAAGACCACAGAGGTCCAATGAATATAACAAGGATCTCTAGTGGTGGATGATGGAAGCGACTCGTGGATCTCCAATGTTGATGTGACTCCATTCCCACGGGAACAGCTGACCTGGATAACTCCTATTTCGTGTGGCTGCTATCTCCGAATCCTAGGTTGCGGGGGACTCTCCGTAATGCTCCTCTCTGAGTCATGATCTGGCCAAGACAATAGGCAGGGACAAGCCAGTGAGTACGTTTGAATGTACTCGCAAACATCAAGAACAAAAGATATACTGGATGCATATGCTCATGATGAATTAAATTGCATGCATGTGCTGACTGAGTATTAAAGCATGGCATGACAAATATCCATACAGAAAATAAGTCATGTTATTAGTAAATCAAAGAAATGAAACGGAACGTCGGGCGTTGGACCGCCCGAAGAATTCCAGGAGAAATGCCAAATGGGTGTCTAAAAGAGAATCGCGCGAGACAGGACCGCCCGAGAACTCAAGCGATGCCACGAGAGGTCTTGAAAATAAATGCCACAGTCGGGTGTCTGAGCGAAGCCTCAAAAAGGGCTTATATGAAAAATAATAACAAGAGTATCCAGGTGGACTAGCCATCCCAAGTGATACTCAGAAATGAAAATGAACCTTACTATCCTAGGTAGTCTAGCCATCCCAAGAGATACTCAAGGTTAAACATAAGAGGAAAAGGTTAGTCCACAACAATATCCATATCAACAATAATATTCATAATAGCACCAGTAGTGACAATCATTATCCTGCAGAAGGAACTATGATCACTTTAATTATTTCCTCCGGAGGCTGACACTAAGACCGACACTTGACCAACCCAGACTATAGTCCTTAACCATGGACACGGCTATTCGAATAGATATAACTCTGCAGAGGGTGTACTCTTTACCCACAAGTAAAGGATTTCTTTAGCCAGCACCGAGACGCTAACTAATTCCCGTTACGGCCTTTGGATTGAAAACACACCTGGCCAGCACACACCAGATTAACTTTTCGGATGCTAGGAATCACCCAAAGCATCGTTCAAGAGAAAATCTAAGGCGGGGAGACCATCGTCTCGAGTAGCATGGGATCACTATTAACACGCGCGGTTTACAAGGGGTGCCCCCTTCTCGACCCAGCCGGATAAACCCATGCCCCCTGGCCCGATGACTGGCATTGCAGCCGGTACCTGGAAACCCTCATCGTGGCCTCTCTGTACGGTGTGTGCAGGGAAAGGGGTTAACAACTTACTGAACCGTACCCAGCCTGTGGCGGGACAAGTGGTAGCACGAAACCAGTATGGGGGTTACCGGAACAAGACTCGATCTACGGTCAACTCAGGAGGTTTAAGTTTTCCTGCAGTGGTCGGCACAATATAAATCCTTGGCAGTACCCAACAGGGTCACCACCTGGTATGTTCCAACATACCCTCACTGATCACTCTCGTCACAACGAGATTTCAGTCTCACGGTCACTTTTCTCGTGACTGATTCTTCCTGCAAATTAGCCTGGACCAACACAGGCACATATGGCACATGAAAATAACCGTACTCACTTATACTTCATGTTTAAGTGAAAAGAAAATACCATCAAGGGGATCATGCATGTATGACCAACAATATGCAAACTCTATAGGAATTCAACATGTTCATAATTCAAATACTCATGCCACAAATAATTATGCAGTCACCATATCATGTGTTCAAAATGCTTGCCTTGAGCATGCAAAAGTGTTGGGTGCATTCCAAAACTTTTAAAATTATATCTCCCCTCCATTTCCTATTTTCAAAATATTTTAATTACCACACAATTCCAAAACAGTACATAAAAGTTATTTGGAAATTTGTGAAATAAATACTAAAATAAACTAGATGAAATTTGAGAAATAACATAAAAATAATCAAGTCAGTTGGAGTTCATATGATTTTCCTATGGATTTACTAAGCTGGAATAGTCAAGGAAATGGACTATTTATTAGATCTAGCAAAAACCAGGCTTAGGAAAAATGTTCACCCCATCTGGATAAATGGAGCTTGAATTTAGAAGTATGTAGAAATTTGAATAATCAAATTTGGATGTGACATGGTTGCTGTGGAATTATTTGAAATCTGCTGGAAAAGAAAAACAGAAGGGCAGAAGTGTGCACTGGGCGAGACTTAGCCGTCTGGCGCAACTGGGCCGAGCCAGCCGTTCGGCCGCGCGGGAGGGCTAATGACATCGAAGGCCTATTAGACGGAATACGCTTTCCCAGTGGGAAAGCAATTCCAACGGAACCCGTTTCCACTTACGAACGGGTCAGCGGACGCTTGGTCACTAACGGTGGGCCCGCCTGGCCCATCGGTCAGGTTTGACTAGTCGCCGCGCGTGTCTCCCCCTCTGGTAGAACAGAGGCGGGGCTCCGGTGACGCTCGCCAGCGAATGGCGGCACCCCTCGGGGATCTGAGCACATGGGTGTGCTCAGGAGGTCGAGGCGAACCCGTGGGTACGCGCCATGGTCGCCGACATGGACGGAGTCGCCGACAGCAAGCTCTCCGACGGACGACAACGTCAGGCAAAAAGGGTGCTCCGCCTATGGCGGCTCGCGGGGCGAATTGAAGGTGGGGACGGATTCGTGGGTCGAGGAGGGGGTGGACGGTGAGGAGAGTGGAGGAGTGGGAGCTCTGGTGGCGTTGGAATCAACAAAATGGTGGCGGCGGCCGTGGTTGCCGGAGCGGAAGGAGACGACCATCTCCGGTCTTTCTACTGCTATGGGAGGCTCACGGAGAGGGAAAGGGGAGTGGTGATAGACTGAGAGGGATCGGGGTTGCTTTTATAGCGCGAGGGGGTCGGCTCCGTGGTGTCCCGAGGATAAGCATGGCGGCGGCGATCATTACGGCGGCAGGTGAGGTCGGCAGAGTGGACGGTGAGGGTGGTGGCCGCCCGCAGTTACTCCTAGGAGGAGCTGGGCAGCTCGGGACGCACCACTCGGGTCGGGCAGAGACGTGGCCGTGCGGGACTCGTCGGGCGGTGGTCTTGGTCGTCGTGGACGCCGGTGGACGGTGCTAGGGGCCAAGTGAGGGTGTCGGCGGGGTTCCTGGTAGTCGAGCTGATCCAGAGGAGGATCAAGATGAGAGGGGGAGGCAGCAGAGCGGTGGCAGCAGCTCGGTGCCGACACGTGCCAAACGCGCACTCTGGACACGCTCCGCACGTGCACGTAGCGTGCTCGACAAAATGCTTCAGTGGTCTAGGAGCCTCTGATGAGAGTGCAAATTAACAGTACTATGAGCCTAGTTGTTAGAGAGCTAATGGACATGTTGGTTTGGCGAAATGATCAAGTGTCTAGTGCAAATATAGAAAGTGGCAACATTTCTATCATGCACACAAGGTGTTTGACAAAATGCTAGGGCTAGCTAGGGGATTTGGTTGATGATGAAATTTGGCAGGATGAGGTATCTTTGGATGGTAGAGGTGTTTGTGGAGTTAGTTTGGCAAGGTGAGAAACTTGATAGTGCAAGTTTTACCAGAATTCAGTTCTGGACAGAAACTTCAGTGGCATATTTGGTGGACTTAAAAGATTCCAATGGAGCTGATCTCCTGGAGTTAAGGTTTTGGTTGGAAGGACTACTAGATGGCAAAGTTCCAGAAGCAATTGCTCTAGGAAAAGTAGGGTTGCAGTTATAACTCAAGGATGGGATAGAATTTGAAAAGAGAATGTTTCACTCAAAATTTTCAAAGGACATAGTTAGGTTTTTGCTCAAAAGTGACTTATAGGCATCACCTGACCTCCCATAATTTTTGTGGGATTTTAAAACATTTAATTAAAATACTTGTAGTGCAATAGAAGTACTTTAAGTATTGAAAATGCTAGTAAAATAATTGTTTGTGGAATATTTTATTATGAAAATATTTCCTACTGTTATTTATGATATAAATCAAATGATTTACAAAACAACCAAGGACCACAACATTTCGCACAAATAATCTTCTATGGAGGGAAGAATTTTTGTAGAACAGGAAATAGAAAAGGCTTTGAATTAATAAATGACCTAGTATAATTCAAAATTTTATCTCTGGCCAAATTTTACTTAAAGAAAATATGATTAAATTTTTGGGGTGTTACAAACTCTAACCCCCTTAAGAAAAATCTCGTCCTTGAGATTTTTTAACGGCAGAAGAACTGAATGCAAATTACAACAATGATCATATGCAGAATGCAATCGTGGCAATGCACTTAAGACATACGCCCTAAATTACAATACGATGGTTGCATCATGTCAACCAGTGCTAGGTAATGCAACAATGACCGTCTATGGTTTGAAGGTGAGATCTACAGGGTCTTGTGGTAGGGTTCCTGGTGCTGGAGCACATTCTTCTTCTTCCGGGGGAAGTGAAGGAAGTAAACGAAGAACACACCCTTCCGGAGTTGGCCATGGTGGTCCACCAATGGCGATGTGCGGATTCAGGACAGCAAGATAATGGAGGTAATCCATTAGTTGCTAGGTTAGATGCCCCTGGTCCATCACATATTGAATGAGATTGGCCAGGGCTGGATCCCTCTCTATGCGTTCACAACGGAACGTGGCTTCTGCTCCAGTAGCTGTGCGGCTCGGGAAATAGTAGTATTTCCTTTCACCGCAGCAGTACAAGTGAATCGAAGACGGTAATGGCGCTTCATAAGCAGCAGCCTCAATAGCCATGCCTGAGGTTGGCATGGATCTCCCGATGAAGACAACACATGGAGGGCCTTGATTTAAATCCTCTCGTGGGATGTGCACAACTGCCCAGTATTTTGAGGAATCAGGGGTGATCCTCATTTTGAACAACTCATACTAGGGTGGGTGGCTGGAACGAAGTGTATTGCGGGTCAGATCCCACAAAACCTTAACGAAACTACTAGGGCTTGCATGTAGAGTTCGTAGGTAGGCTCCGGGGTGAGACATGGAAGGATGAATGAAGAAGAGTGGTTCTCAAGTGTGGTGGTGGCTGGTGTGGTGCATAGATACGTCCCCTTATAAGGTGACTGGGTCAGGAAACATGATGTGGCGCTGGTACGACTTGTGCATCGGCTCCGACATAGCGTTGTCCAAGTCAAATTTTCGGACACCACTACTCAAAAGGAGTGTGACGTATTACTATGCATGCCGGCAGTTACGTCTAGCATTTACTCTGTCGCCATACACCAATAATTTATGCTAGATCACACATGGTACCATTACAACAATGGCACAGAGGTAGTTGACAAGCTCTACGCCATACGATTGCTACCTTGAAAATACAAGACAACAGGACTACTAAGTTTTGACAATACTCCTGGTGGACTCAGTCCACCTCATTGACATCTAGTCGGGCGTGTCTTGTAGATGTCGAGGCTTCTCCGTGAGCTTCAGTGCCGGAGTTGTTTGGGGTGGGATGTGGAGCTGTAGTGCTGGGATAGTGATGATGCCCCTCGTGGGGTCTCGTGGTCACAATTCCATTGGAGTAGGTCTTCAAGAGACGACGAAGTTCTCCTGGGGAGGCGACGGCATTGCCCGGATAGATGACAGGAGCAGACCTTGGGGGCTCAACTGGCCTCCCAAGCAGCATTATCGGGGTGTCAGTGTCGGTTGCAGCTTCACTTCTCACCGTGTCAGGAGAGCAAGCGTCCAGCAAGTCGCAATCAGGTCATTAGTGACCTGATCGAATAGTGCTTCTTGAGCTCTCAGGTAGCGCACCAGATGCACTAGAGCAGGATCCGACTCATGTTCACCATTGGCGACTTGGGTCGGGATACCATAGCCTTCACGACTAGGGTAGTAGAAGAAAGGGCGGGTGTTAACCCTTGGCGACAAATGCCGAAGATGAACTATACCCTCTCGGTCTGCAAGTTGGATGGCTTGGGGCTCGTCGGAGGTCGTCCTTTCGGTGAGCCGGTAGGGACGCTCTGATGTGGTGCCCCTCCCGTAGATGTGCACCGTGGCCCAGAAGTGGTGGATGACATCACTTGTGTGTTCCTGGTACACAACATACTCTGGGGGTTCGTCTATGACAAAAGCACGACGAGTGAGATTGGCGAGGATCGATATGAAATCTCCAAGCTCGGATGCGGTGGTCTCGTTCTGGACGATGGGACCAGGCATCTTGGTGGTTTGGAAATCACGGTGCGAGTGAGAGTTGTGATGTGCTGAGTTCGGGCAAGGCTTCCCTTATAAACCATCGAAGTCTTCCATCGCATGCTTGCGGATGGGACAACTCAAGTGCCGGCCATGGGTGCACGGCCTATGGCCTAGGACGATAGGTTCGGCACCGACTGTCAAAAAGTTGTCGGCTCGCCACTGTGCAGGCTATCGGATAGGATGAGCTTGACGATGGATAAGAAAGAATATGGACGGTGTGGAAACCTAGGGATAGTGACCAGGCTAAGAGAGGATTAGCCAGTGGTCAGCCTGGATCTGATACCAAGGTTGTCGGGGCCGGTCTTCCGGGACATAAATTCCCAGCAAACGACCCTTATGTCACCACCAGCCCCAGGATTACTGTTGCTGGTGGACATTTCCTTGATATAGAATTCCAAGCAATTACAAGAGATTGGATACAAGACCACAGAGGTCCAATGAATATAACAAGGATCTCTAGTGGTGGATGACGGAAGCGACTCGTGGATCTCCAATGTTGATGGGACTCCATTCCCACGGGAACAGCTGACCTGGATAACTCCTATTTCGCGTGGCTGCTATCTCCGAATCCTAGGTTGCGGGGGAGTCTCCGTAATGCTCCTCTCTGAGTCATGATCTGGCCAAGACAATAGCCAGGGACAAGCCAGTGAGTACGTTTGAATGTACTCGCAAACATCAAGAACAAAAGATATACCGGATGCATATGCTCATGATGAATTAAATTGCATGCATGTGCTGACAGAGTATTAAAGCATGGTGAGGGAGTCTTGGATTAGGGGGTGTCCGGATAGCCGAACTATCACCATTGGCCGGACTCCTGGACTATGAAGATACAAGATTGAAGACTCCGTCCCTTGTCCGGATAGGACTTTCCTTGGCGTGGAAGGCAAGCTTGGCGATACGGATATGTAGATTTCCTACCATTGTAACCGACTCTGTGTAACCCTAACCCTATCCGGTGTCTATATAAATCGGAGGGTTTTAGTCCGTAGGACGAACAACAATCATACCATAGGCTAGCTTCTAGGGTTTAGCCTCTCTGATCTCGTGGTAGATCTACTCTTGTACTACCCATATCATCAATATTAATCAAGCAGGAGTAGGGTATTACCTCCATCGAGAGGGCCCGAACCTGGGTAAAAACATCGTGTCCCTTGTCTCCTGTTACCATCCGCCTAGACGCACAGTTCGGGACCCCATACCCGAGATCCGCCGGTTTTGACACCGACATTGGTGCTTTCATTGAGAGTTCCTCTATGTCGTCACCTATAGGCCCGATGGCTCCTTCGATCATCAACAACGACGCGGTCCAGGTGAGACTTTTCTCCCGGACAGATCTTCATATTCGGCGGCTTTGCACTGCGGGCCAATTCACTTGGCCATCTGGAGCAGATCGAAAGCTACGCCCCTGGCCATCAGGTCAGATTTGGGAGTTTGAACTACACGGCCGACATCCGCGGAGACTTGATCTTCGACGGATTCGAGCTACAGCCAAGCGCGCCAAGACTTGTCTCGATGGGCACGATCTAGCTCGCCGCCGAACAATTGCCACGAGGTCGTGACCGGCGTCCGCTCCGACCCTTAGCTCGGAGCCGACTCCCCCGATCGAGGACGAGTGGTTGGACACCGCCTCGGGGGCTACGATCTCAACGGCGATCGAGCCGAACTCCATCCCTGTCCTTTGCGAAGACCGTGACTCCAAGGTGCCGGACTCCTCTCCGGACTCCGAACCCTCCGCGCCCCTGCCAATCGAATCCGATTGGGCGCCGGTCATGGATTTCACTACCGCAGACATCTTTCAGCACTCGCCCTTTAGCGACATCCTGAATTCACTAAAGTCTCTCTTTATCGGAGAGCCTGGCGGACTACGCTCGGGAAGGTTGGGATGCGGACGACGAAGAAATTCAACGCCCACCCACCACCCACTTTGTAGCCACTGTCGATGATTTAACCGACATGCTCGACTTCGACTCCGAAGACATCGACGGTATGGACGACGATGCCGGAGACGCCTAAGAACCAGCGCCTACAGGGCACTGGAAGGCCACCTCGTCATACGACATATACATGGTGGACATTCCAAAAGATGGGAATGGTGACGGAACGGCGGAGGATGACCCCTCCAAGAAACAACCCAAGCACCGACGTCAGCAGCGCCGCTCTAAATCCCGCCACAGTAAAAACGGTGATTCCGGCACGGGAGATAATAACACCCCCGGACAGTCGTCAAGACAACCCCTCCAAAGAGGATTCAGCACAGAGGAGGGAGAAGCCAGCCCTCATGATAGAGCGCGAGGCG
The DNA here is from genome assembly GCA_021605205.1 of Aegilops longissima. Classification (NCBI taxonomy): domain Eukaryota; kingdom Viridiplantae; phylum Streptophyta; class Magnoliopsida; order Poales; family Poaceae; genus Aegilops; species Aegilops longissima. Next base: position 422,079,872 of record CM038679.1, read on the forward strand.
GGGAGGTGGAGGAAGATAATAATATGCCTCCCTCCAAGATGAGGCAAGCCTTGACGATGACGAATGTCAGGCTCGAGGATCCCGCCAACAGGAGCGTTTCAAACGCAGGCTTATGGCCACGGCAAGCAGCCTCAAGAAAAAGCAGCAGCAGCTTAGAGCTGACCAAGACTTGCTAGTCGATGATGGATCAAGTCCTTGCAGCCAAGAGTATGAACTCAACGCCTCCAAGAGATACCCTGAACGCAGGCTGCTACCCCAATTAGAGGAAGCAGCACCCAAACCTACATCACCAGCAAGATGATGCGGTGACCGCCACCCGTGGTCGTGATGAGAGGCCTCTAGACCCTCCATTCAAGCCGTACTCAGGCGTCGCTCGAAAAATACCAAGGCACGGGGAAACGCGCCAGACCTGCGAGACATATTGGAGGACAAGGCAAGGCAAACAAGATCGATCTATGGATCACGTGGGCGCCCCACGACACGTGACGATAACCGTCGCGCCGGACACAGCAATTCCGGCCGGGCCGAACACGGTAGACAAAGCTCATTTGAGCTGCGTCGTGATGTAGCTCAATACAGAGGCGCCGCACACCCACTATGCTGAACAGATGAAGTAATGGACCATCAAATCCCCGAGGGTTTCAAACCCGTAAACATCGAATCATACGATGGCACAACAGATCCTGCGGTTTGGATCGAGGACTACCTCCTCCATATCCACATGGCCCGCGGCGATGATCTACACGCCATCAAATACCTCCCACTCAAGCTTAAAGGACCAGCTCGGCATTGGCTTAACAGCTTGCCAGCAGAATCAATTGGTTGTTGGGAGGACCTGGAAGCCGCATTCCTTGATAACTTCCAGGGCACATACGTGCGACCACCAGACACCGATGACCTCAGCCACATAATTCAGCAGCCATAAGAATCGGCCAGACAATTCTGGACACGGTTCCTAACCAAGAAAAATCAGATCGTCGACTGTCCGGATGCAGAGGCGCTAGCAGCCTTCAAACACAACATCCGCGACGAGTGGCTAGCCCGACACCTAGGACAGGAAAAGCCGAAATCCATGGCAGCCCTCACAACGCTCATGACCCGCTTTTGTGCGGGAGAGGACAGCTGGCTAGCTCGTAGTAACAACTTGACCAAAAACTCTGGTAGTTCAAATACCAAGGACAACAATGGCAGGTCGCGTCACAACAAGAACAAGCGCCGCATTAACAGCGATAATGCTGAAGATACGGCAGTCAATGCCGGATTCAGAGGCTCTAAACCCGGTCAGCGGAAAAAGCCGTTCAAAAGAAATACTCAGGGCCCGTCCAATCTGGACCGAATACTCGGTCGCTCGTGCCAAATACATGGCACCCCCGAAAAACCAGCCAACCACACCAACAGGGATTGTTGGGTCTTCAAAAAGGCAGGCAAGTTAAATGCCGAACTCAATGACAAGGGGCTGCATAGCGATGACGAGGAGGAGCCCCGGCCGCCGAACAATAGAGGACAGAAGGGTTTCCCCCCACAAGTGCGGACGGTGAACATGATATACGCAACCCATATACCCAAAAGGGAGCGGAAGCGTGCGCTAAGGGACGTATATGCGATGGAGCCAGTCGCCCCAAAGTTCAACCCATGGTCCTCCTGCCCGATCACCTTTGATCGAAGGGACCACCCCACTAGCATCCGCCACGGCGGATTCGCCGCATTGGTTCTTGACCCAATCATTGACGGATTTCACCTCACTAGAGTCCTGATGGACGGCGGTAGCAGCCTGAACCTGCTCTATCAGGATACAGTGCGCAAAATGGGCATAGACCCCTCAAGGATTAAACCCACAAAGACGACCTTTAAAGGCGTCATACCAGGTGTAGAGGCCAATTGTACAGGCTCGATTACACTCAAGTGGTCTTGGATCCCGGATAACTTCCGGCGAAGAGTTAATCTTCGACATAGTCCCGCTCGCAGCGGCTATCACGCCTCGCTTGGACGAACCGCATTGTAAAGTTCAATGCGGTGCCGCACTCACGATACCTCAAGCTCAAGATGCCAGGCCCTCGAGGAGTAATCACGGTCAATGGAAACACCGAGCACTCTCTCCGAACGGAGGAGCATACAGCGGCCCTCGCGGCGGAGGTGCAAGGCAGCCTCTCACAGCAATTCTCGAGTCCGGCCACTAAACGTCCGGCCACTGTTAAGCACGCCCGGAGTAACCTACAACAAGACCGCCTGGCACGATCCGAGCACGCAGAGTAATCCGCCCCAACCCCAGCCCTCGCAAAATTGCGCGGCCAAGATTACGCGTACATAACTACACTGGAGATACCATGGGCATAAGGAGGGCACAACCACGGCACGCCTGCACGCGGCTCAACCGCACTGTGGGCCCCGATTGTGTCATTCTTTTCTTTTTCTTTTTCTTACTTTCGGGACTCCGTTTTCAGAAGCCCTGTCCGCACTAGAATTGCCGAACTCACGATGCAACAACCAGGAAGAAGAAAGCTACGCCGAGTGTCCAGTGGTCTCTACTACGAGCATTATACCTGTTTTACATACCATCCCGCAGCTTACCCTCGGAGGGGACATGTTAAATAGTCCCATCCCTTGCTTATCGTGACTATTTGTATCGCTCGCTTTCAATGCAGTACCTTTTGAATAAACAATACATAGCTTTTGCCTATTATTGCACTCCTTTCTTTATCTATATATATGTTCATTTCATGACATGTTGCACCCGTACAATTTGGTACGGCTAATACACCAGGGGCTTATGTACCCCAAAAAACATGGTGTGACAAGTCCGAACACTTTCACAAGTGCGGCACCCCGAACTTATAGCATTATATGCATCAGCTCCGAATCATGTCTTGGGTCAATAGTTGGGTTTGCCCGGCTCCCATGTTTTGGTACCTTACGTTCCGTTATATCGGCTAAGGTAGCGCTGGGAGAACCACTGCGATTGTGCCCCGGTTGAGCTGGATTGAGCACCTCAGTGGAGAAAGCTAAAACTGTCCGTCATGATAAGGCGAGAGCCGGTCGCTGTTCGAGAGGTTTCTTCGAGTCCCTAAAGACTTATGCCGCTTAGAGCGAGGAATCGGCATTGTCCGGCCAAGGCGTGGATAGCGCCCCGAACTCGGTCTTCCGAATACTAGGGGCTTCACCGAAATTTAAAATTATAGAATTCTATGGCTAAGTGAGAGTGTTCAAGCACTATAAGTCCGGTTGCCTTGTTCGTTGCGTTGAGCGCCTCCCTCGACGGACCCAAGAATGGGAACAAGAGCGCTCAAGTTTATCCCGAACACCCCAAAGACTGTCGTGGCATGGGGGCTGAAGCCAATGACTTGCCATCTCTCAAATTTGATAAACGGCCGCTGAAGGTAATATTTTAAATTAACAAGCGTTGCTTAGCGATATGAACAAGTTTTCAGCGACAGGATAACAAATGCGAGTCTATTCAAAAGTTACATCTGGAGCATTCACCGCTATAAAGCGGGCACCCTTCATGACGCCTCATAGTACATTTCGGCTTGCGATGCTCCTTGCCCTTCGGTGGCCCATCCGTCACAAGCTTCTCAAGATCCAGCTTGCCCCAAGTGCACTTTAGCACGGGCAAGGCCCGACGGGCACCTTCAATGCAGACGGAGCGCTTGATGACTTCAATCCATGGACAAAGGCCCACCACCAGCCGCAGACTAGCCCAAAGTAGCTCCTGTGCATGGCTTCCAATGGCCACAGCCGAACTATGAGGCCCTTCATGGCCTGTTCGACGACCTTGTGGAGCTCGACCAGCTGCTTCAGCTTGTCGCTTAGGGGCACTGGATGTCCGCCTCAAAGATCTCGAGACGAGAACACCTTTTCCGTCGAGCTCCCTCCTTGGCGCGGTAGAACGCGGCAGCATCGGACACACTACGGGGCAGATCTGCGAATGCTCCTGGAGAACTCCGGATTAGGGTAAGTAATAGGTAATTCACTTTCACATGCTTGCTTTGCATAAAGAATGCCTTACCCGCCGCTATCTTCTTTAATTATTTGATCTCTTGGAGGGCTTTTTGGGCTTCGGCCTTAGCGGCTTTGGCACTCTCAAGAGCCAAGGCGAGCTCAGACTCTCGAGTCTTCGAGTCACGCTCCAAATTCTCGTGTTTTTCCACGAGAGCCTGGAGCTCTTGCCGCACCTCCGCCACCCGCGCCTCCTACTTCTCTCGCTCGGTGCGCTCCGCGGCCGCTTTGCTTTCGGAAGTGGACACCGCTTCCTTCAGGGTCGCCACCTCGTTCGTGGCCCCTACAATACCCACGTTATTCCTGTCATTTTTTGCAACCGAATCCTTTCTATAAGGTATTTCTTTAATAAGGTATTGCTTACCTTCCCTGTCCTCGAGCTGCTTTGGCAAGGCCGAGCTCGTTCTCGGACCGCCGAGGCTCTTCTTCAATGCATTGACCTCCATGATCAGGCGGCAGAGGTCAACAATGCAGCTCTGCATTCGCATATTGACATACCTATGTTAGACTCTGCGTATATCTTTTTAGATCCTTAGTCCGGCTTTTCTTTCCAACACCGAACTAAGCATCGAGGGCTACCGTCTATGCGGTAATATTTTTACATGTTCTAAACTTACCTCAAAGCCCGTTAGAAGGCTGGTACAAGCTTGACCAGCCCGCTCTTGGCGGACTGAACTTTCTAGATCACCACACTCATAACAAGGCGGTGCTTTCGTCGATGGAGGCGCCTTTAAGCGCCTCAAGAAGCTATCCGTGCCTCCAGATGGACGAAGGTCACCGGCGTCATAGTCTTACCCTTCTTACGAAGGGGCCGCTTGCCGGACTTCGGAACCACTGAAGGTTCCGGTACGGAGTCCGGCATAGGGCCAGACTTAGAGCCCTCTGGGGTTTCGCCCCCTTTGCACCCGGAGTCCGGGAGGTCGCCTTGCGGCGCCTCCAGGACCACCTCCTCCTGGCTGGGCCCCTTTTGGGACTCCACCGCGGTGTCGTCTGCGTCACGAGGGGAGGAGGCGGTCGGAAGTGAAGTACTATTCACATCCGACGAATTCAGGGAGCCGCTCGACGAAGCGGCGAGCTCGTCCTTGGGCGGGCTGCATGATTGTTCGGCATTAGAGAACACTATGCAATGAAAAAAGGCCATGGGTATCCGGACACTTACGATCTCGCCAGGGCTTGGCCCTTGTTGCCCTCCTCCTCGTCGTTGTCGGCGTTGGTGGAGAAGTCCGGAGGAAGGGTCCTTCCTTCTTGACCCTCCGGCCTCCCGGTTGGGGTGGCCTTCCTTTTCTTTCTCCCCTTCACTGGGAGAGGCTTGTTTTTCCTCCTCCTCTTCCTCAGAGGAGGATTCCGCCTCAGGGTTGTCAGGCGATGATTCCGACAGCCCCTGGCGCCGGGAGCTCCTTCGAGTTCCCATGGCCTTCTTCTTGGCCTTCTTCTCCGGTACCACGTGAGGTGCGGAGCCAGCAGCCCGTCAATCGGGCGTCCGCTGGTCTTCGGCAAAGGGCCGGACAGTTAATCTGTCCGGACATCTTCAACCGATCTGTTAAAGGTTAGGCAGTTTTAGATCCCGCATAGAGTCAAACTATGAAAAAGAGTCCCATAAAGGGTAAATAACTTACCTCGCTGGCTTGACGCTGCGAGCTGAATCCGCGATCTTGGTAGCGGATGTGGGAACCTCGGCGCCCTTGAACAAGACCTTCCGGGCATCTTCGTGCGTAGTGTCAAGAGCCTTTTCAGAGTTGGGTGCTTGTGCGGATCGAACTCCCACAATTTGAAGGCCCATTGTTGGCATGGGAGAATCCGCGGATGAGCATCACCGAAAACGTTGACAAGCACGAGATTCTTGTCCGCCAGTGTTTTGACGCAGGTTTGGAGTCCGGATAGCTCGTCCGAATCACCCCACGACAGGCCCGTCTCTTTCCATGATGTGAGCCGTGGGAAGCCAGATCGAATTGGGCCGCCGCCCATTGAGAGTCGCGAGCTCGGTGATGTAGAACCACCCGATTGCCACCCCTTTATGGTCTCCACAAAGGAGCCTCGAGCCATAGGACTTTGGCCATCTTGCCAACCATGGCACCTCCAAGACTCCGCTTGGCGGCCGCCCACTACCTTCGGCTTGACATTGAAGATCTTCAGCCATAAGCGAAGTGGGGCTGGATGCAGAAGGAAGGCCTCGCATACTGACGATGAACGCCGAGATGTTGAGGATGAAATTGGGGCCAGATCATGGAAGTCCAGGCCGTAGTAGAACATGAGCCCCGGACAAATGGGTGAAGTGGAAAACCTAGTCCATGGAGGAAGTGGGTGAGAAACACCACCTCTCATGGGGCCAGGGGTTGAATGAGCTGCCCCTCGTCGGGGAGCCGGCGCTGGCGTGTCCTTTGGACAAGTATCCGCCTTCCGCAGTTTTTTGATGTGCCCTCCATGACGGAGGAGGCCATCCACTTGCCTCCCGCCTGGACATAGTTGGAGAAGGTTGAGGTGGGGTGTGCGGACTTGGGCGCCTGGAGCTCGAAAAGGAAATGGATGAGCAAAGGAGGAAGAAGGTGTAGGTGAAAAGGTGGATCCTTATCCCTTATATGGACGGACGGCTATGCGTCCCCGCCAACCTGGTAAAACTCGCTTATCTCCCAAGCGCCGTAATCAATGGCGCGGATGGGTTACCCACGTCCGTATTGATGGGAATCCGGAATAAGGGCACGATCTCCGCTTTGATAAGATGTGCCAAGGAAACCGCCCGCTAAACGCGCTAAGGTGGAACAGTAAAAATGATTCAGATAAAGGCCTGGCCGTGGTGTGATGTCACGCCGCTGAATACGCCAGCAGATCTGTGCAAAAGTTACTCTCTCTACGGTGGTATGTGGAACTTGTTTTGCAGAGCCGGACACTATCCTTGTGTTCAAAATCTTCTATGAAGTATTCGGAAGAGGAACCCGCCTTGCAATGCCGAAGACAATATGCGCGCCGGACTCGTCGTCATTGAAGCCTGGTTCAAGGGCTACTGAGGGAGTCCTGGATTAGGGGGTGTCCGGATAGCCGAACTATCACCGTTGGCCGGACTCCTAGACTATGAAGATACAAGATTGAAGACTTCGTCCCTTGTCCGGATAGGACTTTCCTTGCGTGGAAGGCAAGCTTGGCGATACGGATATGTAGATTTCCTACCATTGTAACCGACTCTATGTAACCCTAACCCTATCCGGTGTCTATATAAACCGGAGGGTTTTAGTCCGTAGGACGAACAACAATCATACCATAGGCTAGCTTCTAGGGTTTAGCCTCGCTGATCTCGTGGTAGATCTACTCTTGTACTACCCATATCATCAATATTAATCAAGCAGGAGTAGGGTATTACCTCCATCGAGAGGGCCCGAACCTGGGTAAAAACATCGTGTCCCTTGTCTCTTGTTACCATCCGCCTAGACGCACAGTTCGGGACCCCCTACCCGAGATCCGCCGGTTTTGACACCGACACATGGCATGACAAATATCCATACAGAAAAAAAGTCATGTTATTAGTAAATCAAAGAAATGAAATGGAACGTCGGGCGTTGGAATGCCCGAAGAATTCCAAGAGAAATGCCAAACGGGTGTATAAATAGAATTGGGCGAGACAGGACCGCCCGAGAACTCAAGCGACGCCACGAGAGGTCTTGAAAATAAATGCCACAGTCGGGTGTCTGAGCGATGCCTCAAAAAGGGCTTATAAGAAAAATAATAACATGAGTATCCAGGTGGACTAGCCATCCCAAGTGATACTCAGAAATGAAAATAAACCTGAGTATCCCAGGTAGTCTAGCCATCCCAAGAGATACTCAAGGTTAAACATAAGAGGAAAAGGTTAGTCCACAACAATATCCATATCAACAATAATATTTATAAAAGCACCAGTAGTGAAAATCGTTATCCTACAAAAGGAACTATGATTACTTTTAATTATTTCCTCCAGAGGCTGACACTAAGACCGACACTTGACCAACCCAGACTGTAGTCCTTAACCATGGACACGGCTATTCGATTAGGTATAACTCTGCAGAGGGTGTACTCTTTACCCACAAGTAAAGGATTTCTTTAGCCAGCACCTAGACACTGACTAATTCCCGTTACGGCCTTTGGAATGAAAACACACCTGACCAGCACACACCAGATTAACTTTCTGGATGCTAGGAATCACCCAAAGCATCGTTCAAGAGAAATGATACGTCTCCAACGTATCTATAATTTTTGATTGCTCCATGCTACTTTATCTATTGTTTTGGACTATAATGGGCTTTATTTTCCACTTTTATATTACTTTTGGGACTAACCTATTAACCGGAGGCCCAGCCCGTAATTGATGTTTTTGCCTTTTTCAAGATTTCAAGAAAGCAGAATATCAAACGGAGTCCAAACGGAATGAAACCTTCGAAACATGATTTTCTCACCGAACGTGATCCAGAGACTTGGACCCACGCCAAGGAACCAGAGAGGCGGTCACGAGGGTGGGGGCGCCCCTGCCTCGTGGGCCCTCAAGCTCCACCGACGCATTCTTCCTCCTATATATACCTACGCACCCCCAAACGATCGTAACAGGAGCCAAAACCTAATTCCACCGCCGCAACTTCTCAGATCCACGAGATCCCATATTGGGGCCTGTTTTGAGCTCACGAGGGGGCATCCACCACGGAGGGCTTCTACATCAACACCATAGCCCCTCCGATGAAGTGTGAGTAGTTTACTTCAGACCTTCGGGTCCATAGCTAGTAGCTAGATGGCTTCTTCTCTCTTTTTGGGTCTCAATACAATGTTGTCCCCCTCTCTCGTGGAGATCTATTCGATGTAATCTTTTTTTTGCGGTGTGTTTGTTGAGACCGATGAATTGTGGGTTTATGATCCAGCTTATCTATGAATAATATTTGAATCTTCTCTGAATTCTTTTATGTATGATTGAGTTATCTTTGCAAGTCTCTTCGAATTATCCGTTTGGTTTGGCCAACTAGATTGGTAGTTCTTGCAATGGGAGAAGTGCATTGCTTTGGGTTCAATCTTATGTGTCCTTACCCAAAGGATGAAGGGGTTGCAAGGCATGTATTGTATTGTTGCCATCGAGGATAACAAGATGGGGTATTTTTCATATTGCATGAATTTATTCCTCTACATTGTGTCATCTTGCTTAAGGCGTTACTCTGTTTTAACTTAATACTCTAGATGCATGCTGGATAGCGGTCGATGAGTGGAGTAATAGTAGTAGATGTAGAATCGTTTCGGTCTACTTGTCTCAGACGTGATGCCTATATACATGATCATACCTAGATAACCTCATAACTATGCTCAATTCTGTTAATTGCTCAACAGTAATTGTTCACCCACCGTAGAATACTTATGCTCTTGAGAGAAGCCACTAGTGAAACCTATGGCCCCCGGGTCTATTCTCATCATATCAATCTCCATCACTTTTATACTTGCTTTGTTTTTACTTTGCTTTTTACTTTTCACTTTGCATCTTTATACCAAAAATACCAAAAATATTATCTCTATTAGATCTCACTCTCGTAAGTGACCGTGAAGGGATTGACAACCCCTAATTGCGTTGGTTGCGAGTAGCTATCGTTTTGTGCAGGTACGAGACTTGTGCGTGGCCTCCTACTGGATTGATACCTTGGTTCTCAAAAACTGAGGGAAATACTTACGTTACTGTGCTGCATCATCCTCTCCTCTTCGGGGAAAACCAACGCAAGCTCAAGACGTAGCAAGAAGGATTTATGGCGCCGTTGCCGGGGAGTCTACGCAAAAGTCAACATACCAAGTACCCATCACAATCCCTATCTCTCGCATTATATTATTTGCCATTTGCCTCTCGTTTTCCTCTCCCCCACTTCACCCTTGCCGTTTTATTCGCCCTCTCTTTCCCAATCTCCTCCTCTTTTTCCCATTGCCTTTTCCTCATCCATTTGTTTGCTCGTGTATTGGATTGCTTGTTTGTCGCGATGGCTCAAGATGCTACCAAATTGTGTGACTTCACCAATACCAATAATAATGATTTCCTTAGCACTCCGATTGCTCCTGCCAATACTGAATCTTGTGAAATCAATACTGCTTTGTTGAATCTTGTTATGAAAGATCAATTCGACGGCCTTCCTAGTGAAGATGCCGCTACTCATCTGAATAGCTTCGCTGATTTATGTGATATGCAAAAGAAAAAAGATGTCGATAATGATGTCGTTAAATTGAAGCTATTTCCTTTTTCGCTTAGAGATCGTGCTAAAGCATGGTTTTCATCTTTGCCTAAAAATAGTATTGATTCTTGGAACAAGTGCAAAGATGCTTTTATCTCTAAGTATTTTCCTCCCGCTAAGATTATCTCTCTTAGAAACGATGTTATGAATTTTAAGCAACTTGATCATGAACATGGTGCACAAGCTTGGGAGAGAATTAAATTAATGATACGTAATTGTCCTACTCATGGTTTGAACTTGTGGACGATTATACAAAAAATTTATGCCGGATTGAATTTTGCTTCTAGAAATCTTTTAGATTCGGCCGCGGGAGGCACTTTTATGGAAATCACTTTAGGAGATGCTACTAAACTCCTAGATAATATTATGGTTAATTATTCTCAATCGCATACTGAAAGATCTACTAATAAAAAAGTGCATGCTATGGAAGAAATCAATGTTTTGAGTGGAAAGATGGATGAACTTATGAAATTATTTGCTACTAAGAGTGTTTCTTCTGACCCTAATGATATGCCTTTGTCTACCTTGATTGAGAATAATAATGAATCTATGGATGTGAATTTTGTTGGTAGGAATAGTTTCGGTAACGACGCTTATAGAGGGAATTTTAATCCTAGGCCTTATCCTAGTAATCCTTCTAATAATTATGGAAATTCCTACAACAACTCTTATGGAAATTTTAGTAAGATGCCCTCTGAATTTGAGAATAGTGTTAAAGAGTTTATGAATTCACAAAAGAATTTCAATGCTTTGCTTGAAGAGAAATTGCTTAAAGTTGATGATTTGGCTAGGAACGTTGATAGAATTTCACTTGAGGTTGATTCTTTAAAGCTTAGATCTATTCCTCCTAAGCATGATATCAATGAGTCTCTCAAAGCTATGAGAATTTCCATTGATGAGCGCAAAGAAAGAACCGCTAGGATGTGTGCTTCTAAACATGCCTTTATTAAAGCGTGTTCTTCTAATTCCTATGAAAATCAAGATGAAGATCTAAAAGTTATTGATGCGTCCCCTATTAAATCTTTGTTTTGCAATATGAATCTTGATGAAACTGAATATGATCTTCCTTTAACTAGAAGGCGTTCTAAGAATTCGGAGCTTTTAGATCTTGATGATGAAATTGATAAAAGTGGGATTGAAAGAACAAAAATCTAGATATTACTAAACCCACTATACTGGATCTCAAGGAATTTAATTATGAAAATTGCTCTTTAATTGATTGTATTTCCTTGTTGCAAACCGTGCTAAATTCTCCTCATGCCTATAGTCAAAATAAGGCCTTTACCGAACACATTGTTGATGCCTTGATGCAATCTTATGAAGAAAAACTTGAGTTGAAAGTTTCTATCCGTAGGAAACTCTATGATGAGTGGGAACCTACTATCAAAATTAAAATCAAAGACCATGAGTTTAATGCTTTGTGTGATTTGGGTGCTAGTGGCTCTACTATTCCCAAAACTTTGTGTGATTTGCTAGATTTCCGTGACTTTGATGATTGCTCTCTAAACTTGCATCTTGCGGATTCCACTATTAAAAAGCCTATGGGAAGAATTAATGATGTTCTTATTGTTGCAAATAGGAATTATGTGAACGTAGATTTTATCGTTCTTGATATAGATTGCAATCCTTCATGTCCTATTATTCTTGGTAGACCTTTCCTTAGAACGATTGGTGCAATTATTGATATGAAGGAAGGGAATATTATATTCCAATTTCCATTAAATAAAGGCATGGAACACTTCCCTAGAAAGAAAATAAAATTACCATATGAATCTATTATGAGAGCCACTTATGGATTGCCTACCAAAGATGGCAATACTTAGATCTATCCTTGCTTTTATGCCTAGCTAGGGGCGTTAAACGATAGCGCTTGTTGGGAGGCAACCCAATTTTATTTTTAGTTTTTTGTTTTTGCTTCTGTTTAGTAATAAATAATCCATCTAGCCTCTGTTTAGATGTGGTTTTATCTTTTAATTAGTGTTTGTGCCATGTTAAACCTATTGGATCTTCTTGGATGATAGTTATTTGATCTTGCTGTAATTTCCAGAAACTTTGTGCTCAGTGCCCGAATTATTAAAAATCACCAGAACGTGATAAAATATTGATTCCAATTGCTGCTGATCAATAAACAAATTGTCCAGGTCGTCTAATTTTTGTAGAATTGTTTGAGTTCCAGAAGTTTGCGTTAGTTACAGATTACTACAGACTGTTCTGTTTTTGACAGATTCTGTTTTGCGTGTGTTGTTTGCTTATTTTGATGAATCTATGGCTAGTAAAATAGTTTATGATCCATAGAGAAGTTGGAATACAGTAGGTTCAACACCAATACAAATAAAGAATGGGTTCATTACAGTACCTTAAAGTAGTCTTTTTTTTTCTTTCTCTAACGGAGCTCACGAGATTTCTATTGAGTTTTGTGTTGTGAAGTTTTCAAGTTTTGGGTGAATTCTTTTGATGGATTATGGAACAAGGAGTGGCAAGAGCCTAAGCTTGGGGATGCCCATGGCACCCCCAAGATAATCCAAGGACACCAAAAAGTCAAAGATTGGGGATTCCCCGGAAGGCATCCCCTCTTTCGTCCACTTCCATCGGTAATTTACTTGGAGCTATATTTTTATTCACCAGATGATAAGTGTTTTGCTTGGAGCATCTTGTATTATTTGCGTCTTTGCTTGTTAGTTTAACACAATCATCCTTGCTGTACACACCTTTTGAGAGAGCCATACATGAATTGGAATTTGATAGAATACTCTATGTGCTTCACTTATATCTTTTGAGCTTGATAGTTTTGCTCATAGTGCTTCACTTATATCTTTTGAGCGTGATAATTTTTGCTCTAGTGCTTCACTTAGATCTTTTAGAGCATGGTGGTGGATTTGTTTTAAAGAAACTTGATCTCTCATGCTTCACTTAGATTATTTTGCGAGTCGTTAGTAGCATGGTAATTTGCTTAATGTTAATATACTTGGTATTCAAGATATGTGAAACTTTCTTTTGAGTGCGTTGAATACTAAGATAAGTTTGATGCTTGATAATTGTTTTGAGATATGAAGATGATGATATTAGAGTCATGCTAGTTGAGTAGTTGTGAATTTAAAGAATACTTGTGTTGAAGTTTGTGATTCCCGTAGCATGCACATATGGTGAACCGTTATGTGATAAACTCGGAGCATGATTTATTTATTGATTGTCTTCCTTATGAGTGGCGGTCGGGGACGAGCGATGGTCTTTTCCTACCAATCTATCCCCCTAGGAGCATGCGCGTAATACTTTGCTTTGATAACTTCTAGATTTTTGCAATAAGTATATGAGTTCTTTATGACTAATGTTGGGTCCATGGATTATACGCACTTTTCCCATCCTTCCACCATTGCTAGCCTCTCTAATACCGCGCACCTTTCGCCGGTATCATACACCCACCATATACCTTCCTCAAAACAGCCACCATACCTACCTATCATGGCATTTCCATAGCCATTCCGAGATATATTGCCATGCAACTTTCCACCGTTCCGTTCATTATGACACGCTCCATCATTGTCATATTGCTAGCATGATCATGTAGTTGACATTGTATTTGTGGAAAAGCCACCGTTCATAATTCTTTCATACATGTCACTCATGTTTCATTGCATATCCCGATACACCGCCGGAGGCATTCATATAGAGTCATATTTTGTTCTAAGTATCGAGTTGTAATTGTTGAGTTGTAAGAAAAATAAAAGTGTGATGATCATCATTATTAGAGCATTCTCCCAAGTGAGGAAAGGATGATGGAGACTATGATTCCCCCACAAGTCGGAATGAGACTCCGGACGAAAAAAAAAGAGGCCATAAAAAAAGAGAAAAGGCCCAAATAAAAAAATATAAAAAAATGAGAGAAAAATAGAGAAGGGACAATGTTACTATCCTTTTACCACACTTGTGATTCAAAGTAGCACCATGATCTTCATGATAGAGAGTCTCTCATTTTGTCACTTTCATATACTAGTGGGAATTTTTCATTATAGAACTTGGCTTGTATATTCCAATGATGGGCTTCCTCAAATGCCCTAGGTATTCGTGAGCAAGCGAGTTGGATGCACACCCACTTAGTTTATTTTGTTGAGCTTTCATATACTTATAGCTCTAGTGCATCCGTTGCATGGCAATCCCTACTCACTCACATTGATATCTATTGATGGGCATCTCCATAGCCCGTTGATACGCCTAGTCGATGTGAGACTATCTTCCCTCTTTTTGTCTTCTCCACAACCACCATTCTATTCCACATATAGTGCTATATCCATGGCTCACGCTCATGTATTGCGTGAAGATTGAAAAAGTTTTGAAAATGTTAAAGTATGAAACAATTGCTTGGCTTGTCATCGGGGTTGTGCATGATTTAAATACTTTGTGTGTGGAAGATGGAGCATAGCCAGACTATATGATTTTGAATGGATAACTTTCTTTGGCCATGTTATTTTGAGAAGACATAATTGCTTAGTTAGTATGCTTGAAGTATTATTATTTTTATACCAATATGAACTTTTGTCTTGAATCTTTCGGATCTGAATATTCATACCATGATTAAGAAGATTTACATTGAAATTACGCCAAAGTATCACTCCGCATCAAAAATTCTCTTTTTATCATTTACCTACTCGAGGACGAGCAGGAATTAAGCTTGGGGATGCCTGATACGTCTCCAACGTATCTATAATTTTTGATTGCTCCATGCTACTTTATCTATTGTTTTGGACTATAATGGGCTTTATTTTCCACTTTTATATTACTTTTGGGACTAACCTATTAACCGGAGGCCCAGCCCAGAATTGCTATTTTTTTGCCCTTTTCAGTATTTCGAAGAAACGGAATATCAAACGGAGTCCAAACGGAATGAAACCTTCGGAAATGTGATTTTCTCACCGAACGTGATCTGGGAGACTTGGACCCTACGCCAAGGAACCAGAGAGGCGGTCACGAGGGTGGGGGGCGCCCCCCCCTAGGGCGCGCCCCTGCCTCATAGGCCCCTCGAAGCTCCACCGACATACTCCTTCCTCCTATATATACCTACGTACCCCAAACGATCAGAACAGGAGCCAAAAACCTAATTCCACCGCCGCAACTTCCTGTATCCACGAGATCCCATCTTGGGGCCTGTTTTGAGCTCACGAGGGGGCATCCACCACGGAGGGCTTCTACATCAACACCATAGCCCCTCCGATGAAGTGTGAGTAGTTTACTTCAAACCTTCGGGTCCATAGCTAGTAGCTAGATGGCTTCTTCTCTCTTTTTGGATCTCAATACAATGTTCTCCCCCTCTCTCGTGGAGATCTATTCGATGTAATCTTATTTTTGCGGTGTGTTTGTTGAGACCAATGAATGGTGGGTTTATGATCCAGCTTATCTATGAATAATATTTGAATCTTCTCTGAATTCTTTTATGTATGATTGAGTTATGTTTGCAAGTCTCTTCGAATTATCCGTTTGGTTTGGCCAACTAGATTGGTAGTTCTTGCAATGGGAGAAGTGCATTGCTTTGGGTTCAATCTTGCGGTGTCCTTACCCAGTGACAGAAGCGGTCGATGAGTGGAGTAATAGTAGTAGATGCAGAATCATTTCGGTCTACTTGTCTCGGACGTGATGCCTATATACATGATCATACCTAGATAACCTCATAACTATGCTCAATTCTGTCAATTACTCAACAGTAGTTTGTTCACCCACCGTAGAATACTTATGCTCTTGAGAGAAGCCACTAGTGAAACCTATGGCCCCCGGGTCTATTCTCATCATATCAATCTCCATCACTTTTATACTTGCTTTGTTTTTACTTTGCTTTTTACTTTTCACTTCGCATATTTATACCAAAAATACCAAAAATATTATCTCTATCAGATCTCACTCTCGTAAGTGACCGTGAAGGGATTGACAACCCCTAATCGCGTTGGTTGCTAGTAGCTATCGTTTAGTGCAGGTACGAGGGACTTGTGCGTGGCCTCCTACTGGATTGATACCTTGGTTCTCAAAAACTGAGGGAAATACTTCCGTTACTGTGTTGCATCATCCTCTCCTCTTCAGGTAAAACCAACGCAAGCTCAAGACGTAGCAAGAAACTCAAAGGTGGGGATACCATCGTCTCGAGTAGCATGGGATCACTATTAACACGCGCGGATTACAGGGGGTGCCCCCCTCTCGGCCCAGCCGGATACACCCATGCCCCCTGGCCCGATGACTGGCATTGCAGCCGATACCTGGAAACCCTCATTGTGGCCTCTCTGTACGGTGTGTGCAGGGAAAGGGGTGAACAACTTACTGAACCGTACCCAACCTGTGGCCGGCACAAGTGGTAGCACGAAACCAGTATGGGGGTTACGGAACAAGACTCGATCTACGGTCAACTCGGGAGGTTTAAGTTTTCCTGCAGTGGTCGGCACAATATAAATCCTTGGCAGTACCCAACAGGGTCACCACCTGGTATGTTCCAACATACCCTCACTGATCACTCTCGTCACAACGAGATTTCAGTCTCACGGTCACTTTTCTCGTGACTGATTCTTCTTGCAAATTAGCCTGGACCAACACAGGCACATATGGCACATGAAAATAACCGTACTCACTTATACTTCATGTTTAAGTGAAAAGAAAATACCATCAAGGGGATCATGCATGTATGACCAACAATATGCAAACTCTATAGGAATTCAACATGTTCATAATTCAAATACACATGCCACAAATAATTATGCAGTCACCATATCATGTGTTCAAAATGCTTGCCTTGAGCATACAGAAGTGTTGGGTGCATTCCAAAACTTTGAAAATTATATCTCCCCTCCATTTCCTATTTTCAAAATATTTTAATTACCACACAATTCCAAAACAGTACATAAAAGTTGTTTGGAAATTTGTGAAATAAATACTAAATAAACTAGATGAAATTTTAGAAATAACAGAAAAATAATCAAGTCCGTTGGAGTTCATATGATTTTCTTATGGCTTTACTAAGCTGGAATAATCAAGGAAATGGACTATTTATTAGATCCAGCAAAAACTAGGCTTAGGAAAAATGTTCACCCTATCTGGATAAATGGAGCTTGAATTTAGAAGTATGTAGAAATTTGAATAACCGAATTTGGATGTGACATGGATGTTGTGGAATTATTTGAAATCTGCTGGAAAAGAAAAAAAGAAGGGCAGAAGTGCGCACTGGGCGAGACTTAGCCGTCTGGCGCAACTAGGCCGAGCCAGCCGTTTGGCCGCGTGGGAGGGCTAATGACGTCGAAGGCGTATTAGACGGAATACGCTTTCCCAGTGGGAAAGCAATTCCAACGGAACCCGTTTCCACTTACGAACGGGTCAGCGGACGCTTGGTCACTGACGGTGGGCCCGCCTGGCCCACCGGTCAGGTTTGACCAGTCGCCGCGCGCGTCTCCCTCTCCGGTAAAACAGAGACGGGGCTCCGGTGAGGCTCGCCGGCAAATGGCGGCACCCCTCGAGGATCTGAGCACATGGGTGTGCTCAGGAGGTCGAGGCGAACCCGTGGGTACCCGCCATGGTCGCCGACATGGACGGAGTCGCCGACAGCGAGCTCTCCGGCGGATGGCGGCGTCGGGCGAAAAGGGTGCTCCACCTACGGCGGCTCGCGGGGCGAATTAAAGGTGGGAACGGATTCATGGGTCGAGGAGTGGGTGGACGGTGAGGAGAGTGGAGGAGTGGGAGCTCTGGTGGCGTCAGAATCAACGAAACAGTGGCGGCGGCTGTGGTTGCCAGAGCGGAAGGAGATGAACATCTCCGGTCTTTCTACTTCTATGGGAGGCTCACGGAGGGGGAAAGGGGAGTGGTGATGGACTGAGAGGGCTCGGGGCTGCTTTTATAGCGCGAGGGGGTCGGCTCCGTGGTGTCCCGAGGATAAGCCTGGCGGCGGCGATCATTACGGCGGCAGGTGAGGTCGGCAAAGTGGGCGGTGAGGGCGGTGGCCGCCCGCAGTTACTCCTGGGAGGAGCTGGGCTGCTCGGGATGCGCCACGTGGGTCGGGCAGAGACGTGGCCGTGCGGGACTCGTCGGGCGGCGGTCTTGGTCGTCATGGACGGTGTTGGACGGTGCTAGCGGCCAAGCGAGGGTGTCGGCGAGGTTCCTGGTGGTCGAGCTGATCCAGAGGAGGATCAGGATGAGAGGGGGAGGCAGCAGAGCGGTGGCAGCAGCTCGGTGCCGACGCGTGCCAAACGCGTGCTCTGGACACGCTCCGGACGTGCACGTAGCGTGCTCGACAAAATGCTTCAGTGGTCTAGGAGCCTCTGATGAGAGTGCAAATTAACAGTACCATGAGCCTAGTTGTTAGAGAGCTAGGACATGCTGGTTTGGCGAAATGATCAAGTGTCCAGTGCAACATAGAAAGTGGCAACATTTCTGTCATGCACACAAGGTGTTTGACAAAATGCTAGGGCTAGCTAGGGGATTTGGTTGATGATGAAATTTGGCAGGATGAGGTCTCTTTGGATGGTAGAGGTGTTGGTGGAGTTAGTTTGGCAAGGTGAGAAACTTGATAGTGCAAGTTTTACCAGAATTCAGTTCTGTACAGAAACTTCAGTGGCATGTTTGGTGGACTAAAAAGATTCCAATGGAGCTGATCTCCTGGAGTTAAGGTTTTGGTTGGAAGGACTACTAGATGGCAAAGTTACAGAAGCAATGGATCTAGGAAAAGTAGGGTTGCAGTTATAACTCAAGGATGGGAGAGAATTTGAAAAGAGGATGTTTCACTCAAAATTTTCAAAGGACGTAGTTAGGTTTTTGCTCAAAAGTGACTTATAGGCATCACCTGACCTCCCATAATTTTTGTGGGATTTTAAAACATTTAATTAAAATACTTGTAGTGCAACAGAAGTACTTTAAGTATTGAAAATGCTAGTATAATAATTGTTTGTGGAATATTTTATTATGACAATATTTCCTACTGTTATTTATGATATAAATCAAATGATTTACAAAACAACCAAGGACCACAAAATTCCACACAAATAATCTTCTATGGAGGGAAGAATTTTTGTAAAACAGGAAATAGAGAAGGCTTTGAAATTAATAAATGACCTAGTATAATTCAAAATTTTATCTCTGGCCAAATTTTACTTAAAGAAAATATGATTAAAGTTTTGGGGTGTTACAAACTCTAACCCCCTTAAGAAAAATCTCGTCCTCGAGATTTGTTAAGGGCAGAAGAACTGAATGCAAATTACAACAGTGATCATATGCAGAATGCAATCATGGCAATGCACTTACGAGATACGCCCTAAATTACAATACAACGGTTGCATCATGTAAACCAATGCTAGGTAATGCAACAATGACCGTCTGCGGTTTGAAGGTGATATCTACAGGGTCTTGTGGTAGGGTTCCTGGTGCTGGAGCACATTCTTCTTCTTCCGGGGGAAGTGAAGGAAGTAAACGAAGAACACGCCCTTCCGGAGTTTGCCATGGTGGTCCACCAATGGCGATGTGGGGATTCAGGACAACAAGATAATGGAGGTAATCCATTAGTTGCTGGGTTAGATGCCCCTGGGCCATCACATATTGAATGATATTGGCCAGGGCTGGATCCATCTCTATGCGTTCACGACGGAACGTGGCTTCTGCTCCAGAAGCTGCGCGGCTCGGGAAATAGTAGTATTTCCTTTCATTGGCAGAGGTACAGTGAATTGAAGATGGGTAACTGCTTCATAAGCAGCAGCCTCAATGGCCATGCCTGAGGTTGGCATGGATCTCCCGACAAAGACAACACATGGAGGGCCTTGATTTAAATCCTCTCGTGGGATGTGCACAACTGCCCTGTATTTCGAGGAATCAGGGGTGATCCTCATTTTGAACAACTCATACTGGGGTGGGTGGCTGGAACCAAGTGTATTGCGGGTCAGATCCCACAAAACCTTAACGAAAATACCAGGGCTTGCATCTGGAGTTCGTAGGTAGGCTCCGGGGTGAGACATGGAAGGATGAATGAAGAAGAGTGGTGCTCAAGTGTGGTGGTGGCTGGTGTGGTGCATGGATACGTCCCCTTATAAGGTGACTGGGTCTGGAAACACGATGCGGCGCTGGTACGACTTGTGGATCGGCTCCGACATAGGGTTGTCCAAGTCAAATTCTCGGACACCACTTCTCAAAAGGAGTGTGACGTATTACTATGTGTGCCGGCAGTCACGTCTAGCATTTACTCTGTCACCATACACCAATAATTTACGCTAGATCACACATAGTACCATTACAACAATGGCACACAGGTAGTTGACAAGCTCAATACGCCATACGATTGCTACCTTGAAAATACAAGACAACAGGACTACTAAGTTTTGACAGTACTCCTGGTGGACTCAGTCCACCTCATTGACATCTAGTCGGGCGTGTCTTGTAGATGTCAAGGCTTCTCCGTGAGCTTCAGTGTCGGAGTTGTTTGGGGTGGGATGTGGAGCTATAGTGCTGGGATAGCGATGATGCCCCTCGTGGGGTCTCGTGGTCACAATTCCATTGGAGTAGGTCTCCAAGAGATGACGGAGTTCTCCTGGGGAGGCGAAGGCATTGCCCGGATAAATGACAGGAGCATACCTTGGGGGATCAACTGGCCTCCCAAGCAGCATTATCGGGGTGTCAGTGTTGGTTGCAGCTTCACTTCTCACCGGTGTCAGGAGAGCAAGCGTCCCGCGAGTCGCAATCAGGTCATTAGTGACCTGATCGAATAGTGCTTCTTGAGCTCTCAGGTAGTGCACCAGATGCACTAGAGCAGGATCCGACTCATGGTCACCATTGGCAACTTGGGTCAGCATACCATAGCCTTCACGACTAGGGTAGTAGAAGAAAGGGCGGGTGTTAACCCTTGGCGGCAAATGCCGAAGATGAACTATACCCTCTCGGGCTACAAGTTGGATGGCTTGGGGCTCGTCGGAGGTCGTCCTTCCGATGAACCGAATCTAACAGATTTCTAGTAGCAAAATTCAATCCGGCATAATTTTTTTTGTATAATCATCCAAAGATTCAAACCATGTGTAGGGCAATTACGTATCATTAATTTCATCCTCTCCCAAGCTTGTGCAACATGTTCATGATCAAGTTGCTTAAAATTCATAATATCGTTTCTAAGAGAGATGATTTTAGCGGGAGGAAAATACTTAGAGATAAAAGCATCTTTGCACTTATTCCATGAATCAATACTATTTTTAGGCAAAGACGAAAACCAAACTTTAGCACGATCTCTAAGTGAAAAAGGAAATAGCTTCAATTTAACAATATCATTGTCCACATCTTTATTCTTTTGCATATCACACAAATCAATGAAGCTATTTAGATGGGTAGTGGCATCTTCACTAGGAAGGCCGGCGAATTGATCTTTCATGACAAGAATCAACAAAGCAGCATTAATTTCACAAGATTCAGCATCGGTAAGAGGAGCAATCGGAGTGCTAAGAAAATCATTGTTGTTGGTATTGGTGAAGTCACACAATTTAGTATTGTCTTGAGCCATCGTGACAAGCAAGCAATTCAACACACGAGCAAACAAGAAGCAAGCGAGAAAGAGGCGAACAGAAAAGAGAGGGTGAATAAAACTGCAAGGGTGAAGTGGGGGAGAGGAAAACGAGAGGCAAATGGCAAATAATGTAATGCAAGGGATAAGAGTTTGTGATGGGTACTTGGTATGTCTTGACTTGACTTGACTTGGCGCGAATCTCCCCGGCAACGGCGCCAGAAATCCTTCTTGCTACCTCTTGAGCACTGCGTTGGTTTCCCTTGAAGAGGAAAGGGTGATGCAGTAGAGTAGTATAAGTATTTCCCTCAATTTTTTAGAACCAAGGTATCAATCCAGTAGGAGATCACGCACAAGTCCCTCACACCTACACAAACAAATAAGAACCTCGCAACCAACGCGATAAAGGGGTTGTCAATCCCTCAACGGTCACTTACGAGAGCGAGATCTGATAGATATGATAAGATAATATTTTTGGTATTTTTATGATGAAGAGAAATAAAGATGCAAAGTAAAATAAAAGGCAATAGAAATAACTAAGTATTGGAAGATTAATATGATGGAAAATAGACCCGGGGGCCATAGGTTTCACTAGTGGCTTCTCTCAAGATAGCATAAATATTACGGTGGGTAAACGAATTACTATCGAGCAATTGATAGAATTGAGCATAGTTATGAGAATATCTAGGTATGATCATGTATATAGGCATCACGTCTACGACAAGTAGACCGAAACGATTCTGCATCTACTACTATTACTCCACACATCGACCGCTATCCATCATGCATCTAGAGTATTAAGTTCATAAGAACAGAGTAATGCTTTAAGTAAGGTGACATGATGTAGAGGGATAAACTCATGCAATATGATATAAACCCCATCTTTTTATCCTCGATGGCAACAATACAATACAATACGTGTCATTTCCCTTTCTGTCACTGGGATCGAGCACCACAAGATTGAACCCAAAGCTAAGCACTTCTACCATTGCAAGAAAGATCAATCTAGTAGGCCAAACCAAACTGATAATTCGAAGAGACTTGCAAAGATAACCAATCATACATAAAAGAATTCAGAGGAGATTCAAACATTGTTCATAGATAATCTTGATCATAAACCCACAATTCATCGGATCTCGACAAACACACCGCAAAAGAAGATTGCATCGAATAGATCTCCAAGAAGATCGGGGAGAACTTTGTATTGAGATCCAAAGAGAGAGAAGAAGCCATCTAGCTAATAACTATGGACTCGAAGGTCTGAGGTAAACTACTCACACATCATCGGAGAGGCTATGGTGTTGATGTAGAAGCCCTCCGTGATCAATGCCCCCTCTGGCGGAGCGCCGAAAAAGGCCCCAAGATGGGATCTCACGGATACAGAAGGTTGCGGCGGTGGAAATAGGTTTTTGGCTCCGTATCTGATAGTTTGGGGGTACGTAGGTATATATAGGAGTAAGAAGTAAGTCGGTGGAGCAACAATGAGCCCCCTGAGGGTGGAGGGTGCGCCTGGGGGGGGGGGTAGGCGCGCCCCCTGCCTCGTGCTCTCCTCATTGATTACTTTGCGTAGACTCCAAGTCCTCTGGATCACGTTCGTTCCGAAAATCACGTTCCCGAAGATTTCATTCCGTTTGGACTCCGTTTGATATTCTTTTTCTGTGAAACACTGAAATAGGAAAAAAAACAGCAATTCGGGCCGGGCCTCCGGTTAATAGGTTAGTCCCAAAAATAATATAAAAGTGTATAATAAAGCCCGTTAAACATCCAAAACAGAATATAATATAGCATGGAACAATAAAAAATTGTAGATACGTTGGAGACGTA
Organism: Aegilops longissima; assembly: GCA_021605205.1. Lineage (NCBI taxonomy): Eukaryota > Viridiplantae > Streptophyta > Magnoliopsida > Poales > Poaceae > Aegilops > Aegilops longissima. Next base: position 422,103,389 of record CM038679.1, read on the forward strand.
TCAATGATTTGGAGTTAGCAGCTGTAGTTCATGCGCTCAAGACCTGGAGACATTTTCTTATTGGAAACCGTTGTGATGTGTACACAGATCACAAGAGTTTGAAGTACATTTTCACACAGAAGGAGCTAAATCTCAGGCAAAGGAGATGGTTGGAGCTTATAAAGGATTATGATATGAAGTTGCATTATCACCCAGGAAAGGCCAATGTCGTAGCATTTGCTTTTGAGCCGGAAGAGTTCTGCCAATACCCTCGTGAGCGGAGGATTACCCAAGGAGTTAGTCGAAGATCTCAGGGAGCTTTGTTTGGAGATAGTCCCTAGAGGTTTTGTTGCAGCAATGGAGGTTCAGTCGACATTATTGGGAAAGATTCGAGAAGCTTAGAAGGATGATAAGGAAATTGCTGAGATAAAGGAGAAGATCAGCAAAGGAAAAGCCAAGGGTTTTCGTGAGGATGAGCACGACACCTTATGGTTTGAGGACCATGTTTATGTACCCAATAATGCAGAGATCGGGAAGTTAATACTTCAGGAAGCTCATGACTCGCCATACTCGATACACCCCGGAAACACCAAGATGTATTTGGATTTGAAGGAGCGTTTCTGGTGGACAGGAATGAAGAAGGACATTGCCGAGCATGTAGCCGTATGTGATGTATGTCAGAGAGTGAAGGCAGAACATCAGAAGCCAGCAGGATTACTACAGCCTATGCCGATACCCGAATGGGAGTGGGATAAGCTTGGCATGGATTTCATCACCGGATTACCCAGGACCCGCTCGGGATATGATTCCATCTGGGTAGTAGTGGATCGTTTGACCAAAGTAGCTCACTTTATCCCAATGAAAACCACCTATACAAGTGCAAAGTTGGCCAAGATATATATGACCAGGATAGTATGTCTGCATGGAGTTCCGAGGACCATCGTATCAGATAGGGGGACACAGTTCACGTCAAAGTTTTGGCATTAGTTGCACCAGACTTTGGGGACCAGGCTAGAGTTTAGTACAACCTTTCATCCGCAGACAGATGGGCAGACCAAGAGAGTCAATCAGATTCTGGAGGACATGTTGAGAGCTTGTGCGCTAGATTATGGATCTAGCTGGGATGATAATTTGCCTTACGCATAGTTCTCATACAACAACAGCTGCCAGGCCAGTTTGAAGAAGGCACTTTTCGAAGCTTTGTATGGAAGGAGGTGCAGGACACCGTTGATGTGGGATGAAGTTGGAGACTGTCAGTTATTTGGACCTGATTTGATTAAAGAGTCCGAAGAGAAGGTTAAGTTGATTCGAGATAGACTGAAGGTAGCTCAGTCCAGGCAGAAGAGTTATGCAGATTCCAAACGCAAGGAGGTAGTCTATGCAATCGGAGACAGAGCATATCTACGTGTGTCACCTCTGCGAGGTGTTAAACTCTTTGGAGTCAAAGGAAAGTTAGCCCCGAGATTTGTAGGACCATACCAAGTTTTGGAACGTATGTGAGAAGTGGCCTACAAGTTGGAGTTACCCGAAGGACTGTCAGGAGTTCATGATGTGTTTCACGTTTCTCAGTTGAAGAAGTGCCATGCTGATGTGGCCAATATTCCTCCGAGAGATACAGTGCCCCTGGAAGCAATACAGTTGGATAGCGATTTGACTTATGAGGAGAAACCAGTCAAGATTCTCGAGTTTGCCAGCCGAGTCACACGTAGCAAGGTTATCAAGTTTTGCAAAGTTCAGTGGAGCCACCATACCGAGGATGAAGCCAACTGGGAACGAGAGGAAGACCTACGGAAAGACCACCCACACATATTTTCTAGCCAACCCGAATCTCGAGGGCGAGATTCGTCTTAAGGGGGGTAGGTTTGTAACATCCCAAATTTTCAATTTGGAATGTTATACATAGGTCATCATATGCATATCATATTTTATTTGCATTTTGGTTTTGATCCTAGAAATTCTAAGCAACTCAAGGACCCACGGAGAGAGTTGGGGATTTCGTTTATATTCATATTTGAATTTTTCTCAAATTTGAAAAGAGGATCATTTTGGTTTTAATTATTTTTCTCTCCAAAATATTTCCAATATTAAAAATAACACAGAGGAGATAAAATGACTTCTCAAAAATAAAAAGAAATATTGGAGGAAAAATATTAAAATCAAATAAATAGTTTTATTTGGTTTTATTGCTATTTTATTTGAATTAGAAAAATATGCATTTTCCAAAATTGCACTTTTAGGCCAGAAAAATGTTCACTTTGTTCTAAATATTTTATTTAGACGGTGAAAATTGTTTTTTGCATTTTTAGAAATTTTTCTATATTTATTTAAGATTTTTCCTTTAGTGAATTTATTAAAAAAGGTTTCCGGACCGCCTTGGGCGAACATTGCCGCCACCGCCTCCTCGGCGTCGTGCCGCGTTGGACACCGGCCGAGTCGGCTCCGAGCGCCGCGCCCCCCAAGCCACCACGCCCCCTTAAATACCGCCGCCCGCCGCCCTTTCCTCCTCGTCCCAAGCCGTGCTGCTGCCACAGCCGCCGCCGCCGCCATGCCATCGCCCACGCTGTCGCCTCACGACCCACGCCGAGCCGCCGCCGCCGTTTTTTCAATTTTAGGTGTAAACCGTTCGGTTTTTCTTAAACACTAGATAAGGTTTTTAGATCGGTTCGGTTTTCTCGGTTTAGATTATTTTACGAACGTTCGTTCGTTAGTTCATTTTAGCGAACGAATTCGTTCGTTTGCCTCTGTTAGCGAACGTTCGTCCGAAAGATTTTATTTTTATTTTTATTTTCGGCCAGGGACCTATCCGCACTTACTTTTATCACAGATTAGCCCCTGATCTTCAAACCCTCGCAACTTTTTAACCGTTCGTCCAAATCCAGTGAAACCAACGCCAAAATCTTCGTCTCAAACCCCTCTTTCCGGTTAAACAACTTGAACATGGTTTTGACAATTTAAAATTTGGTTTCAAGCAGAATTGATTTTGAAGTTCTTTTGATCGTAGTTTCAGTTTCGTAGCTCCGATTTGATCGATTCTTTTTGCAAATTGTAGTACTTCAGTTAGACTTTCAGATTTGACTTTCTCATCTGAGTTTTAGCCATGCATCTATGCTTGAGCGCTTATGTATGCTATTGTTTCTTTGCGATAGAATTCTCGGAGTGCGAAGCGTGCTACTACGAGTCTCTAGGGTTTGCAGATCGTCAGCAAGGCAAGTAACACATTGATCATACCCCTTTGTTACACATTGATCATTAGTTTCAACCCTCAAACAATTGCATGAGTAGGATCATATAACTATCCCTCAACATGCAACAAAGAGTCACTCCAAAGTCACTAATAGCGGAGAACAAATGAAGAGATTATTGTAGGGTACGAAACCATCTCAAAGTTATCCTTTTTGATCGATCTATTCAAGAGTCCGTAGTAAAATAACACAAAGCTATTCTTTCCGTTCGATCTATCCTAGAGTTCGTACTAGAATAACACCTTAAGGTACAAATCAACCAAAACCTTAATGTCACCTAGATACTCCAATGTCACCTCAAGTATCCGCGGGTATGATTATACGATATGCATCACACAATCTCAGATTCATCTATTCAACCAACACAAAGAACTTCAAAGAGTGCCCCAAAGTTTCTACCGGAGAGTCAAGACGAAAACGTGTGCCAGCCCCTATGCATAGATTCCCAAGGTCACGGAACCTGCAAATTGATCACCAAAACATACATCAAGTGAATCAATAGAATACCCCATTGTCACCACGGGTATCCCACGCAAGACATACATCAAGTGTTCTCAAATCCTTAAAGACTCATTCCGATAAGATTACTTCAAAGGGGAAACTCAATCCATTACAAGAAAGTAGAGGGGGAGAAACATCATAAGATCCAACTACAATAGCAAAGCTCGCAATACATCAAGATCGCGTTGAAACAAGAACACGAGAGAGAGAGCGAGGGAGAGAGGGAGAGAGAGATCAAACACATAGCTACTGGTACATACCCTCAGCCCCGAGGGTGAACTACCCCCTCCTCATCATGGAGAGCGTCGGGATGATGAAGATGGCCACCGGTGAGGGATCCCCCCTCCGGCAGGGTGCCGGAACAAGGTCCCGATTGGTTTTTGGTGGCTACAGAGGCTTGCGGTGGCGGAACTCCCGATCTAGGTTATGTTCTGAAGGTTTCTGTATTTATAGGAATTTTTGGCGTCGGTCTCACGTCAGGGGGGGTCTCCGAGTCGTCCACGAGATAGGGGCCCACGCCCAGGGGGTAGGGCGCGCCCTCCACCCTCGTGGACGGCTCGGGACTCTTCTAGCCCAACTCTTTTACTCCAGGGGCTTCTTTTGGTCCATAAAAAATCCACAAAAATTGGCAGGTCAATTGGACTCCGTTTGGTATTCCTTTTTTGTAAAACTCAAAAACAAGGAAAAAACAAAAACCGGCACTGGGCTCTAGGTTAATAGGTTCATCCCAAAAATCATATAAAATAGCATATAAATGCATATAAAACATCCTAGATAGATAATATAATAGCATGAAACAATCAAAAATTATAGATACGTTGGAGACGTATCAAGCATCTCCAAGCTTAATTCCTGCTCGTCCTCGAGTAAGTAAATGACAAAAACAGAATTTTTGATGTGGAATGCTACCTAACATAATTTTCAATGTAATTTTCCTTATTGTGGCAAGAATATTTAGATCCAAAAGATTCTATAAAAAGTTTTAATATTGACATAAAAATAGTAATACTCAAGCATGCTAACCAAGCAATTATGTCTTATCAAAATAACATAGCCAAATAAAGCTTATCCCTACAAAATCATATAGATTGGCCATGCTTCATTTTCGTCACACAAAATGCTCCCATCATGCACAACTCCGATGACAAGCCGAGCAATTGGTTCGTTTTTTTAACGCGCTTCAGCCTTTTCAACCCTCACGTAATACATGAGCGCAAGCCATGGATATAGCACTATAGGTGGAATAGCATATGATGATGGGGGTTATGTGAGAAGACAAAAAAGGAGAAAGTCTCACATTGACGCGACTAATCGACGGGCTATGGAGATGCCCATCAATTGATGTCAATGCGAGGAGTAGGGATTGCCATGCAACGGATGCACTAGAGCTATAAATATATGAAAGCTCATCAAAATAAACTAAGTGGGTGTGCATCCAACTTGCTTGCTCACGAAGACCTAGGCATTTTGAGGAAGCCCATCATTGGAATATACAATCCAAGTTCTATAATGAAAAATTCCCACTAGTATATGCAAGTGACAAAATAAGAAACTCTCTATCATGAAGATCATGGTGCTATTTGGAAGCACAAGTGTGGAAAAAGGATAGTAACATTGTCCCTTCTCTCTTTTTCTCTCATTTTTTTCTCTTTTTTATTTTTGTTTGGGCTTCTTTGGCCTCGCTTTTTTTTCGTCCGGAATCTCATCCCGACTTGTGGGGGAATCATAGTATCCATCATCCTTTCCTCACATGGGACAATGCTCTAATAATGATGAACATCACACTTTTTTTTACTCATAACTCAATATTACAACTCGATACTAGAACAAAAATATGACTATGTGAATGCCTCCGGCGGTGTACCGGGATATGCAATGAATCAAGAGCGACATGTATGAAAGAATTATGAGGGTGGCTTTGCCATAAATATGATGTCAACTACATGATCATGCAAAGCAATATGACAATGATGGAGCTGTCATAATAAACGGAACGGTGGAAAGTTGCACGGCAATATATCTCGGAATGACTATGGAAATGCCATAATAGGTAGGTATTGTGGCTGTTTTGAGGAAGATATAGGGAGGCTTATGTGTGATAGAGCATATCGTATCACGGGGTTTGGATGCACCGGCGAAGTTTGCACCAACTCTCAAGGTGAGAAAGGGCAATGCACGGTACAGTAGAGGCTAGCAAATTGCGAAAAGGTAAGAGTTCGTATAATCCACGGACTCACATTAGGCATAAAGAACTCATATACTTATTGCAAAAGTTTGTTAGCCCTCGAAGAAAAGTACTACTACACATGCCCCTAGGGGGATAGATTGGTAGGAAAATACCATCGCTCGTCCCCGACCACCACTCATAAGGAAAGCAATCAAAGAACACCCCATGCTTCAAATTTGTCACACAAAGTTTACCAGACATGCATGCTACCGGACTTGCAATCCTCAACACAAGTATTTTTCAATTCCATAATTACCCAACTAGCATGACTCTAGCATTACCACCTTTATATCTCAAAACAACTATCAAGTATCAAAATTATCATAGTATTCAATGCACTCTATATGAAAGTTTTTATTATACCCATCTTGGATGCCTATCATATTAGGACTAATTTCATAACCAAAGCAAATTACCATGTTGTTTAGGACTCTCAAAATAATATAAGTGAAGCATGAGAGATCAATAATAAAACCACCACCGCGCTCTAAAAGATATAAGTGAAGCACTAGAGCAAACGACAAACTACTCCGAAAGATATAAGTGAAGATCAATGAGTAGTTGAATAATTATGTAACTATGTGAAGACTCTCTAACATTTAAGAATTTAGTATCTTGGTATTTTATTCAAAGATCAAGCAAAACAAAATAAAACAAATTGACGCTCCAAGCAAAACACATATCATGTGGTGAATAAAAATATAGCTCCAAGTAAAGTTACCGATGAACGAAGAAGAAAGAGGGGATGCCTTCCGGGCATCCCCAAGCTTAGGCTATTTGTTGTCCTTGAATATTACCTTGGGTTGCCTTGGGAATCCCCAAGCTTAGGATCTTGCCACTCCTTATTCCATAGTCCATCGAATCTTTATCCAAAACTTGAAAACTTCACAACACAAAACTCAACAGAAAACTCGTAAGCTCCGTTAGTATAAGAAAATAAAACCACCACTTAGGTAATGTTGTGAACTCATTCTAAATTCATATTGGTGTAATATCTAATGTATTCCAACTTATCTATGGTTCATACCCTCCGATACTAATCATAGATTCATCAAAATAATCAAACAACACATAGAAAACAGAATCTGTCAAAAAAAGAACAGTCTGTAGTAATCTGATTTGTTCGAATACTTCTGGAACTCCAAAAATTCTGGAAAAACTAGGACAACCTGGATAATTTTTGTATTGATCTTCTTCAAAAAGAATTAGCATTTTATCACATTCTGGTGAATTTTAACAATTACTTTCGTGAGCATAAAGTTTCTGTCTTTTTCAGCAAGATCAAACAACTATCACCCAAGAAGATCCTATTGGTTCTACTTGGCACAAGCACTAATTAAAACAATAAAACCACATCTAAACAGAGGCTAGATGAATTATTTATTACTAAACAGGAGCAAAAGGCAAAGGACAAAAATAAAATTGGGTTGCCTCCCAACAAGCGCTATTTTTTAACGTCCCTAGCTAGGCATGATGATTTCAATGATGCTCACATAAAAGATAAGAATTGAAACATAAAGAGAGCATCATGAAGAATATGACTAGCACATTTAAGTCTAACCCACTTCCTATGCATAGGGATTTTGTGAGCAAACAATTTATGGGAACAAGAATCAACTAGCATAGGAAAGCAAAACAAGCATAGCTTCAAGATTTTCAACACATAGAGAGGAGACCTGATATTATTGCAATTCCTACAAGCATATATTCCTCCCTCATAATAATTTTCAGTAGCATCATGAATGAATTCAACCATATAGCCAGCACATAAAGCATTCTTTTCATGATCTACTTGCATAGAAATTTTACTACTCTCCACATAAGCAAATTTATTCTCATCAATAGTAGTGGGAGCAAACTCAAAAAAATAACTATCATGTGAAGCATAATCCAATTGAAAATTAAAATCATGATGAAAAGTTTTATGGTTATCTTTATTCTTTATAGCGTACGTGTCATCACAATAATCATCATAAATAGGAGGCATGCTTTCATCATAACAAATTTGCTCATCAAAACTTGGGGGACTGAACATATAATCTTCATCAAACATAGCATCCCCAAACTTGTGGCTTTGCATATCATTAACATCATGGGCATTCAAAGAATTCATACTAACAACATTGCAATCATGCTCATCATCCAAGGATTTAGTGCCAAACATTTTAATACATTCTTCTTCTAACACTTTGGCACAATTATCGGAATCCTTATTTTCACGAAAGACATTAAAAAGGTGAACTATATGAGGCAACCTTAATTCCATTTTTTGTAGTTTTCTTTTATAGACTAAACTAGTGATAAAAACAAGAAACAAAAAGATTCGATTGCAAGATCAAAAGATATACCTTCAAGCACTAACCTCCCCGGCAACAGCGCCAGAAATTGCTTGATGTCTACTACACAACCTTTTTCTTGTAGACGTTGTTGGGCCTCCAAGTGCAGAGGTTTGTAGGACAGTAGAAAATTTCCCTCAAGTGGATGACCTAAGGTTTATCAATCCGTGAGAGGCGTAGGTTGAAGATGGTCTCTCTCAAACAACCCTGCAACCAAATAACAAAGAGACTCTTGTGTCCCCAACACACCCAATACAATGGTAAATTGTATAGGTGCACTAGCTCGGCGAAGAGATGGTCATACAAGTGCAATATGGATGGTAGATATAGGTTTTTGTAATCTAAAAATATAAAAACAGCAAGGTAACTAATGATAAAAGTGAGCGTAAACGGTATTGCAATGCTAGGAAACAAGTCCTAGGGTTCATACTTCCACTAGTGCAAGTTCTCTCAACAATAATAACATAACTGGATCATATAACTATCCCTCAACATGCAACAAAGAGTCACTCCAAAGTCACTAATAGCGGAGAACAAACGAAGAGATTATTGTAGGGTACGAAACCACCTCAAAGTTATCCTTTCTGATCGATCTATTCAAGAGTCCGTAGTAAAATGACACAAAGTTATTCTTTCTGTTCGATCTATCCTAGAGTTCATACTGGAATAACACCTTAAGATACAAATCAACCAAAACCCTAATGTCACCTAGATACTCCAATGTCACCTCAAGTATCTGCGGGTATGATTATACGATATGCATCACACAATCTCAGATTCATCTATTCAACCAACACAAAGAACTTCAAAGAGTGCCCCAAAGTTTCTACCAGAGAGTCAAGATGAAAACGTGTGCCAACCCCTATGCATAGATTCCCAAGGTCACGGAACCCCAAGTTGATCACCAAAACATACATCAAGTGAATCAATAGAATACCCCATTGTCACCACGGGTATCCCACGCAAGACATACATCAAGTGTTCTCAAATCCTTAAAGACTCAATCCGATAAGATAACTTCGAAGGGAAAACTCAATCCATTACAAGAGAGTAGAGGGGGAGAAACATGATAAGATCCAATTATAATAGCAAAGCTCGCGATACATCAAGATCGTGCCGAATCAAGAACACGAGAGAGAGAGAGAGAGAGAGAGAGAGAGAGAGAGAGAGAGAGAGAGAGAGATCAAACACATAGCTAATGGTACATACCCTCAGCCCCGAGGGTGAACTACTCCCTACTCGTCATGGAGAGAGCTGGGATGATGAAGACGGCCACCGGTGAGGGATCCCCCCTCCGGCAGGGTGCCGGAACAAGGTCCCGATTGGTTTTTGGTGTCTACAGAGACTTGCGACGGTGGAACTCCCGATCTAGGTTATGTTCTGGAGGCTTCTGTATTTATAGGAATTTTTTGCGTCGGTCTCACGTCAGGGGGGTCTTCGAGTCGTCCACGAGATAGGGGCCCACGCCCAGGGGGTAGGGCGCGCCCTCCACCCTCGTGGACGGCTCGGGACTCTTCTGACCGAAATCTTTTACTCCGGGGGCTTCTTTTGGTCCATAAAAAATCCACAAAAATTGGCAGGTCAATTGGACTCCGTTTGGTATTCCTTTTCTGTAAAACTCAAAAACAAAGAAAAAACAGAAACTTTCACTGGGCTCTAGGTTAATATGTTAGTCCCAAAAATCATATAAAATAGCATATAAATGCATATAAAACATCCTAGATGGATAATATAATAGCATGGAACAATAAAAAATTATAGATACGTTGGAGACGTATCATGTTAAACCTCCTGACTTTGCATGCCTCCTTGACATCGGAGTGCTTGATGTATGCCTCCCATTTCTTTGTCAAGATGTCCTTGAACCTCTCCGTCATCTTGGCCGCTTCCCCTTCTTGATTCACCTTCTCTTCCTCCCACTTCTGTCCCCGGAACCCTCTTCTAACCTTCTTGGATGGCTCTTTTGTTGGATCGGTTGGATCACTGGTTTCTCCTCGACGTCTGTGTCGACGGTCTTGGCAACAAAGAGATTCCACTTGGGTTGTCCATTCAACTTCAACCAACAACGTATGACGGTGAAGTTCTTCTTCTCCAACTTCAAGAACACATTGCACACACAGGAAGGCTACAAAATAAAACATTGCCAAATGATCAACACAACAATGCACATCCAGCCAAATGATCAACACAACAATGCATATCCGGCCAAATGATCAACACAACAATGCATATCCGGCCAATGTACAAGCTACAACGATGTAGACTCGAAGAAAAGCAGTAGCGCCACGTAGACGTCCACACAGTAAGGCACGTGCTCGGCGACGGATGTCGGGGACTGCCTACCGAGATGCTTGGTGACATAGAAGTAGGACGCCTTGTACTGCTCTGGCCAGGACGACATCTGCACAGACAACGACGGCAGCGGCGCCCCGCATCGCAGGCTCTGCCCTGCACCACGGCCACCACCTGCTCAACCACCACCTCCGCCTCCACCGACCTTCTGCTTCTTCGGCGCCGCCTTTGCCTTTGCTTTGAGGCAACGATTTTGTTGTGTTTCTGAGTTGATCTTCCTTGTGAGCGTGATCGCCGGATACTCCACCACCGCCGTCTCCGGCTGCTTTTCGTGCGGGTCCATGCGGCGACGGTGAAAAATGGCAGGAATTGGGTGGAGAGCGGCGGGATGGGAGGGAAGAGTGTTTAGAAAGGGGGATTTTTGCTGCGAAAACTGTGTGGATATCTACAAAAGCACGGGCTCCGTCTCAGTTTTGGGTGGGCGGCGGGTGACGGAGTCCTACGTGTCTTGTGTCCGGTCTCCTGCCAAGCCCCTGGTTTGGTTCCGATTTGTGGGAAAACCTTGGTCCGGACTGCTCCGTGAACCGATGGGAACGTCGTTGAATGGCTTGCGGAGTTCGGTTCGTGCGGTACAGACTGCTCCATGAACCGACGGGGGACGCCATTGAATGGCTTGTGAAGTTCGGGACTGATGCGGACGGTTTGAGGATCCGTATTGGAGATGCCCTAATATGTTTAGGGCTCCTTTGATTCAAAGGAATTAGATAGGATTTTTGGAGGATTTGAACCCTTAGGAATTTTTTCTGTGATGCTCGTTTGATTCGTAGGATTGGCATCCTTAGAAATTTTTCCATAGGATCCATTTGTACTACATTTTGAAGGAAAATTTCCATCCACTTAAACCTTTTATAGAATTCCTTTGTTTTTCCTGCGCTATCAAACATTATTTCAAATCATGTAGGATACTATGAGACATGCCATCCTATTCCTGCATTTTTCATATTCCTTCATTTTGACAATCCTGCGAATCAAAGAGGCCCTTAACCGGATTGGTGAGGCCCATGATTGTCAACTTGGTAGTCCTATGAGAGTGTCCATTCACTAAAGAAAGCCTGCTCTCGATCGAAGGAGTATATTGGTCTCATGGGCGGCCTTATTACTACTCTCTCGGCCCACACACACAAAGGAGTGCTTCCATGGAGTTGGACGCGCTGGCACTGGCACTTCCCTTGCCACTTGGCAGAGTGTTGAAGGGTGGCTTCTCGTGCTCACTCGGGGCTAGAGCCGCTTCACTGTTGTTTAACCTGAGGTACAGCTCATACCACGGGATGTCCGGACGTGACGGAGAAAAGGCTCCCCTTGTTTCATGCCTGCATCGGACAAAAAGCTTTCGTCCCCTTCCATACAACTCGACGCAATTTTGCGACTTGTTTTGACTGATTAGCAACAAATTCTAGACAAGACCAGTGGATACCGAGACCCTGCTTGGATTAGATGTATGTTTCGTATGCTCCGGTATTTAGTTCACGCGACAGCTAAATCTGAAGAAAATATGGGACAGGGATGAGCCACCCGGAAAAACCAACGGGAACCTGCCGTCCGGCTACTGATTACCGTGCGATGCAGGAAGTTTCTTGAAACCTATATATACAGCTCATTGTGTTAAAGTATTTGGGAAGCATAGAACCCTTTGTCTCGGGCCACATGTATATATTGGGCAAAGCCTTGGCATACAAGTTACAAGAGGGGATCGATGGAACGATCAGGAGATCGACCAGATCGGTCGTTACAAGGAGATCGGGAACAGAAGAAAGGATAGAATGAAATACAGAATTTAAACAAACTTCTATCCCTATACAACTCCTATACGTATATTCCAACACTCCCCCTCAATCTAAACCTCAAGGAGCTTTGCCAAGGTTAAGATTGTACTTGAAATCATTCAACCTTCTTTCGGTAAGAGGTTTTGTAAAACCATCTGCGAGCTGATCTCCTATGGGAATAAACCGAATCTCCAGAAGCTTTCGAGCTACTCTTTCTCTGACAAAATGGAAATCAACTTCAATGTGTTTTGTTCGTGCATGAAAAACAGGATTTGCTGAGAGATACGTTGCACCAATATTATCACACCATAATCTCGCCGCCTGTGGAGTTTTAACTCCAAGCTCATAAAGTAATGTTTGTATCCACATCACTTCAGCTGTAGCATTAGCCAAGGCCTTATATTCAGCCTCTGTGCTTGACCTAGAAACTGTAGCCTGTTTTCTTGCACTCCATGACACAAGGTTAGTTCCCAGAAATACAGCAAAACCACATGTAGATCTTCTATCGTCAAGACACCCCGCTTGATCAAGATTAGAGTATGCAATAACAAGCATAGAAGAAGACTTGGTAATGTTGAGACCAAGACCTTCCGAGAACTTGAGATACCTTAAAGTTCTTTTGATTGCAGTCCAAATGAGTGGTTCTAGGTGCATGTAAATATTGACATACCTTGTTCTTTGAATAAGATATATCGGAGACGAGTGAGTGTTAAATACTGCAAGGCACCTACAACACTCCTATAGTTTGTTGCATCCTCCGTCCAAGAACTTCTCCACCTTCCTTTGAAAGCTTTTCGAGGTAGAAATCGGTGTGTTAACCGGCTTGCAATTTTCCGATCCTACTCTCCCGAGAATGTCGGTTGTATATTTTTCCTGTGAGAGAAGTATGTCATCTTTAACTTGCTTTACCTCTATACCAAGGAAATAGTGAAGATCACCCAAGTCCTTAAGAGCAAATTCCAGCTTCAGATCTTTAAGCAAGCAAGTAGTGGCATCTGAACTTGAACTAGCAACAATTATATCATCAACATAAACCAACACAAACATAGTGACATTGCCTTTATTAAAGAAGAACAATGAGGTATCTGCCTTGGATGGTATGAACCCAAGGCGTTGCAACTGCATACTTAGTCTGGAATACCAGGCTCTTGGGGCCTGCTTCAAACCATACAAAGCTTTATCCAACTTACATACATGTTGTGGTGTGCTAGGATTCTCATAACCTGGTGGTTGCCGCATGAACACTTCTTCCTCAAGAACACCATGAAGAAACGCGTTCTGAACATCTAGCTGTCTTAGACTCCATCCTCTGGAAACAGCAATAGACAATACAAGGCGAATAGTAGTTGACTTAATAACATGCCTAAAGGTATCTTCATAATCAATTCCAAACCTTTGTTTATATCCTTTGGCAACTAGTCTAGCCTTATACCTGTCTATGCTTCTATCAGACTTTCTTTTGATCTTATACACCCATTTGCAATCAATAACATTGTTTCCATACTTTGGTGGAACCAAGTGCCAAGTCTTATTTTTTATAAGTGCATTATATTCACTATCCATAGCTTCCTTCCAATTCTTATTGGCAAGCGCATCATCCAAATTGAGCGGTTCACCGGTGGTGGTAAGGAATGCACGTTTGATTTTGTCATACCTTATTGTACCGTCGTTGTATTGTTTTTCCTTGACAATACCTGACCGAGACCGTGTTTGCCGAGGAGTAGATGTAGGCAGCATAGGAGCAGTAGCCGCCACAGAAGATCCAGCCGTCACTGATCTGAGGCGGATCCATGCAGCATGCCAGCCGGCTCAGGCTCCTGATCCGAGGCGGATCCATGCCGCGCATGCAGCGAATCAGCGCACACCGAACCCGCCGCTGCGGTACGCCCACGCCCGGGGACAGCGGATGTGGGGTCAGACCCGCACCCACGGTCGGTCGCTGTGGAAACCCGTGCAGGTGCCGCGTCGCTCCCCCCCGCACATGGGCTGTCAGTGCGTGGGAACACGAGGGGTGACGGCGTGTCGTCATTGGCGCGAGGCGACGCTGCGGGACCGGTGGGCTCCACCCAGTCGGCACGGTCGGCCACCAGGCCAGGTGAGGCCAGGCGCACGGGAGAATCCTCCTGGGATAGCGCGTCGCCAGGAGCCGCAGGCTGGGCAGGCAAATCGGCCTCGGATCGACCGCTGTCAGCCGGATCTGCCGCGGCTTCCATGCCCATCCTGTCTTTTTTCTTCACACATAAAATGGCAGGGTGAATTTGCACAAATAGCATCAACAGAATCAGAATTTTCATGGGATTTTTGCACATGATCACGTTCGTTTAATTCCCCCCCCCCCCCACTAACAGGTAACATTGTGGGATCAGAGAGAAGGGAAATATCTGCACGAAGCAAGGCGCCCGCATTGGGATGCAATTTGGAAAACGGAAAAAGTGTCTCATCACGAGAAATATAGATGTGTCCTGTAGAGATCTCAAGGCATTTATAACCTTTATGAAGATTACTATAGCCAAGAAAAACACACTCTGTGGATCTAAACTCAAGTTTATGACGATTGTAGGGACGCAAATTTGGGTAACATGCACACCCAAATATCTTTAGATAGTTGTAATCAGGTTTTTGATGATAGAGACGCTCTAATGGGGTAGTGTTTCCAATAACTTTGCTAGGGAGCCTATTTGGGAAGCGTAGAACCCTTTGTCTCGGGCCGTATGTATATATTGGGCAAAGCCTTGGCATACAAGTTACAAGAGGGGATCGATGGAACGATCAGGAGATCGACCAGATCGGTCGTTACAAGAAGATCAGGAACAGAAGAAAGGATAGAATGAAATACAGAATTTAAACAAACTTCTATCCCTATACAACTCCTATACGTATATTCCAACACCACTTTAGCTACTTTTCAATCTGCTGACTTTTCATGTTATGGTCAGTCGATTTTTTGTTCGTTGGATCGTGCTTTGATATTTGTGTTGTTTTCATTTTTTTTTCTGTTTAGTTCTGTTGTTTGGCTGGGCTACAAGGAATCGATTGACGCGTTGTTTTGGTCAGTCGAATTGCACCGGCCGATTTCTTTGTCTTTGTTGCGCCCGTTTAATTCTGGACTGAATATTTTCTTTTCCTTTTTTCTTTCCTTTATTAGTTATAATTTTGTTTTTGTGGGTTTTTGGCTAGGTGTAATTATATAAGTACAAATACTATATAATATGTGCCAACATTTCATGATTATACGATTATGTTTGCATATTACGAGAAAATGCAATTTCGGTGCGAAGTTGTGCGTAAGTCTTTTTATAAATTTTATTTCTTCTTAAAGAAAATACCAACACCACTAATTCATACTTTTAAAAAATCATTATTTTGATATTGTTTTAGTCTCTATTCATTTTCATTCTACTTTAAGGTTAATATCAATGCCACTATTCATTTATTCTTAGATTCTGTTTTTGCAAAAGTTTCACTTTTATATGCTTATTCTTGCATATTTCTAAAAAGCCCATTTTTTTGTATATTTCGTGCAAATTTTGTCCGTGTTTGTTTTAGATTCTTTTTCCCATTTTTTCTCAAATGGTAATACCAATCCCACAAATTCATTCTTCCTAAGTAAATTTAATTCTTTCTTTTCTGGGTATTTTTGCTTCATTTTTATTTCTGTTTTATGTTTCTATGTGTTTTCTTTTTCCTTTATTTCTTTTATTGCTTTTTGTGGTTTTTGGCTGATTGTAATTATATACAAACAAATACTATATAATATTTTGCCACAATTACATGGTTATATGATTATTTTTGCATATTACGGTAAGTTGTGCAAGTTTTTATTTTATTTTCTGACTTCTTAAAGGAAATACATTATTTCAGTTACATTATGTGTAAAGTATAGTAGAATACTGAAAAATGCACTATTATATGTTTATTATTTGCATATTTCAAAAAGTGCAATTTCAGTGCTAATTGTGTGTAAGTTTTACACACACACAATTGTGTGTAATTGTATGTGTTTACATATAATGCTTGGCTGCCTAATTAATCATGCTTGGTCAATTACTTTTTATTTGTGTTTTATGCTTCTATGTGTTTTTCTTTTTCCTTTTTTCCTTTATTGATTTTTTGTGGTATTTTGGCTGAGTGTAATTATCTACAAACAAACACTATATAATATTTGCCAAAATTTCATGATTATATGATTATTTTTGCATATTACGGTAAAGTGCAATCTCGGTGCAAAGTTGTGCGCAAGTTTTTTTATTTTCCGACTTCTTAAAGGAAATACATCATTTCAGTTACACTATGTGTAAACTATAGTAGAATGCGAAAAATGCACTATTATATGCTTATTCTTTGCATATTTCAAAAAGTGCAATTTTAGTGCCACTTGTGTGTAAGTTTTGAAAGTTTTTCCTTTTCATTTTCTTTCTTCTTAAAGGGTTTCATTCTTTCTTAGAAAACTTCATTATTTTTCTTTTGAAATGGTAATACTAGTGCCACGAATTCATTCTTCCATAGAAAACTTCATTTTTTTTCTTTTTGTTACATTTTTTATTTTGTTTTAGTTTTCATTTCATTTCTTTTGTATGGGTAATACGGATGCCTCTAATCCATTACTTTTTAGAAAACACTTTTTTGTGTGAAAATCTCACTATAATATGCTCAGTTTTGCATAGTAATAATATATTTTCCAGATATATCTATGTATAAAAATAAATATGTGTGGGGATTCTATTCATCGGTGAGATTGCACGTGTGTAAAAATAAATATACGTGTTGAGATTGCACATATAGTCACTGACCATTGCATGCAATTATGTGTGAGAGTGCTATTCATTGGTCATCTACAAAGACTTGGCCAATTACTAGTACTAGAGCAGCGAGTAATTAACGTACAAAAAAGGTATGCAGGCTTGGTAGTATTGAACCGGAGCAGCCCATGGTCCAGCTTGCACCTGTGCGGACGCTGCTAGGGCTTGTGTGGCTGCCTAATGACTCATGCTTGACTGAAACAGGGTCAATCGACTGACCCAAAATTCATTCAGCCGATTGACCAGTAGCCACGCCCTTCCAACACATTGGAGGATGCATCAGAGATGAACAACGCACGTACTCCTGACAAGATTTGCTCAAAAAAATAAAACGTAATCCTGACAAGATGGACAACAAATATTGAATTTTCTGCTGAACTTTACTGGCTTCTTGTCATTACATCCGTAAAAAAAAGCTTTTGCAGACTTGTTTTCTGCTTCTCCTGTTCTCTCTGCCATCGAGGGCAACCAAAACCCAACTACTCTCACTGCCTTCAAAGCAGCCCGATCTGGCCGGCAGTGAAGAGAGCGGGAAAAACACCGAGAGACTGAGAAAAACTACAAGGGAGAAGCAGCCGGCGGCGATCGCCGGCCTCTCACCTAAAACTGGACGACCCAACGGCCATCACCGCCCACCACGTCACGCATGGCTACGCGGCGCCGTTCGGTCGTCCTTGTACGTGCACGGTACACCATGCACAACCAGACCCGTATGTACAACAGGGACCAAGCTAACACAGCAGATTTCACTCGAGAGCTTCTTCCGGGATGATCTGAAGATGCGGCCGCCACACCGTCGCGCGGACGCTCCGGCTGCGCTTGCACCTGGCCTTGCCCTCCGACAGCACCTCCGCCAGGTAGCTGTCGCCGGCGCCGCGGTCTTTCGTCACCTTATTGGCGCCGGCGCCGGCACTGCTCGGCACGCTCGTCGGCTTCAACGTGGGCGATGACCGCACCTTCTTCTGTTGTGGCTGCGACGACGGCTGCCTCTTCTTCTCCGGCACCGACGAGGTCGGCACCAGGAAGTAGAAGCACCCCCGCTCCAGCTCCGACTCGGGGTCGACAATGAGGATCCGCCGCGCGCCGCCCTGGGAGCACGGCCGGCTCACCACGTGGGTGGGGTGCGCCGCCATGACCTCGCCGGCGGTGACCGGGCGGGAGTACTCCTCGATGTGGCCGTTGAGGTGGACGATGCGGATCAAGTCGAAGGAGCCGCACGGGAGGACGCAGGCCAGGCAGCACCGCAGGCTGTTGCCCATGCTTCCTTAGCTTCTTGTCGGCCGGCTAAACGTTGCTTGATTAGCAATGGAAAAACTCTCCCAGCTGGCTGGTCTTGCGCCTTACTTTGGCTCTTGGGCATGTCTGTGTGCCACTGCCTTTATATAGGGGAGAGGTTCCACTTGTTGCACAAGTGGAAGTGTTCTAGCGTGCACGAAAAAATGTAACAAAGTAGCAAATTTATTTCCCTAAAAATAGTACTGTATTAATTCCTCTAAAAATAGTTGCATATCAATTCCCCTAAAGATTAGTACTACTCCCTCCTATCCAAATTAGTTGACGCAGCTTTAGTACAACTTTATAGTACAAAAGTTATACTACTGTATTAGTTCTCTAAAACTAGTAGTATTGTATTAATTCCTCTAAAAATAGTTGCATATTAATTCTCCTAAAAAATAGCACTACTCTCTGCGATCCAAATTAGTTGACGCGGCTTTCTCTAAGAATAGTACCATGTTAATTCCTCTAAAAATAGTTGCATATCAGTTCCACACAAACATGGTACTACTCCCTACGATCCAAATTAATTGACGCGGCTTGAGTACAAGTAACATTTCTTTTCAAGAGTGCATAATTTGTGCCTCATAACAGCCTCTACTCCCTCGGTTCAAATTATGGAGTAGCGTGCTAGGTTTCGTTGGGACAAGCCTTTTCCGGACAATTGTGATGTTATGATGTAACTTTCGTGTTAACAAATCATAACCACAAATGAGTACTTCAAAATACAAATGATATCAACTTTATGTCACATTTTTTTTCAAAAAGAGAACTTTATATCGCATATATGGCATTTGTATTAATATAGTAATTGTTGGTCAGATGCTTGTCCTAATGAACTCTTATACACTAGGTAATTTGGAATGGAGGGAGTAGTATGAACATAAACTCATAGATCCATTATCATAGGTGCGTGGTTATTTTGAAACTCCTGCTATAGCTTAGGGGCGTATATATACCCTAGAATATTTCTACTAAGATATCAAACGGTTAATATATAGTTCCCTTTTCCAGAAATTATAAACATAAATACTTCGATGTATCACTTTGGTTGTAATCTTTTGCATGTGATATGCCTAAAAATAGTTAAGAGGGACATAATATAAAATTACCCTGCAAGATAAATACAATAATATTATTCTTACATGCTCAATCCATGCTTTTACACGTAGGACAAGGTTTGATGGGTGCAGCGAAATTATGCACTATATTGAGGAGTATACACTATATTACTTTGGGTATTGGACATACATTGTTGAAAGAAAACATAGCACACCAACATATTTTGGACAATTTCAAGACTCTCCGAAGTTAGTACTCCCTCTATTTATGTATACATGATCAATTTGTTTTTCATGTCAAACTTTGACTTCTAATTTTGATCAACAAAAATGGGTTATATGTCATAAAAAATATATCATCGGAAATTTCTTTGAAATGTGCATCCAATGACATACTTTTTGTGGCATATAACTCGCTTTTTGCTTGTAAAATTAACATAGTTTCAAATAGCCGGCTATAGCCCCGCTATAGCCTTTTCAGCAGGGTGCCGCTAAATGATTTCATGTACAAAATAGCCCGCTATAATCCGCTATAGCTGATTTGGATGTCCGCCGCTATTTAGCATAACCCGCTATTTAAAACACTGAAAAGTAATGGTTAAAGTTAGAAATAAAAATATAAAGTGACCTTGTATATAGAAATGGAGGGAGTATTAGACTTAATTATGTGGCTGATATAATATTACATCTTGGTTGGTAAGAAACTATTAATGCCCTAATTTCTATGATCAGTATGGACTTTGCACTTCTTGCAAATAAGGAAGTAATACTGATGCCATTAACCTCGATGGGATGTAAGGAAACATATAAAAGCACTAACAAAATGCTTTTTATCTTCTGTTTTTAGCTTCATGGCATCCAGTAACTTTCTTTTTCTTCACCAAGATTGATTAAGTAATTGGTCTCAAAACTTAGCTGAATACAGTAAAACATGAACCCCAATAACTGTTTTGAGATACACATGCAAAAAAAGAAAGTTATAACTAGACTAAAAATGCCTGTTTGCCTCTTTGGAGGTAATTAACTTGGAGTTCCTTGAAGAACTTGTTTTGTTTCGTACATGCAAAATTGGCTAGTTATTATCGAGTGATCCGAGAGAAGTGGCATGTTGCATGCCCTTCCGAAATGATTAGCGGGTATGTGATCGAAGTGTACGTTGTTCATGAATCCGTACAAAGAGAGCTCTTGTGCCCATGGCCATGGATCGGAGTAGGTGCGTGTACATAGAGATCTTATAATCTGTGTGAAAAGGAGAGCTTAGTAGCTTCAAACCCCAACCTTATCATCGGATTAATTTTTCTGGGTTCTGGGGACTACTTCTTTTTTACTCCCTTTGACTTGAACTCTACTCTCTCAAGGCATTCATTCTTTGAACTTGGATGCTAAAAGAACTGCATTCTTTTCAATAAATAATATTGTGGTGCATCCAAGTTGCCCTAAATTGTGGGGTTCACATTGCTTGTTTTTCGTTTATTTCCCAATATATTACTGCATCTCTCACTAATACACTTTCTTTGGCAAGCTGTTTTAAGTTCTCGATGAGTTTTGTAGTACGTACTACACTGCACGCAAAATTGGACGTGCTTTCAGTCCGGGAAGGCTTCTTGCTGGCAAGACCTTGTTTGCCAAAAGAAAAAGGAAAAAAAGACAAGACTGGACAGAGAGTACGTACAGGACAGTGTTGACTGGATGTTCATGCACGAAACGTACGTAGAAGACATTCACATTGTCTCCCTGTCTTTACTTAAACTCACAAGAAGAAGGTATTTGCACCTTGCCGGTTTATCACAAATATCGCAACAAAGATGATGGCTTCTGAGGTGGCATTGGAGCGGACGAGCGCGCCTGGTCACTTTATCTGTACGGCGAGGACATGTTTGGAGATTCGAGTGGCTTTAATGTCTGAGGGTGGTACGATGGATTAGGTGCTGGATTGGCGGTAATACGTTGTGGGGCCATTGGGGTAAATGGTGAGGCGGCAAAAGGCAAGGCGAAGACCTGGGCGGATGGCACATAACGTGGCCAAGAGATCGTGCCGGTCGTGGCCAAATGGAGATGAGCGGGCGGGGGGTGTTTTCTCCGATCTCCAGAACTGTCGTCTTCCTTTCTGAAGGTGGCAATATTTTCATGCAAACCGTGGAACAATTTGTGATGACACACTCGCCGAAAACGACAACGCTATCGAAAGAGGCGATTCTGGTACCGTGCAAGGTTCAGCCGTTGATGCTTTTCATGTGGATGTGTGCCATCTTTTGATTATAAACCAGCCAAACAGTTTCACAATTAAATACGTGAGAATACCAACTTTATGTGGGCTCCTTTGCATGCAGCTTTTGAATGTGTATGACAACGTAGGGCCATACCGTAGGGTTGCATGCATGGGTTGCTTATTCTCTCTTCTCTCCCAGACAAATGCATCCATTTATTTCATCTTTGCTAACTTAAATCGGTCAAATCTTTTGAACCAACATTCTGATTTGAAAAAAAAATTGAACTCATGTCGTAGGCCTTTAAAACACGACTGATTTTGCATACATTTTAAATTCCATATTTTTGAAATAAAATGTATCACTCTTTTGAAATAAACTATTACACATTTCCAAATAATCAATTTCACAAGTTGACATTTCAATTTCATATTGTTTTCATTTTCAGAACCCAGATTTCACTTTTCGCCGGCTTATTTCATGAAAAATCATATCTATTCTAGTTCAACATTTTTTAAATAACGTATTTCACTCTTTTGAAATAAACGGTTACATATTTCCAAATAATAATTTTCACAAGTTGACATTTCAGTTTCATATTGTTTTCATTTTCAGAACCCATATTTTACTTTTCACCGGCCTGTTTCACAAAAATCACATCTATTTCAATTAAACATTATTGGAATAACATATTTCATTCTTTTGAAATAAACCGTTACACATTTTGAAATAAACCGTTACACATTTTGAAATAATCGGTTTCACTAGTTGACATTTCAGTTTCATATTTTGATTAAACAGGTTTCCAGTGAAATAGCTTGGTTTCACGGGTTTCTAATGAAAATAGGATTGTATCACAGGTTTCTAATGAAAATAGGATTGTATCACATTTTTCTAGTGAAATATGTCGTCAAAATTTGAACGTATCTGAAATATATCCAAGATTGGTCTTGTTCTAAAGGTCTTGGCGCCCGGAGTTCAAATATATAAATTATTTTACAATGAACTTATACTTTTAAAAGATATGAGCAATTTAAATTGTCTAAGATAAAATAAAGTCTATTAATTTATTTGGGAGGGAGAGGGAGTAGAGATGTGTGAAAAGGCGTACATCACTCGCTGAGGTTGCTGGACTCAGCGTATGGCATAACTAGTTAGCTATTGATGAAATACTGAGCTATAAAATAGTGGCGTGAGCAATACTATGGGGAACAACATGCATGGATGCGTAATCTCCAAGAGACAGCCATGCACGGGATCTTTCTCGCCATCGTTCAGGTCAGGTCTTCGGCTTCATAGACACAACGAACCATGTCTGCGATGGTCTAACCATACACCGTTAGCCTATCTACAGCCTGCACCCCGTCGCGCCGGATGCTCCTCCACGTGTGGGTTGTCATACAAAGCTCCAGCGGCTTCCATCGTGTCTGCGCCCTGTGTATGAATGAACAGTGGTGGCGCCATGTTACGCAGGAAGACAAGGTTATCCACAACATGCAAGACGACACCCGCGAGAATGATAACATTAAGCACGTTGGCATGACAAGGCGACGCTGGATACCCGACAACAAGGAGCTACGGCAAGAATGGGCTCGCCATACCCGACTTGGTCGCTGATGCATAACTCGCCATGCCCGTCTCCACCATGGCGGTGCTCGGCATCACCATGCCCAGCTTGGCCGCGGCCGACAGCGCCTCCGCCTCGCTGTGCACCTCTGTCGCTACCGCTGCTCATGTCCAACCCTAGCAAGACTCCCAGCAGGCCAGCACCATGACGGCATGGCACATGCTTGTTCTTGTGCCCAACGTCAACATGGAAGCCATTGTTGTGCTCCAACTACAGTCTATTGGACCCGTGTATCATGTTCAGTGTGCACCTGGTGCTGTGCTCTTTCAGTACCCAGGATGGGTGGTCATGGCGCCCACAGTTTGATTCTACTACTTGAGATTCAGAAGCGGTGTAGCACGGCTCAAGACGGAGGATCGTTCCTGTGCGATGGGTACACGGTGGGTGGTCAGGGCGCCCACCGTTTCGTTCTAACGGAACGACAATAGGATGGTGGGGCCAACCTTGTTTTATTGTAGCTCCTAATCCTAACCAGCACAGGACGCGTACCAGGCTAATACACCCTCCCGCTCCTATCCCGAAAGAAACGAGCGGACGGGTGATACCGAGAGTATGCGAAGACGAGCACTCCTTTGAATTTTCGATGGCTTCTTCTTTTTTCTGAAAAAGAGGATAACTCTGACTCAACTACAAATCTGACATCAGATTTTAGGCCATGACAAATCGAACAATTTTCATAGCAAATTATGTTCTTTAAGGACGACAAATTTAGTTGGCGAGCATAACAAATCAGTTTAAGGTTGTATTTCTGTCAGAAATATGTCATGCTTGCAAACTTAATTTGCATCATCATGCCAATATAAATTTTCATGAAAAACGTCAGGTTTGCCATGCCTAAAAATCTGAAGCCAGATTTTTAGTGTTTCCGTAACTCTAGGTCTCTGCATCAAAAGATGTATACAGCCATATATCATATATTATTGAAGAAACAAAATCCTTCATTAGAAGATGACGGCTTCTTAGCACAAGGTAAGGCTAAGCAACCGAGACCTCATCACGAACAGCAGGAAAATCATAAACGCAACGCCTCCTCGAGGTGGCTAACCGCCGGCGCATTAGCGGAGGGCCTGAGAAGAAGGATCGCCGCCGTAAGATGTCGATCGGGCGGTCTGCAAGCCGGGGACATGCTCGTGACAGCCCTCCATCCTTTGGGGCTTTCTTTCTCCCCCGGTATGGAACGCAGCAACGCCAGTCCCATGTGTGCGATTAGAATACCTGATCGCCGGTGTCAAAGTTGCGTGTACTTTGCCACTGTTGGCCGACTGGCAACTGCATTGCTTGCCACTAGGTGACGATGCCTTGTACAGTATATGCACCGCTAGTATTAGAAGTGCAATGATGTGAAAAATGTGCTAGACATGCATGTTGATCTTTTAAAAGTTGTGCAAGTTTGGTCCAGCTTTTGTGAATGGGTTGAACTTTATGTTAGTTTGTGTGGTGATGAAGTTGTACGTCTTGGTTTCGCTTTCCCCTAATCAGATCGGATTGTTCAATGATTAGGTGGTACGAAGAGTGCGTGGGTCCGTGCATTGCCGGTTTATAGGTGTGATTGAAGGGAGCATACTTGATGAACAAGATGAACTAATTAAATTAAAATTCTGGTAAGGGTCTCCCCACTGCATACTGCTCCTGCCTTCTTATTTCTGTTTCTTTTAGACAGTGCATTAAATCCATTTATCATTTTATCATTTTTTCCTATTACTAAATGTTTATAATGTTGCAAATTAAAGAGGCCCAGATTCTTTTAGACATGTATCTTTTGGGGAATTATCCTATTTTATGGATTAACCAAAAAATACATAAGATTAAAGATACAAAAACAAAATCAAACTATAAAGATCCTAATAAAACCAAATTTAAGACATACCAACATAATTTGAACTCTTCTAGCAAAAATGGATAATTTAAAGTCCGTTTCGCCACTATATAGTTACGATCTAACGAGGAAAAGGACCCGCGTCACTCCCAGGCAGGGCGGCTCGGGTTGAACCCTAGAGCCGCCGCCTCCCTCTCCTCGACCCCTGCTCCCCCCGCTGTCGCTGACGGGTGCCGCCAGTCAAAGGTCGCGCAACTAATGGTGATGGCGGGCAATCATCCTCGAGCGCGACTCGCAGCGGCGAGGCCTCTTCCTTCTTGCATGGCAGGATCTTTGGTTGGAGTTTCGTGGCAGCCCTGGACGGCGCGGCTCGTCCGGCGGAGTTGGATGTCGGGGCGCCGGCCCCGGACTTCTTCGACAACCTGGGCGGCCGTTGTGGCCGCGTGGGCGGCATGACGCCTGGTTCGGGGGTCTCGGTGCGGCCCAACCCCTAACCTCTGCGTGTTGCCGGTGGTGGCGATGATGCCTGCTGAGTTCTTTAGACTGCTGATCGAGAGCCAACGGGCGGCGGC
This sequence comes from Aegilops longissima, assembly GCA_021605205.1. Lineage (NCBI taxonomy): Eukaryota > Viridiplantae > Streptophyta > Magnoliopsida > Poales > Poaceae > Aegilops > Aegilops longissima. The sequence goes on from CM038679.1 coordinate 422,129,146, forward strand.
GTGGGGGCCTACCGATCTGCCTAATAAAGAAGGTGGTCCTAGGGTTCTTCTCACGTCAAGACGGTGTTCTGCTTGATGCATGCCCTCATTGATCTAGCTGGTGACAAGTTCCGAAAGGCTCCGCCGGCGATATTCATTGGGCGCTTGATGCCTGTAGATTACTGGATTGGATGGGATTCGGTCGTGTGAACCCATATTTCTGGTCGTGCGGCTTCAAGAGGGACTGACGCGAAGCTTCGCTATCTGTTGCCGTCATAGGACATGTCGGTGTTTCGATTTCCGTGCTGAAGATAGCGGCGGACAATATCTTGGCAGCTGAGGTCTGAGGTCTAGTAACGGCGGACTGAGTCTTCGAGGCGATGAGGACTTTGCTTGGTGTTTCCTAACTTCTAGCAGTGGCATCGGCAAGTGGGGGTGGCAACACATGTGGAGCAGATGGTCATATATTTCAGGATGAAAATCCAAGGTCTGGTGCCTAGCAATGGCCTTGTTGAAGGCATTATTTTAAGAGCGCAAAGTTTCTCCAGGGTGAAAATCTGAGATCTATGATCGGGCGATAATGATGCTTGTGCATTGTTTTCTTTTTAGAGGAGTTGCTTTTGAAGAATTTGGACTTCGGGTGCTGCCTTTGCAGTGGTTTGTGTTGAAGCTACATGGTTTTGATCACCGTAGCGGGATATTTTTTCTTCTTATTCCTTTTTTGTTGTAGGGTTGTGTGCATCCGTAATGTCTGTAGGACATTTCGTTGTTGCAAAGGCTGGATGTAATTGGTATCTTCGCGATATTAGTATATTCCTTTTGTAAAAAAGAAAAAGAAGAATGAAAGCATAGAAAACAAAATGGAACTACCACCGACCAACACAAACTCGACATTGGCATATCACTGCCACCACGTTTTCAAGACAGACTGAAGCACCGGACGATAATCCATCAGATCAAAACTCGCCATCCATGGGACCAAAACATCATAGACCCATAGATCTCGGTTACGACAATCACATAATTGCGGGGTTGGGGTTATGGAGATTCTACTCTAATCTATGTTCTTTTCACATTCGAAATGTTGTTACTGAGTACACATAAAACCTAACGATAGAAGCAACTTGATCTGATTTATAAGGGTTGATCCATCAATACCAGAAAGAAAGGTCACCGTTGCTTCCCTGCCAAAAAAAGGGTCTCCCTCGCCAGGAGAACCTTGAACATGCTTTGTTGTTGCTGAACAATCCCTTGTTGCGCTGGCAAGCGATGTTCACATCTAAAGAAAGAGGTTCATTGCATACCATAACTAGGCTCGATGCTGAGCATGTGCTTTAGGTGCAGCCGAACAGGGCCCTCAGCCGAGGTTTGTATTTAGAGAAAAATGCATCACAAGTTCTAAAACAATCAGAGACGTGTCAGTTTAGTCCTATAACTTTGAAACTGCATTTTTTGGTCCTAAAACTATCGGAGGTATGTCAGGATTTGATGCAGTTTTGGGTCCGAAAACTACTTAAGGTGTGTCATTTTAGTCCTATAACTTCAAAATTGCAGTTTTGGGTCTCAAAACTTTGTCAGTTTGTTCGTCTAAGGTCCTAAGCTTGCATGACCAGTATCTATGGTGCATTATTTCAAATGAGCCCTTTATATATGTATACTTTCCTAAAAGTGGTCCATACGCTTCCACGTTGCAGTATGTGCTCCAACCTGCATGACCATGAGTTGCACGATAGCCTCACTGAGAGGTTTGGCCTGACCGCCGGGGAGACCCCGAGCCAGTCAGCATGGAGGATGACATCCTTCTCCCTCGGTGCAGCCGCCAAGGAGATCTCGAGCCAATCGGGATGGAGGACGCCATCCCACCCCTCTCTCTCTCTCTCTCTCATGACATCGTCGTTGCCCCGACACCCTTGTCATAGAGCTGGTTGTGCAGGTTGTTGTTTGGGCACGAGCATGGCCACAGGTGGGGAATTGTCCCTGTTGCCGGACGACCTGCAGGAGTGCGCGGAAACCGCAAAGCTGGCACGAAGGTCGACAAGAGTGACGCGGCCCCAACAATAGCCATAGGTGGGTAGCAATTGGACATTGTGCGACGTGTCGTTCTACTACTGTTGGGTGGAGGATGAGATGACTGCTCTACTCTTCTCGTTGGAGCTCAAGCCATCATGCCACTAATGGCCTTCGTACTGTCGCCTCTGGGCATTCTATGTTTGGGAGAAGACGAGGGCGTGAGAATGAGGCGAGACAACGCTCTAGGGGTTTTCTTACATATTTATCTTCCGTAAGTTAACCTGTTGAGTCCATTGGATCAACGTGGCAACAATCCAAGCATTTCCAAGCGACACGTCGGCAGGTCAATTCTAGCCATTAAAGCTTAGGACCTAAAAGGAACCAACTTACATAATTTTGGGACCTAAAACTGCAGCTTCAAAATTATAGGACTAAGTGACACACCTTCAATAGTTTTAAGACCCAAAACTGCAGAAAGTCTTTAAAGTTATAGAAGTAAACTGACACACCTTTAATAATTTTAGAACCTAAAACTGTAGTTTCGAAGTTATAGGACTGAGTGACACATCTTCAATATTTTTAGGACTTATGATGCATTTTATTCTTGTATTTATAAGTAGTGCATAGGCCTGTCCCATAGGAGAAATAAACCTGAATGGCTAGACTAATTCGGCCATTGGGCCCTATATAACACAGGTGCTTACACATGTGCCTCAGAAAAAAAAATGTAGGTGCTTACCCATGTGCTTATAGGTGGGACAAAATTCTTAGAGTATAAGTCTATTCGTATTGTAATCTATCTTTATTAGTCTAGTCTTGGAGCCCAAGCTTTGTAATCTATATAAATAGCCCTTGAGGCCCCGATCAATACAACTATTACTTCTCCAATATCTCAATCTATCATGGTATCCGACGCCTAGGTTTTCCGCACCTGGTATGGCTCCGCCACCCGCGCCGCCGCCCCCGCCGATTCGGCCCCTCTTCTCCATGGCCGAGTTCCGCGCCGCCGGTGCCCCACCCCCTACCTCCTCCTCTACAACTACCCAAACACCTCCCCCTCCAAACCCTATGTTCTCCCTAGCCGACACCATTGCCGACGTCTCTCCCTTCATACCAATCTCATTAGACCTCGGCATCCACAACTACTACCATTGGCGCCACCTCTTCATCATCCATCTCGGCGCCGCGCTCACGCCACCACATTGATCGCTCCTACCCGCCACAGCCCGCCGATCCTCGCTGGGTGAAAGATGATCTCGCCATCATCCATTGGATTTACACACGCATCTCCACGGAGCTTTTCAACTGGTGTCCGACGATGACGCCACCGCCGTCGATCACTAGGCTTCCTTCAACAGCTGTTTCAGACAACTCCGACGCGCGAATCAACGCGCCAACACCGAAGCACGCACAACCATGCAGGAGATGTCCCGGTCTCCATCTTCGCCGGTGAATCAAGGCTATTGACGATGAACTCCGTGAACTTGGTGATCACGTCGAGGATCGCACTCTCATCAACGCCCTCCTCCAAGGTCTCGGCGATCAATTCGAGAAGCAGCAGTCCTTCATCCCCATGCTCAAGCCGTACCCCACCTTCAAGGAAGTCCGCTCGATCCTCCAAGAAGAAGAGAAGAACCAGGCTCGCAAAGGCGCAACGGCGCCGCAGGTGTTTCATGCTGCCGTGCCCTCTTCTGCAAAGACTCCACACTGGCTGCCGCGGCAACCGACCGCCCTCCAACTCCTGCTGTGGCTGCGCCTCGCCTCAACACCACCACTGGCTGGCGCCCGAGTTCCAACTACAAGGGCAAGAATCCCGTCTCACCGCCTCCTGCATCTCGTCCTGCCGGACCTGCACCAGCCTCGTCATCCACCGCTCCCGCGCCACCAGCTCCGTCGCCATGGCCTCCTCAGCATGATCCTTGGACTGGCCTCGTCCAGGCTTGGTCGATGCCATGGTCGGCCCCCTCGCCGTATGGTGCCCCTCCTGCGTACACGGGCACGTGGAGCCCCGGTCTTCGTCCAGCCACAGGCTCTCCGAGACTCCTTGGACCCAGGCCGCCGGCGTGTTGGAAATATGCCCTAGAGGCAATAATAAAAGGATTATTATTATATTTCCTTGTTCATGATAATTGTCTTTTACTCATGCTATAATTGTATTATCCGGAAATCGTAATACACGTGTGAATACATAGACCACAATATGTCCCTAGTGAGCCTCTAGTTGACTAGCTCGTTGATCAATAGATAGTCATGGTTTCCTGACTATGGACATTGGATGTCATTGATAACGGGATCACATCATTAGGAGAATGATGTGATGGACAAGACCCAATCCTAAGCATAGCACAAGATCGTGTAGTTCGTTTTGCTAGAGCTTTTCCAATGTCAAGTATCTCTTCCTTAGACCATGAGATCATGTAACTCCCGGATACCGTAGGAGTGCTTTGGGTGTACCAAACGTCACAACGAATCGGGTGACTATAAAGGTGCACTACGGTATCTCCAAAAGTGTCTATTGGGTTGACACGGATCGAGACTGGGATTTGTCACTCCATGTTACGGAGAGGTATCACTGGGCCCACTCGGTAGTGCATCATCATAATGAGCTCAAAGTGACCAAGTGTTTGGTCACGGGATCATGCATTACGGTACGAGTAAAGTGACTTGCCGGTAACGAGATTGAACGAGGTATTGGGATACCGACGATCGAATCTCGGGCAAGTAACATACCGTCTGACAAAGGGAATAGTATACGGGATTGATTGAATCCTCGACATCGTGGTTCATCCGATGACATCATCGAGGAGCATGTGGGAGCCAACATGGGTATCCAGATCCCGCTGTTGGTTATTGACCGGAGAGTCGTATCGGTCATGTCTGCATGTCTCCCGAACCCGTAGGGTCTACACACTTAAGGTTCGGTGACGCTAGGGTTATTAGGAAGACTTGTATGTGATTACCGAATGTTGTTTGGAGTCCCGGATGAGATCCCGGACGTCACGAGGAGTTTCGGAATGGTCCGGAGGTAAAGATTTATATATGGGAAGTTGTCAAACGGACACCGGAAAGTTTCGGGGTCATATCGGTATTGTACCGGGGCCACCGGAGAGGTTCCGGGGGTCCACCGGGAGGGGCCACCCCTCTCGGAGGGCCTCATGGGCCACAAGGGGCAGGGAACCAGCCCCTGGAGGGCTGGGCGCCCCTTGGGCCCATGCGCCTAGGGTTGGGGGGAACCCTAGTGGGGGGCGCCCCCCTTTGCTTGGGGGGCAAGCCCCCCTCCCTGGCCGCCGCCCCCCTCTAGATCTCATCTAGAGGGGCCGGCCCCCCTTGCCCCTTCCCCTATAAATAGAGGGGTGAGGGGAGGGCTGCAAAATACTTCCAAGGCGCAGCCCCTCCCCTCCCCAACACCTCTCCTCCTTCGTTGAGTGCTTGGCGAAGCCCTGTCGGAGTACTGCCTCTCCACCATCATCACGCCGTCGTGCTGCTGCTAGAGCCTTCTTCCTCAACCTCTCCTTCCCCCTTGCTGGATCAAGAAGGAGGAGACGTCGTCCGTTCCGTACGTGTGTTGAACGCGGAGGTGCTGTCCGTTCGACACTTGGTCATCGGTGATCTGAATCACGGCGAGTACGACTCCATCATCACCGTTCCCTTGAACGCTTCCGCACGCGATCTACAAGTGGTATGTAGATGCAATCTCTCTCCCATGACTCGTTGCTTAGATGAACTCATAGATGGATCTTGGTGAAACCGTAGGAAATTTTTTAATTTTCTGCAACGTTCCCCAACAGTGGTATCAGAGCTAGGTCTATGTGTAGTTCTCTATTGCACGAGTAGAACACAATTTTGTTGTGGGCGTAGATCTTGTCAACTTGCTTGACGCTACTAGCCTTTTCTTGCTTCAGCGGTATTGTGGGATGAAGCGGCCCGGACCGACCTTACGTGACGCTTACGTGAGACAGGTTCCACCGATCGACATGCACTAGTTGCATAAGGTGGCTAGCGGTGTCTGTCTCTCCTACTTTAGTTGGAGCGGATTAGATGAAAAGGGTCCTTATGAAGGGTAAATAGAAGTTGACAAAATCACGTTGTGGTTATTCGTAGGTAAGAAAAGGTTCTTGCTAGAACCCAATTGCAGCCACGTAAAAGATGCAACAGCAATTAGAGGACGTCTAACTTGTTTTTGCAGCAATTGTCATGTGATGTGATATGGCCAGAAGTTGTGATGAATGATGAATGATATATTGTGATGTATGAGATCATGTTCTTGTAATAGGAATCACGACTTGCATGTCGATGAATATGACAACCGGCAGGAGCCATAGGAGTTGTCTTATTTTTGTATGACCTGCGTGTCATTGAAGAACGCCATGTAAATTACTTTACTTTATTGCTAAACGCGTTAGCAATAGAAGTAGAAGTAGTCGTTGGCGTGACAACTTCATGAAGACACGATGATGGAGATCATGATGATGGAGATCATGGTGTCATGCCGGTGACAAGATGATCATGGAGCCCCGAAGATGGAGATCGAAGGAGCTATATGATATTGGCCATATCATGTCACTACTTTATATAATTGCATGTGATGTTTATTATGTTTTATGCATCTTGTTTACTTAGAACGGCGGTAGTAAATAAGATGATCCCTTATAATAATTTCAAGAAAGTGTTCCCCTAAGCGTGCACCGTTGCTAAAGTTAAATGCTTCAAGCACCACGTGATGATCGGTGTGATAGATCCTTACGCTCACATACAACGGGTGTAAGCCAGTTTTACACATGCATAAACACTTAGGGTTAACTTGACGAGCCTAGCATGTACAGACATGGCCTCGGAACACAAGAGATCGAAAGGTCGAACATGAGTCGTATGGAAGATATGATCAACATGGAGATGTTCACCGACGATGACTAGTCCGTCTCACGTGATGATCGGACACGGCCTAGTCGACTCGGATCATCTAGCACTTAGATGACTAGAGGGATGTCAAATCTGAGTGGGAGTTCATTAAATAATTTGATTAAGATGAACTTAATTATCATGAACTTAGTCTAAAGTCTTTGCAAAATATGTCTTGTAGATCAAATGGCCAATGCTCATGTCAACATGAACTTCAACGCGTTCCTAGAGAAAACCAAGCTGAAAGATGATGGCAGCAACTATTCGGACTGGGTCCGGAACCTGAGGATCATCCTCATAGCAGCCAAGAAATAATATGTCCTAGAAGCACCGCTAGGTGATGCACCCATCCCGAGAACCAAGACATTATGAATGCTTGGCAGTCTCGTCTTGATGATTACTCCCTCGTTCAAGGCGGCATGCTTTACAGCTTAGAACCGGGCTCCAAAAGCGTTTTGAGCAACACGGAGCATATGAGATGTTCGAGGAGCTGAAAATGGTTTTCCAAGCTCATGCCCGGTCGAGAGATATGAAGTCTCCGACAAGTTCTATAGTTTTAAGATGGAGGAAAACAGTTACATCGGTGAGCACATACTCAAAATGTCCAGGTTGCACAACCGCCTATCCCACTGGACATTAACCTCCCGGACGAGGCGGTCATTGACAGAATCCTTGATCGCTCCCACCAAGCTACAAGAGCTTTGTGATGAACTACAATATGCAAGGGATGGTGAAGACCATTCTGAAGTATTCTCAATGTGAAGTCGCAGAGGTTGAAATCAAGAAAGAACATCAAGTGTTGATGGTTAATAAAACCACTAAGTTCAAGAAGGGCAAGGGTAAGAAGAACTTCAAGAAGGACGGCAAGGATGTTGCCGCCCGATAAGCAAGTTGCGGGAAGAAGTCAAAGAATGGACCCAAGCACGAGACAGAGTGCTTTTATTGCAAAGGGAAGGGCCTTCGAAGCGGAACTGCCCCAAATACTTAGCGGACAAGAAGGCCGGCAACACTAAAGGTATATTTGATATACATGTAATTGATGTGTACCTTACCAGTACTCGTAGTAACTCCTGGGTATTTGATACCGGTGTCGTTGCTCATATTTGTAACTCACAGCAGGAGCTGCGGAATAAACGGAGACTGGCAAAGGACGAGGTGACAATGTGAGTCGGGAATGGTTCCAAGGTCGATGTGATCGCCGTCGGCACGCTACCTCTACATTTACCTACGGGATTAGTTTTAAACCTCAATAATTGTTATTTAGTGTCAAGTTTGAGCATGAACATTGTATCAGGATCTCGTTTAATACGAGATGGCTACTCATTTAAATCCGAGAATAATGGTTGTTCTATTTATATGAGAGATGTGTTTTATGGTCATGCTTTGATGGTCAATGGTTTATTCTTAATGAATCTCGAGCGCAATGTTACACATATTCATAGTGTGAATACCAAAAGATGTAAAGTTGATAACGATAGTCCCACATACTTGTGGTAATCGCCGCCTTGGTCACATTGGTGTCAAGCGCATGAAGAAGCTCCATTCGATGGACTTTTAGAGTCTCTCGATTATGAATCATTTGACACATGCGAACCATGCCTCATGGGCAAAATGACCAAGACTCCGTTCTCCGGAACAATGGAGCGAGCAACCAACTTATTGGAAATCATACATACCGATGTGTGCGGTCCAATGAGCGTTGAGGCTCGCGGAGGATATCATTATGTTCTCACTCTCACTGATGACTTGAGTAGATATGGGTATGTATGCTTGATGAAACACAAGTCTGAGACCTTTGAAAAGTTCAAGGAATTTCAGAATGAGGTAGAAAATCAACGTGACCGAAAGATAAAATTCTTACGATCGGATCGTGGAGGAGAATATTTAAGTCACGAATTTGGTACACACTTAAGAAAATGTGGAATCGTTTCACAACTCACGCCGCCTGGAACACCTCAGCGAAACGGTGTGTCCGAATGTCGTAATCGCACTCTATTGGATATGGTGCAATCTATGATGTCTCTTACCGATTTACCGCTATCATTTTGGGGATACGCACTAGAAACAGCTACATTCACTTTAAATAGGGCATCGTCTAAATCCGTTGAGACGACACCGTATGAATTATGGTTTGGGAAGAAACCTAAGCTGTCGTTTCTAAAAGTTTGGGGATGCGATGCTTATGTCAAGAAACTTCAACCTGAAAAGCTCGAACCCAAGTCGGAAAAATGTGTCTTCATAGGATACCCTAAGGAAACCATTGGGTATACCTTCTACCTTAGATCCGAAGGCAAGATCTTTGTTGCCAAGAACGGATCCTTTACGGAAAAGAGTTTCTCTCGAAAGGAGTAAGTGGGAGGAAAGTAGAACTCGATGAAGTACTACCTCTTGAACCGAAAGTAGTGCAGCTCAAGAAAATGTTCTGTGGTGCCTACACCTCTTGGAGAGGAAATTAATGATGATGATCAAGGTACTTGGATCAAGTTGCTCTTGAACTTCAGAGGTCCACAAGGACACGTTCCACACCGAGTGGTATGGCAACCCTGTCACGGAAATCATGTTGTTAGACAACGGTGAACCTTGAACTATGAAGAAGCGATGGCGGCCCAGATTCCAACAAATGGCTTGAAGCCATGCAATCCGAGATAGGATCCATGTATGAAAACAAAGTATGGACTTTGAGACTTGCTCGATGATCGGCGAGCGATAGAAAACAAATGGATCTTTAAGAAGAAGACGGACGCGGATGGTAATGTCACCATCTATAAAGCTCGACTTGTCGCTAAGGGTTATCGGCAAGTTCAAGGGATTGACTACGATGAGACTTTCTCTCCCGTAGCGAAGCTTAAGTCCGTCCGAATCATGTTAGCAATTGCCGCATACTATGATTATGAGATATGGCAGATGGACGTCAAAACGGCATTCGTTAACGGTTATCTTAAGGAAGAGTTGTATATGATGCAGCCGGAAGGTTTTGTCGACCCTAAGAATGCTAACAAGGTATGCAAGCTCCAGCGATCCATTTATGGGCTGGTGCAAGCATCTCGGAGTTGGAACATTCGCTTTGATGAGATGATTAAAGCGTTTGGGTTTATGCAGACTTATGGAGAAGCCTGCGTTTACAAGAAAGTGAGTGGGAGCTCTGTGGAATTTCTCATATTATATGTAGATGACATACTTTTTGATGGGAAATGATATAGAACTCTTGGACAGCATTAAGGCCTACTTGAATAAAAGTTTTTCAATGAAGGACCTTGGAGAAGCTGCTTATATATTAGGCATCAAGATCTATAGAGATAGATCGAGGCGGCTCATAGGTCTTTCACAAAGCACATACCTTGATAAGATTTTGAAGAAGTTCAAAATGGATCAGTCCAAGAAAGGGTTCTTGCCTGTACTGCAAGGTGTGAGATTGAACTCGGCGCAATGCCCGACCACGGCAAAAAATAAAGAAGAGATGAGCGTCATCCCCTATGCATCGGCCATAGGATCTATTATGTATGCCATTCTGTGTACCAGACCTGATGTAAACCTTGCCGTAAGTTTGGTAGGAAGGTACCAAAGTAATCCCGGCAAGGAACACTGGACAGCGGTCAAGAATATCCTGAAGTACCTGAAAAGGACAAAGGACATGTTTCTCGTTTATGGAGGTGACGAAGAGCTCGTCACAAAGGGTTACGTCGACGCTTAGCTTCGACACAGATCTGGATGACTCTAAGTCACAAACCGGATACGTGTATATGTTGAATGGTGGAGCGAGAAGATGGTGCAGCTGCAAGCGAAGCGTCGTGGCGGGATCTACATGTGAAGCGGAGTACATGGAAGCCTCGGAGGCAGCGCATGAAGCAATTTGGGTGAAGGAGTTCATCACCGACCTAGGAGTCATACCCAAGCGTCGGGGCCAATCAAACTCTTCGTGACAACTTTGGAGCTATTGCACTTGCCAAGGAGCCCAGGTTTCACAAGAAGACCGAGCACATCAAGCGCCGCTTCAACTCCATCCGTGAAAATGTTCAAGATGGAGACATAGAAATTTGCAAAGTGCATAGAATCTGAATGTCGCAGATCCGTTGACTAAACCTCTTCCGCGGGCAAAACATGATCAACACCAGAACTCTATGGGTGTTCGATTCATCACAATGTAACTAGATTATTGACTCTAGTGCAAGTGGGAGACTGTTGGAAATATGACCTAGAGGCAATAATAAAAGGATTATTATTATATTTCCTTGTTCATGATAATTGTCTTTTATTCATGCTATAATTGTATTATCCGGAAATCGTAATACACGTGTGAATACATAGACCACAATATGTCCCTAGTGAGCCTCTAGTTGACTAGCTCGTTGATCAATAGATAGTCATGGTTTCGACTATGGACATTGGATGTCATTGATAACGGATCACATCATTAGGAGAATGATGTGATGGACAAGACCCAATCCTAAGCATAGCACAAGATCGTGTAGTTCGTTTTGCTAGAGCTTTTCCAATGTCAAGTATCTCTTCCTTAGACCATGAGATCGTGTAACTCCCGGATAGCGTAGGAGTGCTTTGGGTGTACCAAACGTCACAACGAATCGGGTGACTATAAAGGTGCACTACGGTATCTCCGAAAGTGTCTGGGTTGACACGGATCGAGATGGGATTTGTCACTCCGTGTTACGGAGAGGTATCACTGGGCCCACTCGGTAGTGCATCATCATAATGAGCTCAAAGTGACCAAGTGTCCGGTCACGGATCATGCATTACTGATGCGAGTAAAGTGACTTGCCGGTAACGAGATTGAACGAGGTATTGGGATACCGACGGTTGAATCTCGGGCAAGTAACATACCGTCTGACAAAGGGAATAGTATACGGGATTGATTGAATCCTCGACATCATGGTTCATCCGATGACATCATCGAGGAGCATGTGGGAGCCAACATGGGTATCCAGATCTTGCTGTTGGTTATTGACCGGAGAGTCGTCTCGGTCATGTCTGCATGTCTCCCGAACCCGTAGGGTCTACACACTTAAGGTTCGGTGACGCTAGGATTATTAGGAAGACTTGTATGTGATTATCGAATGTTGTTCGGAGTCCCGGATGAGATCCCGGACGTCACGAGGAGTTCCGGAATGGTCCGGAGGTAAAGATTTATATATGGGAAGTTGTCAAACGGACACCGGAAAGTTTCGGGGTCATATCGGTATTGTACCGGGGCCACCGGAGAGGTTCCGGGGTCCACCGGGAGGGGCCACCCCTCTCGGAGGGCCTCATGGGCCACAAGGGGCAGGGAACCAGCCCCTGGAGGGCTGGGCGCCCCCTTGGGCCCATGCGCCTAGGGTTGGGGGAACCCTAGTGGGGGCGCCCCCCTTTGCTTGGGGGGCAAGCCCCCCTCCCTGGCCGCCGCCCCCCCTCTAGATCTCATCTAGAGGGGCCGGCTATTGGGAAACGTAGTAATTTCAAAAAATTTCCTACGCACACGCAAGATCATGGTGATGGCATAGCAACGAGAGGGAGAGTGTATGTCCACGTGCCCTCGAGATCGAAGCGAAGCGTTATGACAACGCTGTTGATGTAGTCGTGCGCCTTCACGATCCGACCGATCCAAGTACCGAACGCACGGCACCTCCGAGTTCAGCACACGTTCAGCTCGATGACAATCCCGGACTCGATCCAGCAAAGTGTCGAGGATGAGTTCACAAGACGACGGCGTGGTGGACGATGATGATGCTCTATCGGCGCAGGCTTCGCCTAAACTCCGCGACGATATGATCGAGGTGGAATATGGTGGAGGGGGGCACCGCACACGGCTAAGGAACGATCCGTAGATCAACTTGTGTGTTATGGGGTGCCCCCCTGCCCCCATATATAAAGGAGGGAGGGGAGGTGCGGCCGGCCCCCAAGGGGTGCGCCTGGAGGAGTCCTACTCCCACCGGGAGTAGGACTCCCCCCTCTTGCCTTGTTGGAGAAGGAAAGGGGGGTGGGGAAAGAGGAAGGGGGGCGTCGCCCCCCCTCTCCTTGTCCTATTCGGACTAGGGGGAAGGGGCGCGCGGCCTGCCCTGGCCGGCCCTCCTCTTCTCCCTCATGGCCCACTAAGGCCCATTATCCCCCGGGAGGGTTCCGGTAACCCCCCGGTGTTTCGGTAAAATCCCGATTTCACCCGGAACCATTCCGATATCCAAATATAGGCTTCCAATAAATCAATCTTTATGTCTCGACCATTTTGAGACTCCTCGTCATGTCCGTGATCACATCCGGGACTCCGAACAAACTTCGGTACATCAAAACTTATAAAACCATAATAAACTGTCATCGTAACGTTAAGCGTGTGGACCCTACGGGTTTGAGAACTATGTAGACATGACCTAGAACTATTCTCGGTCAATAACCAATAGCGGAACCTGGATGCCCATATTGGTTCCTACATATTCTACGAAGATCTTTATCGGTCAAACCGCATAACGACATACGTTGTTCCCTTTGTCATCGGTATGTTACTTGCCCGAGATTTGATCGTCGGTATCCAATACCTAGTTCAATCTCGTTACTGGCAAGTCTCTTTACTCGTTACGTAATGCATCATTCCGTAACTAACTCATTAGCTACATTGCTTGCAAGGCTTATAGTGATGTGCATTACCGAGAGGGCCCAGAGATACCTCTCGACAATCGGAGTGACAAAACCTAATCTCGAAATACTCCAACCCAACATGTACCTTTGGATACACCTGTAGTACTCCTTTATAATCACCCAGTTACGTTGTGACGTTTGGTAGCACCCAAAGTGTTCCTCCGATAAACGGGAGTTGCATAATCTCATAGTTACAGGAACATGTATAAGTCATGAAGAAAGCAATAGCAATATACTAAACGATCAAGTGCTAGGCTAACGGAATGGGTCATGTCAATCACATCATTCTCCTAATGATGTGATCCCATTAATCAAATAACAACACATGTCTATGGTTAGGAAACATAACCATCTTTGATTAATGAGCTAGTCAAGTAGAGGCATACTAGTGACTATATGTTTGTCTATGTATTCACACATGTATCATGTTTCCGGTTAATACAATTCTAGCATGAATAATAAACATTTATCATGAAATAAGGAAATAAATAATAACTTTATTATTGCCTCTAGGGCATATTTCCTTCAGTCTCCCACTTGCACTAGAGTCAATAATGTAGTTCACATCATCATGTGATTCAACATTAATATTCACATCGTATGTGATTAACACCCATAGTTCACATTGTCATGTGACCAACACCCAAAGGGTTTACTAGAGTCAATAATCTAGTTCACATCGCTATGTGATTAACACCCAAAGAGTACTAAGGTATGATCATGTTTTTCTCGTGAGAGAAGCTTAGTCAACGGGTCATCATATTCAGAGCCGTATGTATTTTGCAAATATTCTATGTCTACAATGCTCGCACGGAGCTACTCTAGCTAATTGCTCCCACTTTCAATATGTATCCAGATTGAGACTTAGAGTCATCTGGATCAGTGTAAAAAGCTTGCATTGATGTAACTCTTTTCTGACGGGCTCTTTTATCACCTCCATAATCGAGAAATATTTCCTTAGTCCTCACTAATGATTTTCTTGACCAATGTCCAAATGATCTACTCCTAGATCACTATTGTACTCCTTGCCAAATTCAGAGCAAGGTATACAATAGGTCCGGTACATAGCATAGCATATTTTATAGAACCTATGGTGAGGCATAGGGAATGACTTTCATTCTCTTTTCTATTTTCTGCCGTGGTCGGGATTTGAGTCTTACTCAATTTCACACCTTTGCAACACAGGCAAGAACTTTTCTTTGACTGTTCTATTTTGAACTACTTCAAAATCTTGACAAGGTATGTACTTATTTAAAAAACTTATAAAGCGTCTTGATCTATCTCAATAGATCTTGATGCTCAATATGTAAGTAGCTTTACTGAGATCTTTCTTTTAAAGAACTCCTTTTAAATAATCATTTATGCTTTCCAGAAAAAATTCTACATCATTTCTGATCAACAATATGTTACTCACATATATTTATCAGAAAGGCGGTAGTGCTCCCACTCACTTTATTGTAAATACAGGCTTCACCGCAAGTCTGTATAAAACTATATGCTTTGATCAACTTATCAAAGCGTGTATTCCAACTCTGAGATGCTTGCACCAGTCCATAGATGGATCGCTGGAGCTTGCACATTTTGTTAGCTCCTTTAGGATTGACAAAACCTTCTGGTTGCATCATATACAACTCTTCTTTAATAAATCCATTAAAGTATGTAGTTTTTGACATCCATTTACCAGATTTCATAAAATGTGGTATATGCTAACATGATTCGGACAGACTTAAGCATCGCTACAGTTGAGAAAATCTCATCGTATTCAACACCTTAAACTTGTCGAAAACCTTTTGCAACAAGTCGAGCTTTGTAGATAGTAACACTACTATCAGTGTCCGTCTTCCTCTTGAAGATCCATTTATTTAACTCGACTTGCTGATCATCGAGCAGGTCAACCAAAGTCCACACTTTGTTCTTATATATGGATCCTATCTCAGATTTTATTGCCTCAAGCCATTTCGCAGAATCTGGGCTCATCATCGCTTCCTCATAGTCTGTAGGTTCATCATGGTCTAGTAACATGACTTCCAGAACATGATTACCGTACCATTCTGGTGCGGATCTTACTCTGGAAGACCTACGAGGTTTGGTAGCAACTTGATCTGAAGTTTCATGATCATCATCATTAACTTCCTCACTAATTGGTGTAGGAATCACTTGGAACTGATTTACGTGATGAACTACTTTCCAATAAGGGAGAAGGTACAATTACCTCATCAAGTTCTACTTTCCTCCCACTCACTTCTTTCGAGAGAAACTTCTTCTCTAGAAAGGATCTATCTTAGCAACGAATAACTTGCCTTCGGATCTGTGATAGAAGGTGTACCCAATAGTTACCTTTGGGTATTCTATGAAGACGCACTTCTCCGATTTGGGTTCGAGCTTATCAGGTGAAATTTTTTTCACATAAGCATCACAACTCCAAACTTTAAGAAATGACAGCTTAGGTTTATTGTTAAACCATAGTTCATACGGGGTCGTCTCAACGGATTTAGATGGTGCCCTATTAAATGTGAATGCAGCTGTCTCTAATGCATAACCCCAAAATGATAGTGGTAAACCGATAAGAGACATCATAGATCGCACCATATCCAATAAAGTGCGGTTACGACTTTCGGACACACCATTATGTTGTGGTGTTCCATATGGCGTGAGTTGCGAAACTATTTCACATGTTTCGAATGAAGACCAAACTCGTAACTCAAATATTCATCTCCATGATCAGATCGTAGAAACTTTATTTTTCTTGTTACGATGATTTTCCACTTCACTCTGAAATTCTTTGAAATTTTCAAATGTTTCAGACTTATGTTTCATCAAGTAGATATACCCATATCTTCTCAAATCATCTGTGAAGGTCAGAAAATAACGATACATGCCACGAGCCTTAACACTCATCGGATCGCATACATCGGTATGTATTATTTCCAATAAGTCAGTAGCTCGTTCCATTGTTCCGGAGAACGGAGTTTTAGTCATCTTGCCCAAAAGGCACGGTTCGCAAGCATCAAATGATTCATAACCAAGTGATTAAGAAAATCCATCTTTGTGGAGTTTCTTCATGCGCTTTACACCGATATGACCCGAACGGCAGTGCCACAAATCAGTTGCACTATCATTATTAACTTTGCATCTTTTGGCATCAACATTATGAATATGTGTATCACTACGATCGAGATCCAACAAACTATTTTCATTGGGTGTATGACCATCGAAGGTTTTATTCATTTAAACAGAACAACAATTATTCTTTGACTTTAAATGAATAACCGTATCGCAATAAACATGATCAAATCATATTCATGTTCAACGCAAACGCCAAATAACATTTATTTAGGTTTAACACTAATCCCGAAGGTATAGGGAGTGTGTGATGATGATCATATCAATCTTGGAACTGCTTCCAACACTCATCGTCACTTCCCCTTCAACTAGTCTCTGTTTATTCTGTAACTCCTGTTTCGAGTTACTAATCTTAGCAACCAAACAAGTATCAAATACTCAGGGGCTACTATAAACACTAGTAAGGCACACATCAATAACCTGTATATCAAATATACCCTTGTTCACTTTGCCATCCTTCTTATCCACCAAATATTCAGGGTATTTCGCTTCCAAAGGACTATTTCCTTTGCGATTGTAAGCACTCAGTTTCAGGCTTTGGTCTAGCTTTGGGTTTCTTCACGGAGTGACAACTTGTTTGCCATTCTACTTGAAGTTTCCTTTCTTTCCTTTGCCCTTTTCTTGAAACTAGTGGTCTTGTCAATCATCAACACTTGATGCTCTTTCTTAATTTCTACCTTCGTCGATATCAACATCACGAAGAGCTCGGGAATCTTTTTCGTCATCCCTTGCATACTATAGTTCATCACGAAGTTCTAGTAACTTAGTGATGGTGACTAGAGAATTCTGTCAATCACTATCTTATCGGAAGATTAACTCCCACTTGATTCAAGCGATTGAAGTACCTGGACAATCTGAGCACATGCTCACTAGTTGAGCGATTCTCCTCCATCTTTTAGCTATAGAACTTGTAGGAGACTTCATATCTCTCAACTCGGTATTTGCTTGAAATATTAACTTCAATTCTGGAACATCTCATATGGTCCATGACGTTTAAAACGTCTTTGAAGTCCCGATTCTAAGCCGTTAAGCATGGTGCAGTAAACTATCAAGTAGTCATCATATTGAGCTAGCCAAACGCTCATAACGTGCGCATCGCGCTCCTGCAATAGGTCTGTCACCTAGCGGTGCATCAAGGACATAATTCTTACAGGCAGCAATGAGGATAAACCTCGGATCACGGATCCAATCCGCATCATTGCTACTAACATCTTTCAACACAGTTTTCTCTAGGAACATATTAAAATAAACATATGAAAGCAACAAACATAGGGAAGCAACAACGCGAGCTATTGATCTACAACATAATTTGCAAAATACTACCGGGACTAAGTTCATGATAAATTTAAGTTCAATTAATCATATTACTTAAGAACTCCCACTTAGATAGACATCCTCTAATCTTCTAAGTGATCACGTGATCCATATCAACTAAACCATGTCCGATCATCACGTGAGATGGAGTAGTTTCAATGGTGAACATCACTATGTTGATCATATCTACTATATGATTCACGCTCGACCTTTCGGTCTCCGTGTTCGAGGCCATATCTGTATATGCTAGGCTCGTCAAGTTTGACCTGAGTATTCGCATGTGCAACTGTTTTGCACCCGTTGTATTTGAACGTAGAGCCTATCACACCCGATCATCACGTGGTGTCTCAAAGACGAAGAACTTTCGCAACGGTGCATACTCGGGAGAACACTTCTTGATATTTAGTGAGAGATCATCTTATAATGCTACCGTCAATCAAAGCAAGATAAGATGCATAAAGGATAAACATCACATGCAATCAATATAAGTGATATGATATGGCCATCATCATCTTGTGCTTGTGATCTCCATCTCCGAAGCACCGTCGTGATGACCATCGTCACCGGCGCGACACCTTGATCTCCATCGTAGCATCGTTGTCGTCTCGCCAACTATTGCTTCTACGACTATCGCTACCGCTTAGTGATAAAGTAAAGCATTACAGTATGCTTGCATTTCATACAATAAAGCGACAACCATATGGCTCCTGCCAGTTGCCGATAACTTCGGTTGCAAAACATGATCATCACATACAATAAAATATAGCATCACGTCTTGACCATATCACATCACAACATGCCCTGCAAAAACAAGTTAGACGTCCTCTACTTTGTTGTTGCAAATTTTACGTGGCTGCTACGGGCTGAGCAAGAACCGATATTACCTACGCATCAAAACCACAACGATAGTTTGTCAAGTTGGTGCTGTTTTAACCTTCACAAGGACCGGGCGTAGCCACACTCGGTTCAACTAAAGTGAGAGAGACAGACACCCGCCAGTCATCTTTAAGCAACGAGTGCTCGCAGCGGTGAAACCAGTCTCGCGTAAGCGTATGCGTAATGTCGGTCCGGGCCGCTTCATCTCACAATACCGCCGAACCAAAGTATGACATGCTGGTAAGCAGTATGACTTGTATCGCCCACAACTCACTTGTGTTCTACTCGTGCATGTAACATCAACGCATAAAACCAGGCTCGGATGCCACTGTTTGGAAACGTAGTAATTTCAAAAAATTTCCTACGCACACGCAAGATCATGGTGATGGCATAGCAACGAGAGGGGAGAGTGTATGTCCACGTACCCTCGTAGACCATAAGCGGAAGCGTTATGACAACGCGGTTGATGTAGTCGTACGTCTTCATGATCCGACCGATCCAAGTACCGAACGTACGGCACCTCCGAGTTCAGCACACGTTCAGCTCGATGACGATCCCCGGACTCCGATCCAGCAAAGTGTCGGGGATGAGTTCCGTCAGCACGACGGCGTGGTGACGATGATGATGCTCTACCAGCGCAGGGCTTCGCCTAAACTCCGCGACGATATGATCGAGGTGGAATATGGTGGAGGGGGGCACTGCACACGGCTAAGGAACGATCCGTAGATCAACTTGTGTGTTATGGGGTGCCCCCTGTTGGGGAACGTAGTAATTTCAAAAAATTTCCTACGCACACGCAAGATCATGGTGATGACATAGCAACGAGAGGGGAGAGTGTAGGTCCACGTACCCTCGTAGACCGTAAGCGGAAGCGTTATAACAACGCGGTTGATGTAGTCGTACGTCTTCACGATCCGACCGATCCAAGTACCGAACGCACGGCACCTCCGAGTTCAGCACACGTTCAGCTCGATGACGATCCCCGGACTCCGATCCAGCAAAGTGTCGGGATGAGTTCCGTCGACGACGGCCTGGTGACGATGATGATGCTTCATCGCGCAGGCTTCGCCTAAGCTCCGCGACGATATGACCGAGGTGGAATATGGTGGAGGGGGGCACCGCACACGGCTAAGTAACGATCACGTAGATCAACTTGTGTGTTATGGGGTGCCCCCCTGCCCCCGTATATAAAGGAGGGAGGGGGAGGTGCGGCCGGCCCTTCCTAGGGTGCGCCTGGAGGAGTCCTACTCCCACCGGGAGTAGGACTCCCCCTTCTTGCCTTGTTGGAGAAGGAAAGGGGGGAGGGGAAAGAGGAAGGGGGGCGCCGCCCCCCCTCTCCTTGTCCTATTCGGACTAGGGGGGGGAGGGGGCGCGCGGCCTGCCCTGGCCGGCCCTCCTCTTCTCCCTTATGGCCCATTAAGGCCTAACATCCCCCGGGAGGGTTCCGGTAACCCCCCGGTGTTCCGGAAAATTCCCGATTTCATCCGGAACCATTCCGATATCCAAATATAGGCTTCCAATATATCAATCTTTATGTCTCGACCATTTCGAGACTCCTCGTCATGTCCGTGATCACATCCGGGACTCCGAACATACTTCGGTACATCAAAACTTATAAACTCATAATAAACTGTCATCGTAACGTTAAGCGTGGGGACCCTACGGGTTCGAGAACTATGTAGACATGACCTAGAACTATTCTCGGTCAATAACCAATAGCGGAACCTGGATGCCCATATTGGTTCCTACATATTCTTCAAGATCTTTATAGGTCAAACCGCATAACGACATACGTTGTTCCTTTGTCATCGGTATGTTACTTACCCGAGATTCGATCGTCGGTATCCAATACCTAGTTCAATCTCGTTACGGCAAGTCTCTTTACTCGTTCCGTAATACATCATCTCACAACTAACTTATTAGTTGCAATGCTTGCAAGGCTTATGTGATGTGTATTACCGAGAAGGCCTAGAGATACCTCTCCGACAATCGGAGTGACAAAACCTAATCTCAAATACGCCAACCCAACATGTACCTTTGGAGACACCTGTAGTACTCCTTTATAATCACCCGATTACGTTGTGACATTTGGTAGCACCAAAGTGTTCCTCCGTAAACGGAGTTGCATAATCTCATAGTTACAGGAACATGTATAAGTCATGAAGAAAGCAATAGCAATATACTAAACGATCAAGTGCTAGGCTAACGGAATGGGTCATGTCAATCACATCATTCTCCTAATGATGTGATCCCATTAATCAAATGATAACACATGTCTATGGTTAGGAAACATAACCATCTTTGATTAATGAGCTAGTCAAGTAGAGGCATACTAGTGACTATATGTTTGTCTATGTATTCACACATGTATTATGTTTCCGGTTAATACAATTCTAGCATGAATAATAAACTTTTATCATGATATAAGGAAATAAATAATAACTTTATTATTGCCTCTAGGGCATATTTCTTTCAGTCTCCCACTTGCACTAGAGTCAATAATCTAGATTACACAGTAATGATTCTAACACCCATGGAGTCTTGGTGTTGATCATGTTTTGCTCATGGAAGAGGCTTAGTCGACGGGTCTGCAACATTCAGATCCGTATGTATCTTGCAAATCTCTATGTCTCCCACTTGGACTTGGTCCCGAATGGAATTGAAGCGTCTCTTGATATGCTTGGTCCTCTTGTGAAATCTGGATTCCTTTGCCAAGGCAATTGCACCAAGATTGTCACGAGAAGATCTTCATTGGTCCCGATGCACTAGGTATGACACCTAGATCGGAAATGAACTCTTTCATCCAGACTCCTTCATTTGCTGCTTCGAAGCAGCTATGTACTCCGCTTCACATGTAGATCCCGCCACGACGCTTTGTTTAGAACTGCACCAACCGACAGCTCCACCGCTTAATAAAAACACGATCCGGTTTGCGATTTAGAATCGTCCGGATCAGTGTCAAAGCTTGCATCGACGTAACCATTTACGACTAGCTCTTTGTCACCTCCATATACGAGAAACATATCCTTAGTCCTTTTCGTATTTCAGATGTTCTTGACCGCTGTCTAGTGATCCACTCTGGATTACTTTGGTACCTTCCTGCCAAGCTTATTGCTAAGCATCGTCAGTCTGGTACACAGCATTGCATACATGATAGAGCCTATGGCTGAAGCATAGGAACATCTTTCATTTCTCTCTATCTTCTCATTGTGGTCGGGCATTGAGTCCGACTCAATTTCACACCTTGTGTCTGGTAAAAATCCTTTCTTTGCTCGATCCATTTTGAACTTTTTCAAAACTTTATCAAGTTATGTGCTTTGTGAAAGTCCAATCAAGCGCCTTGATCTATCTCTATAGATCTTGATGCCCAATATGTAAGCAGCTTCACCGAGGTCTTTCATAGAAAAACTTTTATTCAAGTATCCTTTTATGCTATCCAGAAATTCTATATCATTTCCAATCAATAATATGTCATCCACATATAATATCGAAATGCTACTGAGCTCCCACTCACTTTCTTTTAAATACAAAGCTTCTCCAAAAGTCTGCATAAAACCATATGCTTTGATCACACTATCAAAGTGTTTATTCCAACTCCGAGAGGCTTGCACTGCACCATAAATTGATCATTGGAGCTTGCACACTTTGTTAGCACCTTTTGGATCAACAAAACCTTCTGGTTGCATCATATACAACTCTTCTTCTAGAAATCCATTCAAGAATGCAGTTTTACATCCATTTGCCAAATTTCATAATCATAAAATGCAGCAATTGCTAAGATGATTCGGACAGACTTAAGCATCGCCTCGGTGAGAAAGTCTCATCGTAGTCAACCCCTTGAACTTGTCGAAAACCTTTCGCAACAAGTCGAGCTTTATAGACAGTTACATTACCATCAGCGTCGGTCTTCTTCTTAAAGATCCATTTATTCTCAATAGCTTGCCGATCATCGGGCAAGTCAACCAAAGTCCATACTTTGTTCTCATACATGGATCCCATCTCAGATTTCATGGCTTCCAGCCATTTTATGGAATCTGGGCTCACCATCGCTTCTTCATAGTTTGTAGGTTCGCCATGGTCAAGTAACATGACTTCCGAATAGGATTACCGTACCACTCAGTGCGGATCTTACTCTAGTTGACCACGAGTTCAAGAGAAACTTGATCTGAAGTTTCATGATCAATATCATTAGCTTCCTCACTTATTGGTGTAGTTGTCACAGGAACCGGTTCTTGTGATGAACTATTTTCCAATAAGGGAACAAATACAGTTATCTCATCAAGTTCTACTTTCCTCCCACTCACTTCTTTCGAGAGAAACTCTTTTTCTAGAAAGGATCCGAATTTAGCAACGAAAATCTTGCCCTCAGATCTGTGATAGAAGGTGTACCCAATACTCTCTTTTGGGTATCCTATGAAGACACACTTCTCCGATTTAGGTTCGAGCTTATCTGGTTGAAGTTTCTTCACATAAGCATCGCAGCCCCAAACTTTAAGATACGACAACTTTGGTTTCTTGCTAAACCATAGTTCATAAGGTGTCGTTTCAACGGATTTTGATGGTGCCCTATTTAACGTGAATGCGGCCGTCTCTAAAGCATAACCCCAAAACGATAGCGGTAAATCAGTAAGAGACATCATAGATCGCACCATATCTAGTAAAGTACGACACGACGCTCGGACACACCATTTCGTTGTGGTGTTCCGGGTGGCGTGAGCTGTGAAACTATTCCGCATTGTTTCAAATGCAAACCAAACTCGTAACTCAAATATTCTCCTCCACGATCAGATCGTAGAAATTTTATTTTCTTGTTACGATGATTTTCCACTTCACTCTGAAATTCTTTGAACTTTTCAAATGTTTCAGACTTATGTTTCATCAAATAGATATACCCATATCTGCTCAAATCATCTGTGAAGGTGAGAAAATAACGATACCCGCCGCGTGCCTCAACATTCATTGGACCACAAACATCAGATGTATGATTTCCAACAAATCCTTTGCTCGCTCCATAGTTCCGGAGAACGGCGTTTTAGTCATCTTGCCCATGAGGCACGGTTCGCAAGTACCAAGTGATTCATAATCAAGTGATTCCAAAAGTCCATCAGTATGGAGTTTCTTCATGCGTTTTACATCGATATGACCCAAACGGCAAGCCACAAATAAGTTGCATTATCATTATCAACTCAGTATCTTTTGGTTTCAACACTATGAATATGTGTATTACTACTATCGAGATTCAATAAAATAGACCACTCTTCAAGGGTGCATGACCATAAAAGATATTATTCATATAAATAGAACAACCATTATTCTCTCGACTTAAATGAATAACCGTCTCGCATCAAACAAGATCCAGATATAATGTTCATGCTTAACGCGGCACCAAATAACAACTATTTAGGTCTAAAACTAATCCCGATGGTAGATGTAGAGGTAGCGTGCCGACCGCGATCACATCGACTTTGGAACCATTTCCACGCGCATCGTCACCTCGTCCTTAGCCAATCTTCGCAATCCGTAGTTCCTGTTTGAGTTGCAAATATTAGCAATGTAACCAGTATCAAATACCTGTGTACTCTGCGAGTATTAGTAAGGTACACATCAATAACATGTATATCACATATACCTTTGTTCACCTTGCCATCCTTCTTATCCGCCAAATACTTGGGGCAGTTCCGCTTCGTGTCGATCGCTTGCTTAAAGAGAAGCACTCGATTTCAGTGCTTAGGTCCAGACTTGGGTTTCTTCTCTTGGCAGCAACTTGTTTGCTGTTCTTCTTGAAGTTCCTTCTTCTTCCCTTTGCCCTTTTCTTGAAACTGGTGGTCTTGTTAACCATCAACACTTGATGCTCCTTTTAGATTTCTACCTCCGCGGCTTTTAGCATTGCGAAGAGCTCGGGAATAGACTTGTCCATCCCTTGCATATTATAGTTCATCACGAAGCTCTTGAAGCTTGGTGGCGTGATTGAAGAATTCATCAATGACACTATCATCGGAAGATTAACTCCAGTTGAATCAAGTGATTATTATACCCAGACATTTTGAGTATGTGTTCACTAACAGAACTATTTTCCTCCATCTTGCAGCTATAGAACTTATTGGAGACTTCATATCTCTCAATCCGGGCATTTGCTTGAAATATTAACTTCAACTCTGGAACATCTCATATGCTCCATGACGCTCAAAACGTCGTTG
This sequence comes from Aegilops longissima, assembly GCA_021605205.1. NCBI lineage: Eukaryota > Viridiplantae > Streptophyta > Magnoliopsida > Poales > Poaceae > Aegilops > Aegilops longissima. The sequence goes on from CM038679.1 coordinate 422,154,162, forward strand.
AAGGCCCGGTTCTAAGCCGTAAAGCATGGCACATTGAACTATTGAGTAGTCATCGCTTTGCTCGCCAGACGTTCTTAACGTCGTCGGTTGCATCGGCAGCAGTTCGGCACCCAGCGGTCCTTCCAGACGTAATTCTTACGTGCAGCAATGAGGATAATCCTCGAAGTTACGGACCCAGTCCGTGTAATTGCTACCATCATCTTTCAACTTTGCTTTCTCAAGGAACGCATTAAAATTCAACGGAACAACAAAGACGAGCCATCTATCTACAAGTAAACATAGACAAGCAAAATACTATCAGGTACTAAGTTCATGATAAATTTAAGTTCAATTAATCATATTACTAAAGAACTCCCACTTAGATAGACATCTCTCTAGTTATCTAAATGAATACGTGATCCAAATCAACTAAACCATGTCCGATCATCACGTGAGGTGGAGTAGTTTCAATGGTGAACATCACTATGTTGATCATATCTACTATATGATTCACGTTCGACCTTTCGGTCTCCGTGGTCCGAGGCCATATCTGTATATGCTAGGCTCGTCAAGTTTGACATGAGTATTCGCGTGTGCAACTGTTTTGCACCCGTTGTATTTGAACGTAGAGCCTATCACACCCGATCATCACGTGGTGTCTCAAAGACGAAGAACTTTTATAACGGTGCATACTCGTGGAGAACACTTCTTGATATTTAGTGAGAGATCATCTTATAATGCTACCGTCAATCAAAGCAAGATAAGATGCATAAATGATAAACATCACATGCAATCAATATAAGTGATATGATATGGCCATCATCATCTTGTGCTTGTGATCTCCATCTCCAAGCACCGTCGTGATCACCATCGTCACCGGCGACACCTTGATCTCCATCGTAGCATCGTTGTCGCCTCGCCAACTATTGCTTCTCGACTATCGCTACCGCTTAGTGATAAAGTAAAGCAATTACATGGCATTTGCATTTCATACAATAAAGCGACAACCATATGGCTCTCGCGATTGCCGATAACTCGGTTACAAAACATGATCATCTCATACAATAAAATATAGCATCATGTCTTGACCATATCACATCACAACATGCCCTGCAAAAACAAGTTAGACGTCCTCTACTTTGTTGTTGCAAGTTTTACGTGGCTGCTACGGGCTGAGCAAGAACCGTTCTTACCTACGCATCAAAACCACAACGATAGTTTGTCAAGTTGGTGCTGTTTTAACCTTCGCAAGGACCGGGCGTGGCCACACTCGGTTCAACTAAAGTGAGAGAGACAGACACCGCCGGTCACCTTTAAGCAACGAGTGCTCAAGCGGTGAAACCAGTCTCGCGTAAGCGTCTGGCGTAATGTCGGTCCGGGCCGCTTCATCTCACAATACCGCTGAACCAAAGTATGACATGCTGGTAAGCAAGTATGACTTATATCGCCCACAACTCACTTGTGTTCTACTCGTGCATATGACATCAACGCATAAAACCAGGCTCGATACCATGTTGGGGAACGAGTAATTTCAAAAAATTCCTACGCACACGCAAGATCATGGTGATGACATAGCAACGAGAGGGAGAGTGTAGGTCCACGTACCCTCGTGAGACCGTGGCGGAAGCGTTATAACAACGCAGTTGATGTAGTCGACGTCTTCACGATCCGACCGATCCAAGTACCGAACGCACGGCACCTCCGAGTTCAGACACGTTCAGCTCGATGGCGATCCCGGGCCCGATCCAGCAAAGTGTCGGGATGAGTTCCGTCGACACGACGGCGTGGCAGGACGATGATGATGCTTCACCGGCGCAGGGCTTCGCCTAAGCTCATGACGATATGACCGAGGTGGAATATGGTGGAGGGGGCACCGACACGGCTAAGGAACGATCACGTAGATCAACTTGTGTGTTATGGGGTGCCCCCTGCCCGTGATATAAAGGAGGGAGGGAGGTGCGGCCGGCCCTTCCTAGGGGTGCGATGGAGGAGTCCTACTCCCACCGGAGTAGGACTCCCCTCTGCCTTGTTGGAGAAGGAAAGGGGAGGAAAGAAGAGGAAGGGGGCGCCCTCTCCTTGTCCTATTCGGACTAGGGGGGGGCGCGCCTGCCCTGGCCGCCCTCCTCTTCTCCCTTATGGCCCATTAAGGCCCAACATCCCGGGAGGGTTCCAGTAACCCCGGTGTTAGGAAAATTCCGATTTCATCCGGAACCATTCCGATATCCAAATATAGGCTTCCAATATATCAATCTTTATGTCTCGACCATTTGAGACTCCTCATCATGTCCGTGATCACATCCGGGACTCGAACAAACTTCGTACATCAAAACTTATAAACTCATAATAAAGCGTCATCGTAACGTTAAGCGTGCGGACCCTACGGGTTCGAGAACTATGTAGACATGACCTAGAACTATTCTCGGTCAATAACCAATAGCGGAACCTGGATGCCCATATTGGTTCCTACATATTCTTCAAGATCTTTATCGGTCAAACCGCATAACGACATCGTTGTTCCCTTTGTCATCGGTATGTTACTTACCCGAGATTCGATCGTCGGTATCCAATACCTAGTTCAATCTCGTTACCCGCAAGTCTCTTTACTCGTTCCGTAATACATCATCTCACAACTAACTTATTAGTTGCAATGCTTGCAAGGCTTATGTGATGTGTATTACCGAGAAGGCCTAGAGATACCTCTCCGACAATCGGAGTGACAAAACCTAATCTCAAATACGCCAACCCAACATGTACCTTTGGAGACACCTGTAGTACTCCTTTATAATCACCCGATTCGTTGTGACATTTGGTAGCACCCAAAGTGTTCCTCCGGTAAACGGGAGTTGCATAATCTCATAGTTACAGGAACATGTATAAGTCATGAAGAAAGCAATAGCAATATACTAAACGATCAAGTGCTAGGCTAACGGAATGGGTCATGTCAATCACATCATTCTCCTAATGATGTGATCCCATTAATCAAATGATAACACATGTCTATGGTTAGGAAACATAACCATCTTTGATTAATGAGCTAGTCAAGTAGAGGCATACTAGTGACCATATGTTTTTCTATGTATTCACACATGTATTATGTTTCCGGTTAATACAATTCTAGCATGAATAATAAACATTTATCATGATATAAGGAAATAAATAATAACTTTATTATTGCCTCTAGGGCATATTTCCTTCACCCCCCTGCCCCCGTATATAAAGGAGGGAGGGGGAGGTGCGGCCGGCCCCCAAGGGGTGCGCCTGGAGGAGTCCTACTCCCACCGGGAGTAGGACTCCCTCTTGCCTTGTTGGAGAAGGAAAGGGGAGGGAAGAGGAAGGGGCGCCGCCCTCTCCTTGTCCTATTCGGACTAGGGGAAAGGCGCTGCCTGCCCTGGCCGCCCTCCTCTTCTCCCTCATGGCCCACTAAGGCCCATTATCCCCCGGGAGGGTTCCGGTAACCCCCCGGTGTTTCGGTAAAATCCCGATTTCACCCGGAACAATTCCGATATCCAAATATAGGCTTCCAATATATCGATCTTTATGTCTCGACCATTTCGAGACTCCTCGTCATGTCCGTGATCACATCCGGGACTCCGAACAAACTTCGGTACATCACAACTTATAAACTCATAATAAACTGTCATCGTAACGTTAAGCGTGCGGACCCTACGGGTTCGAGAACTATGTAGACATGACCTAGAACTATTCTCGGTCAATAACCAATAGCGGAACCTAGATGCCCATATTGGTTCCTACATATTCTACGAAGATCTTTATCGGTCAAACCGCATAACGACATACGTTGTTCCCTTTGTCATCGGTATGTTACTTGCCCGAGATTTGATCGTCGGTATCCAATACCTAGTTCAATCTCGTTCATCGGCAAGTCTCTTTACTCGTTACGTAATGCATCATTCGTAACTAACTCATTAGCTACATTGCTTGCAAGGCTTATAGTGATGTGCATTACCGAGAGGGCCAGAGATACCTCTCCGACAATCGGAGTGACAAAACCTAATCTCGAAATCGCCAACCCAACATGTACCTTTGGATACACCTGTAGTACTCCTTTATAATCATCCAGATTACGTTGTGACGTTTGGTAGCACCAAAGTGTTCCTCCGTAAACGGAGTTGCATAATCTCATAGTTACAGGAACATGTATAAGTCATGAAGAAAGCAATAGCAATATACTAAAGGATCAAGTGCTAGGCTAACGGAATGGGTCATGTCAATCACATCATTCTCCTAATGATGTGATCCCATTAATCAAATAACAACACATGTCTAAGGTTAGGAAACATAACCATCTTTGATTAATGAGCTAGTCAAGTAGAGGCATACTAGTGACTATATGTTTGTCTATGTATTCACACATGTATCATGTTTCCGGTTAATACAATTCTAGCATGAATAATAAACATTTATCATGAAATAAGGAAATAAATAATAACTTTATTATTGCCTCTAGGGCATATTTCCTTCACCGGCCCCCTTGCCCCTTCCCCTATAATTAGAGGGGTGAGGGGAGGGTTGCAAAATACTTCCAAGGCGCAGCCCCTCCCCTCCCCAACACCTCTCCTCCTCCGTTGAGTGCTTGGCGAAGCCTCGTTGAGATCTTGCCTCTCCACCATCATCACGCCGTCGTGCTGCTGCTGGAGCCTTCTTCCTCAACCTCTCCTTCCCCCTTGCTGGATCAAGAAGGAGGAGACGTCGTCCGTTCCGTACGTGTGTTGAACGCGGAGGTGTTGTCCGTTCGACACTTGGTCATCGGTGATCTGAATCACGACGAGTACGACTCCATCATCACCGTTCCCGTGAACGCTTCCGCACGCGATCTACAAGTGGTATGTAGATGCAATCTCTCTCCCATGACTCGTTGCTTAGATGAACTCATAGATGGATCTTAGTGAAACCGTAGGAAAATTTTTAATTTTCTGCAACGTTCCCCAACACGGCGCACGTCTACACCGCCACTCCTACTCCGCCTACCAGCACGCCAGGACCACCGTCGCCCTACAACACCATGCCGGCCTTCTACGGCAACATGCATGCCCCAATCGCACACTACCCATCCGCTATCCCCTACGTCAACATGCAAGTTCCTGGCCCCTCTGCTCCTCCCCAATAGCCGGCTTGGGACCAAGCCGCCTTCATCAACGCCATGAACAATTTTATCCTCAACGACGCAGGTACGGATTGGATTTTCGATTCTGGTGCATCAATGCATATGTCTTCAAATATGAATTTATTGTCACTTGTTTTCCTTCTCGCTTTTCCACTATCACCATTGGCGATGGCTCCACCATCCTGTTTCATGCACCTTTGGTCACTCTTACATCCCTTCCTCTCATGCCAATTTTCTTCACGCAATATTCTTGTGGTTCCTTCCATCATCAAAATCTTATCTCTGTTAGACAATTTTGCATTGACAACAAAGTTATCCTGGCCTTTGATCCTTTTGGTTTGTGCGTGAAGGATCGACAACGAGGCGGTCCTCGCCGGTACAATAGCACAGGCGATCTTTATCCTCTTCATGGCGCCCACATCCACCTCTCGTGCCATGCTCGCCTCTGTTGATCTATGGCATCGTCGTCTCGGTCACCCCAGCAAAAACACTTTGACGTCTTTACTCCAAGAATTTTGTATCCCTAGTTCTAGCAGTCCTCATAATCCCTCTCTCGTAATGCATGTCAATGTGGCAAACATGTTAGATTACCTTTTGGAACCTCTACTACCATTAGTACTTTTCCTTTTGAGTTACTTCACTCGTGATTTATGGACCTCTCCAGGTCCCTAGTGTTTACGGTTATAAATATTATCTTGTGATCTTGGATGATTATTCTCACTATACTTGGACCTTTCCTCTTCGGCTAAATCTGAAGTACTGCAATCTTTCTCAACTTTCGACATTATGTAATCACACACTTTGGCTTGCCAATTCGATTTATTCAATGTGATAACGGTCGTGAATTTGATAACGCTTAAAACCGCACCTTCTTTCTCTCTCAAGGCATTCTTCTTCGCTTTTCATGCCCTTATACATCTTCTCAAAATGGTAAAGCTGAACGCTGTCTTCGCTCTATTAATGATGTTCTTCGCACATTGCTTTTACAAGCTTCTCTTCCTTCCCGTTTTTGGGTTGAAGCCCTTCGCACCGCCACACTACTTCTTAATATTCGACCAACTAAAACTTGCCCTCTTTATTCGCCTTTCCAATCTCTTTTCTCTCCCACCTCGACTATTCTTTTCTGCGTGTTTTGGCTGTCTATGCTTTCCCAACATCGCCTCTACCGCCTCCAACAAACTAGAACCACGCTAACTACCTTTCATTCACCTTGGTCTTTTGATGATCACAAAGGATATCGTTGTTTCGATCCATCTTCCGGTCAGATCATCTCTCTCGTCATGTCACATTCGATGAAAATACTTTTCCTTTTATGTCACTACAACCACAAAACCAATTCCACCACAATCCGCCACCACCAAAACCCTTCCCTAGTTCGTCCTTCGGTCATCTCTGCTGCCATGGAATCTTGTTCCGTCTCTCCGCCGGAATCGCCCACCGTCACCACCCTCCCGACCCGCCCCCACCTCTCCTGCAATCGCATCCTCTACCCCAGCCGTCTTTTCCTCACCACATCCTACCACGGCAACCACCTCGACACCCACCACCTCTCGATTCTTCTTCCTCACCGTCTTCTTCAACCGAAAACCCATCGCCACCCAATGTCGTTCTTATACCACGGTCACCAATGATCATGTCATGTGCACCCGTGGAAAACGAGGATTTCTTCTCCCACCAAACGTCTCAATCTTACCGCCACCCCAACCATCTCTCCTATTCCAACCAGTTATAAGCGAGCTCTTCTTGACCCTCTCGCTTTCCGCTATGCGTGATGAATTTGAAGCTCTTTAGCAAAATAATACATGGACTCTTGTTCCCAAACCTTCCGGTGTTAACATTGTTTTGAGCAAATGGGTTTTTCGTCATAAATTTCATTCCGATGGCACTCTCGCTTTCGTTACAAAGCTCGTTGGGTGTGTCGTGGTTTCTCCCAAAGAGCATGGTATTGACTTTGATGAGACTTTTTCTCCTGTTGTTAAACCAGGCACTATTCGTGTTGTTCTTAGTCTTGTTGTTTCCTCTTCTTGGCCTATTCATCAACTTGATGTTAAAATGCTTTTCTTCATGGCACTCTCAATGAAACTGTTTATTGTCAAGAACCCTCCGGTTTTGAGAATCCTCCTCTCCAAATTTTGTTTGTCTCCTCCATAAATCTCTTTATGGCCTTAAACAAGCTCCTCGTGCATGATTTCAATGCTTTGCTACTTTTATTCAAACCATAGGCTCTATTCCCTCCAAATCCGATTCTTCTCTCTTTGTTTATCAGTCTCCTACTCACACCGCCTACCTCTTGCTTTATGTTGATGATATCATTCTCACGGCTAGTTCTCGATTCTTTTCTTCAACATACCATCTCTTCTCTCAATCGGGAGTTTTCCATGACAGATCTTGGTCCTCTTCATCATTTTCTAGGTATTCATGTTTCTAACAACATCTTCCTCTTTCTTTCTCAACGATCATACATTTTGGACTTGCTTTCTCGCTCGGTATGTCCGATTGTCAACCCTTCGTACTCCGGCCGGACGTTGGTGCTAAACTGTCGGCCGATGGTGATCCTCTTTCGATCCTACTTTATATCGTAGCATCATGGCGCTCTTCAATATGCCACTCTTACTCGTCACGAAATCTCCTATTCATTCAGCAAGCTCTGTCTCTTTATGCATGATCCTCGTGCTCCTCATCCGCTCATGTCGACGATTCTCCGCTATTTAAAAGGCACTCTTGATCACGGTCTCCTTATTAATTCTTCTTCACCTACAAGCTTGATAGTTTATTTCGATGCGATGGGCAGGTTGTCCGGATACTCGACGATCTACATCCGGATTTTGCGCTTATTTGGGTGATAATCTTGTTTCTTGGTGTTCTAAAAGGCGTGTAACAGTTTCTGTGTCTTCTTCGCTGAGGCTGAGTATAGGGCGGTTGCTCATGTTGTGGCCGAGGCGGTGTGGCTACGGCAGCTTCTCGTTGAACTTCATTGTCCGCTCCCGCGTGCTACCATTGTTTACTGTGATAACATCTCTGCAGTCTACATGGCTTCCAATCCAGTTCAACATCATCGCACAAAGCACATTGAGATTGACATTCACTTTGTTCGTGAAAAGGTGGCTCTTGGCGAGGTTCGCGTTCTTCATGTTCCTACAAGTGCCCAATTTGCTGACATTTTTACCAAAGGATTCCCGACTGCATCGTTCACCGACATACGCTCCAGTCTCAACATTGTTTCACCTGACGTTGAGACTCCGGGGGGATCTTAGAGTATAAGTCTATTCGTATTGTAATCTATCTCTATTAGTCGAGTCTTGGAGCCCAAGCTTTGTAATCTATATAAACAGCCCTTGAGGCCCCGATCAATACAACTATTACTTCTCCAATATCTCAATCTATCAAAAATCAAACGTTGGCTTCCGATGCCAGATGGTGCTTAGGGGAGAAAACTGCTCTCCTTCCCTCACGGGTTCTACAGGTTTAAAGCAACTACACACCGATCTGAAGCACTCTTCATCCGCGTGACAAAATTTCTTTGAGATGCAACAATACTCTCTTTCTTTAAGCACCCATTACTCTACATGGCCTTAGAGGCTTACTAATACAACATGTAGGCACCCCAACTGCTAGCAGCTAGGCATCGCATTGCCTAGAAAAAATAGGCTAGGCAGCACATCGGAACGATCAGAAATAAAGAGTGATGTATCGTCCACAGTCTCTAGGCATCTTCTCTCCGCTCAAGCTCGTTCCTCTTCTTACCCAGTCACCTAACAATGGTGTGCCGTCTTGCCGTTTTGATTTTTAGCCGTTTGGCTAGGGTTAATGGAGATGAAGATCACATTTTCTTTTTATTTCTAACACCTTAATTTGTAATTGTCCACCTACATATTACTTGGTTTATTCATTTTCTCTTCATGCTCTCCGTTCGATTTGATTTCATCTAGGAAACAAGCAATGAACCCCCAGGTCCTTTTTTTCAACTTCATAGTATAATTCGTGTAATGTTTGTTTTCCATGTTTATGTGCTAAGATGTCATAAACAAATATGTTTTGTTCTCTTAAAGAAAGATATGTGTTATTTTTGGTACTGTACAGTGAATATATGTGTTTATAAGTTAAGCGATAAGATTTAAAGTTCTCCTTACCATCTTCAAAAATTCACTTTGAAATCTTTGTCTAATACTTGTTGGTAGAGTAGGATTAAAAGTCATCATAAAGCTATTAGCCGTTGAAATATAAGCAAGCGCTTCTAAAAATATTTTTTCTAGAGAATTCTACAAATATTTGTGTTTTCTTAGTCTATACAAATATTTGTGTGCAGAGGCCCCGGTTTATCAACTTGAACTGGGCCTGACTTGTCAACCGGCCCTGGCCATGGAATGCCCTATTTGACGCTCTCTGCGTCTAACGGTCGAGGTAATGTACAGGGCGACGACAGTAAGTGAACGACTCGGCCGACCCATCTAAGATACTCTCTGTGTCCCAAAATATAAGAACGTTTTTTACATTAGTGTAGTGTCAAAAACTTTCTTATATTATGGGACGGAGGGAGTAGCTAACAAGTAGATCGCATCTGGTTTTGGGACCTTCTGGAAGGTTCCAGCCCTGGTTTCTACTAGTTTTGGGAACCTTCTAGCAGGTTCCTGGACTGGTTTTCTGGTTTCTTTTTACTATTATTTTGCGTTTTTCTTTTTTCTTTTTCTTTTTCTGTTTCTATTTTTTTCGTTTTTGTTTTGTTTTCTTTAAGTTTTTTCACTCAAAATTTCGCAACTTTTCCAAATTTGTTCAGGAATTCAAAAGAATGTTCCATTTTAAAATTTGTTCACAAATTTTAGAAAATTGTTCGCGTTTTCAAATTTTATTCACAATTTTTCAAAGTGTTCGCAGATTCATAAAACATTCACGTTTTTTTCCAGAAAATTGTTTTGGGTTTAAAGTTTAAAAAGTGTTCAAATCTGCACTGGGTTTGGTTCTTAAATTTATGCGCTGCATTGTACACAAGCTAAGCTAGCGCATTTTTTTTCGAGCGCTGCATTTTCGGTTCTGTACTGGTCGCTAGCCACATGGGCCGGCCAGTCGGGAAATCCGCCTGTGTGTGCGGTCGACATTCTGCTGCAGAGAGCGGGAGATAGGATCTCCCCCTGGCCATAGCTTAGGACATGCATTTAGGTTTTTGTTTTTTGAGGGGTCATGCATTTAGTTAGCTGTAGGGAGGCCGCTTCATAAAGCCCGTTACTAGTTAATGAGGCTCACTGTGTAAACACTTATATCCATAAATAAATAAAAAAGGAGGCCCGTAACGAAAACCTTGCCTTTTCTTTACAATTTCAAATCGAAAATCCAAATTACAATACCAAATTGGAATGGCAAACAGATAGCATCACAACACGTAAGACGCACACAGACTCACGTTCCCCGCCATGTACAGAAAGTCACCAGGAAACCTCTACAGGCCGCAGAGTGGCAGGTCGAGCGGCGGCGGCATCGTGGTCTGGAGCTCGGTCTTGCCGTCCTCCACCACCAACGCCATGGCGAGCCCGCCGGTGAGATGCGCGTCGATGTGGCAGTGCACCAGCCACACGCCCGGGTTGTCGGCCAGGAAGCGCACCACGGCCCACCCGCCGACAGGCACGCCGATGGTGTTCCGGCTGGGCGGGTCGACCATGTTGAACTTGGCCTCGTCCCGCCTGGGGTTGTAGTTGCCGAACCCGGTGGCGAGCACGTAGAAGTGGTAGCCGTGGATGTGCATGGGGTGCTCCTCCGCGGCGAAGATGCCCGTGTCCTGGAACACCATCTGCACCACGGCGCCGTACTTGACGCGGTACAGCCGCGTGCCCTTCACGGGCTGCCACAGCGCGCGGGGGACGTTCTGCGAGGTGTAGTCGAAGACCACCGGCGGGCGAGCCGGGAAGTCCTCGGTGAAGACGCCGGGGATGCGGTGGTAGTGCGCCTGCAGCAGGGAGACGGTGTTGGGGAGCTGGAACGACACGTTGTTCATGCTCGCGCCGAACCGGGTGTTGTTGGGGCCCTGGCAGAACGGGCCCGGCTGGCAGTTGAACAGACCGAAGCCGATCGTGGTGAACACCTCCTGTGTCACCGGTCCCGGCACCTTCACCGGCCTCGGGCTCCGGATGAGGTTCGAGAACCCGGTCGCCGTGTTCGTGTCGTTGTTCGCTGGCAGCATTGGGAACATCGGCGCCGGCCCTGCGCGGCCGGGATTGCCAGAGGATCGGGGACGGCCTAGGCCAGTGTGGCCTCCAACGCCAGCGCCTGCCCCTGTGGGCGGGCAGCCGGCCGCGTTCTTGTACTGGAAGATGGCGGTGGCGGTGGTGTTGTCGAAAGGGACGTTCTGCGCAGAGGCGTAGACGCGGGCGCCGAGGTAGTAGCGGCCAGGGGCGGCGTGGGCGGTGACGAGGACGTCGGTGGTCTGTCCGGGACCAAGGAGCACGACGGTTGTCTCGAAGGGCTTGGTGTACACGGCGTCGGCGGCGACCACCGTCATCTTGTGGCCGGCAAGGGAGACGAAGAGCTCCGAGTTCATGGCCGCGTTGATGATGCGTAGCAGGTTCGTCTCGCCGGCGACCACCGGAATGATGCTCGTCTCTGTGTGGTGATGTACATGCACAGCGCGCAAATGATTAGTTACTATATATTGTAATTGTACATGCACAGCGCCATTTTCCCCATTTCAATATTGTATTGTGCTCCGGTCGTAGTGTTAGACAAGACCTATGCAAAGCTTCTCTGTACAAAAGAAGACCTATGCCAAGCGATGAGTTTTTTCCAAACCACTTTCACGTGCTGAGATGCTTTTTTTCAAACAAAAATTAAGTTCCTTTAGTCGGTTTAACCATATCTGGAAATTTGTACTGCAAGGGAATGGAGTAGCAACTCAAAAGAACACTGTTTGAAAACGTTTAAGTTTACTCAACAACCGCAATAATGAATCGATCTCCCGCACAAGACAACCGAAGCGACGCTCACCTTGGCTGGAGCACGGAAGGAAATCCCCGGGCTGGCCGTTGATGAGGATGGTGTCAGAGACGTTGGGCGGCGCACCGGTGACCATGGACTGCCTGAGCACCGAGATCGGGTCCCTCCTCCACCACTCCGCTGCACATCCATCCATGATCCGATCAGAATTCATTCAGAAACGAAACAAACCAAGCGATCGATGATCCGGCAGTATGAATCGGCGTGTGTGACTGCTACGTACCCAGGACGACGGGGAACTCCTTGTCGGGCTTGGGGAAGGGGTAGGGCATGCCGCGCTTGGGGAGGATGATGAGCGCGCCGTGCACGGTGGCGCGGAGCCAGGAGCTGTGCGCGTGCCACCACAGGGTGCCCTCCTGCTCCTGGATGGTGTAGCGGTACGTGTAGCTGGACCCCGGCCGGATGGGGCACTGCGTCACGAACTCCGGCCCGTCCGCCCACCCGTTCCGCAGCTGCCGGAGGCCGTGCCAGTGGAGGGTCACGTTGTACTGCGCCATGTTCACGGCCCTGATCGCCAGCGTGTCGCCGTTGTGCACCTCGATGGTCGGCCCTGGGAACTGCCCGTTCACCGTGATGATCTTGTTGGTCTGGCACAGCCGCTTCACCACCGTCTCCTGGACCTGCATGCCATCCATTGCCAACAACCAGTTAAGCATTTACGAACAAGTAATAAGAATGAATATATACGAGAAGACAGAGACGGGTACGTACGACGAACTCGTAGAATCGCTCCTCCGCCAGTGCGCCGGGGAGCAGGAAGGAGAGCAGAAGAACACCAGAGAGGCAGCAGCCGAGCCCCATGAGGCGTCTCGTCGCCGCGGTCGCCTCCATCGCTCCTGCTAGCTAGCTCCTTCCAATGGGGGCTGGCTAGCTGGCTGCTCACTTAATTCTGCCAGGTGATGTTGTTGTTGCCTTGATGACAAAACCAAGGTGCGACCCTGGCTATATATAGAGGTCGTCTCGCCGATCGGCCAAGTAAGCTAGCCGAGGCGCGCGCCGGGGGGAGGTCAGTGCGGTTGTTTGAGGTTTGGAAGATTAGGTTACGATTCCGTGCGATTCGATTGCTCCTGCTCTTTTAATTCTTTCCCTTTAAGGACGGTCTGCCCATGGTTCAAAAATGGTGACGGGGAGTTGTTGCACCCACTGGCGCCATGCGTTGTTGCGTTTCACTTTGCTCATGGAATTCTTCCTGCTCCCTGTGCTGCAGAATGGTAGATCGGCTGCTGCTTTCCTTTCTGACCGCATTAAATCGGTCAATCGACAAGGTAGATAGATAGATCATCGATCAAACGTTGAAAAGCAGTGATCCCTTCTTTTCTGCCTAAGAGCTTCTCTAGCCGGTTGGTCCTTTAAAAGGATTTACCTCTTTTATTTTTTGTTTTGAGGAGTTAAATCGGACCTGGTTCAATATCTTACTTAACTCCTTAGAAGTTGGACCCCAGTAAATCCTAAACGTCCAGATTTTAAGCATGTCATCCTGAGCGTTCATGGCAACTTTAGTTGAGACAAGGTGGCAACTTTAATTGTTAAAACATGGCAACTTTGGCCCAGTTTGGGTTTTTTTTCTCAGAAAATTGTTATGTTTGTCAAACTCGCGTGAACTAAAGTTTGCCATAAAAAAGCGTTCGAATTGCCATGCTTAAAATTCGAATGTTCGGGATTTATATTTCCGTAAAAGTTTTACGCGTCGGCTCGGCTTGCCCATATGCTTGTCCGATGTTAATTCTTAATTAGGACAATTTCGGCCCTCTCATCCTCTCGCATTGCATCGACGTCGGTGTTGCCTTCGGCGTCCATCCGTAGCCTCAGCCGCCGGTCCCCCGACACCCAGCAGCCTCTGCCGCCCCTCCTGCCCCACTTCACTGGTCACCGTCTGTCGCCGCCGTCGAAATTGACACATATCTTCTCTGCTGCAACCTCGATCCCGTTGCCGAAAAAATCATCGGAGGAGCTTCGTTTGTTCCAAAACGACGCCGGTGGACCACCGAGAGGATGAGCACCCACTCAGGAGCTTGGCGGTGTCGTTATCACGTCAAGACTGATAAGCTTTGTCAGCGATCAGGGAGTTTGGTTTGAGGCTTGTCATCTATTGCCTTGCCGTTTACTGCCGGTCGTCTCACGTGCTCGTCATCCACCCCTAGCTTCTATTGGCTCAATGTCGTCGGCTGAGGATCTCACCTACTCTGCCCGCAAAGTGTTCGATGAATTACTTAGGTGCGTTTTTTTAGCTATTTTCATTACATTTTGTCGTTTTTAAAAACAAATGCAACCTAGAATATTGCATATTATAGATGAAGAGGTTGAGGGAGATGTTCTTTGATGACTCTTTTGTCGGACGAGGAGGAAGAAGACGACGATGATTCCAAAATGGTCATTGTCGTGATCGTCAGTGAGGACTTTCGGCGGTCAACACTAGGATCACAGTTCGACTACTTGTACTTCAATCGAGAAAGAACAGAAAGCCACAAGAAGCTTATGATGGATTGCTTCAACCCCAATGCAACCTATCTGGAGAAGTATTTTAATTTCGTCGGTGGATCCCGGATGCATCGAGGTCTCTTCCTCACCATTGAAAGAGTTGTGGAGAAGCATGATGAATAGTTTGAACTGAGGAAGGATGTATCAGGGTAGATAAAAGGGCGAGCCCATTGATGAAGTGTGGCGTGGTTGTTCGAGTGCTTGCCTACAGTTGTTCCGTTGACGCCATTGATGGCTATGTCCACATTGGGGATGATTCAATCCGGTAGGCCGCTCAAAGATACACACAAGCCGCACGTTATTGAGATCTATGGGGCCGAGTACTTGAGGGAAAACAAAGATGAAGACACCAAGAGACTCTTGGTTTGAGTAAAAAAAAACGAGGTGGGATGCTTGTATCAATTGATTGCATGCACTGGACATGAAAGAATTGACCAGTGATGAAAAGATCGGTACATAGGACACTCCAAAGATCCAACAATCGTTCTTGAGGCTGTTGCATCAGAAGGTTAGTGGATTTGGTATTCATACTTTGTTGAGATCACCACTCTTTGAAAGGCTTGTTGCAATCCTTGCAACTATGCTATCAATGGTCGTCAATACACGATGGTTACTACCTCGCAGATGTTATCTATCCTCCATGGGCCACATTTGTGAAGACAATCGTGTGTCCTCAAGGCAATAAGAGATCCCACTTTGCAATGCGTCAAGACTCAGCAAGGAAGAATGTTGAGAGAGCTTTCGCTGTGCTTCCAAAGCTCTTTGTCATTATTCGTAGTCATGCCGGGTATTGGAATCTACAAGTCTTATGGCTAATAATGACATGTTGCAGCATTTTGTATAATATGATCACTAAAGATGAGAGATGCATGGCAGAGAACTTTCAGTACATCGCCAATGAGGATCCTATTGAGCCGGAACACGATGCAAATATGCTATAGAGTTTCCTTGCAATGCATCGAAGCATCAAGAACCGAGATTCATACTCAGCTCTAAGGTGATCTTGTTGAATATCAGTGGCTACTCCATAACACTTGATTGTTGTGCTTCTATCATGCTCTTTATTTCTTTGGACCCCTCCATGTGATTGAGTTTGAATAATTTGATTTGTAAACTTTAAATTTGTAATATTCATGAACTTTCTGAATTTTTATTATTAAGTTTGAATTTAATATGTGTCCAAATATGTAACTGAAAGTGGCACGTAAACAAAAACATAGAAGAATTGACGAAGAAATATTTTTTAGGGAGTTAGGTTTTAGGAGTTCGGCTAGGTGTCTTTTTTTATTTAACTCCTCAAATATAAGGAATTAAGATATAAGAGCCGTTTGAGGGGCTAAATTATAAATTATAAATTATAAAAGGTCGGGTAGAGATGCCAAGTCAACCAGTAGTTATCTAGTGTCAATTTCACCCAACTCATCACCATTCAGAAACATGGATGGAAACACATTTCGAGTAAAAAGAATCAAACCCATGTTAGCTGCATCACAAAGCCGATTGGACTGGGCTTGAATTCAAGATTTCAGAATCTGAAGGAGACTGAAAAACGAAACCAAAGAAAGTGCGTCACTCTGGGACACCAGTTCTGGTGGAAAGCGCACAACAACTTGAGTACCTTGACACTAGTAGTACAGACCTGCAAAGTAGATGGATCACTTTGAGTTTGCGGTAGAGAATTTCTCAACGCCGGAGCCACGCTGCAGCCTGCGGGAGCTAGCATAGGCTGTTTGACAAAGAGAGGTCAAATGGGATGGCCCTCTTTTCCCTACTCCAACCCAGCGATTCCTCAAGTTTCAGCGATTAGGTGGGCAGGAGGCGACGCAGGTGCGATGTGATTAGTTAGGGTCATTCAGCAGCTTGCGTACTATTTTCTCGCTGGTGGCCATTAACTAATCGCGTGCTTTTTCGGAAACTGTAAACTAATCCACCGCCTGTCTCATCGCCGCACCCGGAGAAGAAAAACGTACTGTGTTCGTTAGAGCAAGTCCAGCTAAAAGTGTCCCAGGCGATCCTATCAGTGAGATCCTTAATTTCCTCTGCACTATTTAGGACTCGAATGCTTATTTACTCTGTCTGATTTATTTATTTATTTACTTTGATTTTCAGTAGGCAAGCTCTACACTTCAACTTCAGATAGGTTCTGCTTTTTGGACAAAAGATTATGGTAGCAAGCGATCTGCAAGCATTGAACATGTGACAGTGATATGGCTCACCTTGACTAGCAGTTGAGACAGAAGAACAGAGCAAATCAACAGATATGCAGGTATGATTCAAACCTAATCCAAGGAGTTAAAAGGTGACAGGGACCCTACACTTGGGGGTTTGATTCACGTTACCGACTAACCAAAATGGGTTAACGCCGTCTTGCTACTTCCTTGCCAAACCCAGCAGATGGGAACTGCAGGGAACTGCAGGTTGGATGGGAGAAGAGTCCAACTGTCCAAGAGATTGGAGACAAAGGTTAGTACATCACTGCCCATACCAGCAAGAAACCTAAAGTTCAAAGTAGCAGAAAGTAGGAAACTATCTGCCGTAATCCCGTGAAAGAATACAATCTGCCACTTACCAAACACGTTTTGCCGCCTTAGATTTTACTCCCTCCGTTACACAAATGTAAGACGTTTTCTATGCCCTATGCAAAACCAAAAAAACTTCTTACAATTTGGTACGGAGGTAGTACCTCCAACGTATACATTTGCGAAATCAGGCAGATGATAACCATTGTGTAACTTAGGTAGCAAGTGATGCAGAATCTTTTACCTGTCATGCGTTCAGATTTGCATATGTATATAAGACTAGCCACAATGGGTAGTAACATAGAGTAGTAACATGCCCATGTTACTACTCTATGTTACTATCTCTATAGTGAGGAGTAACATATGTGTGGTAACATACAACACTTCATTTATTAGGCTATAGACTCATCTTGCTTTGATATGTGTGATGTTACTCTACTAGTAGTAACTAGCTATATTACCACATGCCTCTTTTTCTTCATTTATTGCTTGCCACATCATCTATTTTATCTAGATATATGTGATGTTACTACCTATGTTACTCCCACTCTGGGTAGTCTTAAGGATTATAGCAAAAAATCCCAAAAAAGTCCCACCCTGTTTGGTTTGCTAGGGACTTTTTCTAGTTCCAACACAAAAAGGTCCCTGGAACCAAACACCCCCTCAAGGAGTCGAATGGCATCCCTTTCAGAGTTCAGACAAGTACTGAAGCACTAAAGGTTCATTGAAACATGTAAGGAAAGGCCAGCACTCCCGAATCATCTTCTGATAACAAGGAGTGCTTCTGCCAGATAAAAACGAATTTAGGAATGAAAGAATGACTTGGGTACCAAAATTATCCTACCCTCTAGAAACTCTATATACAGACTGAAAAAATAGAATCTGAAGTCTACTCATTTCGAGTCTGAAGTAACTAAGAGCTTGAATTTTCTTTCAGTCTGCAAGGGGCTGACTACTCTGTGGTGGTGGATCTTGTATCATCGGTGATGGTAGTGGCGGTCGCAGTAGTATGGCTCGGCTCGCCGGTGAAGGACGAGGTGGCGGAGACCGCAATCGAGGGCCTGATCTGCTCGAGCTGCCGCAGTACCTGCTGCGCCTCGGGCCGTGCCACGGGCGAAGGATCGACGCAATGCAACGCGAGCTTGAGTGTCTTCACGAGCTCCTCGCCGGTCTCCGAGCCCGTGGCCGCGTCCTTCATGAGCTCAAGGTCGAACACCTCGTTGGTCCACTCCTCCTCAACCACGGAGGCCACCCACTGCGGCAGGTCGAGCCCGTTGGTCGTGTCCCCTGGCGACTTGCCGGTGAGGAGCTCGAGCATGATCATGCCCAGACTGTAGATGTCGGTCTTGGTGTTGGCCTTCTTCAGCTTGGACAGCTCGGGCGCGCGGTAGCCGAGCGCGCCCGCCGCGGCAACCACGTTGTTGTTGGCCGCGGCGCTCATGAGGCGCGGCAGGCCGCAGTCAGCGATCTTGGCATTGTTGTCCTCGTCAAGGAGGATGTTGCTGCTCGTCAGGTTGCCGTGCACCATGCTTGCATCGGTGTGCAGGTGGTGCAGCCCCCGCGCCACGCCCACGGCGATGTTCATCCTCGTCGGCCAGCTCACTGGTGGGCTGTCCGGCGCGCGAGCTGCAGTGCAAGAACAGCGGGCATTGCAGAGTTGTGGTCAGCACACAGAATGAAACAAGCCAAAGCTAATGGAGTAGTAAGAGAGCACCGAAAAAATGTGGTTACCATGGAGGAAGGAGGCGAGGTTGCCTTTGGTCATGAAGTCGAACACGAGGAGCTTCTCGCCCTTGGGCCCATGGTAGTAGGCCCTGAGGGAGAGGAGGTTGGGGTGCCGGAGCTTGCCGAGGGCGTTCACCTCCACCTCGAACTCCTTGCTGCTCTTGGCGATCTTCTCCCGGAGCCGCTTCACCGCCACGTAGCTGCCGTCCTCCATGGTCGCCTTGTACACCGTCCCGTACGTGCTCTTCCCCAGGATCTCCGCGGTGGCGCAAAGCAGGTCATCCGCCGTGAACGAGAGGGGGCCGTCGAAGTGGACAAGCTTGCCACCGCCGTCCCCGCCGGCGTCACTTCCCTTGCCAGCGACCGTCCCAGGCTTCCCGGCATCCTTGGTTGTCGTGCCCTTGGTGCCCTTCTGGGAAGGCGCGCTGTCCTTCTTATCTTTCCTCCAGAAGATGAAGACGCAGCAGAAGAGGAGACCGAAGAGCAAGCAGATGCCTCCGACTGCAATGATGAGCTCCTTTCTGTTGAGCCGCCGGGTCGGCCGCTGCGACAAAGGGAGCGGTGGAGGCGCCATGGTCGCCGGAGAAGAAGCGGAGGTGCAGATGTCGGAGCCATTGAACCCACAGAGCTGAAGGTTTCCTACGAAGGAGCTGGAATTGAACCTGTTGGAAAGAACCACAGGCACAGGGCCTGAGAGGTTGTTGTACGACACGTTGAAAGAGTTGAGATTGGCAAGGCTGCTCAGG
This sequence comes from Aegilops longissima, assembly GCA_021605205.1. Lineage (NCBI taxonomy): Eukaryota > Viridiplantae > Streptophyta > Magnoliopsida > Poales > Poaceae > Aegilops > Aegilops longissima. Next base: position 422,173,712 of record CM038679.1, read on the forward strand.
GACTCTGGAATCCCTCCCGTGAGGTTGTTCTCAGAGACGTCGAGCAACGACAGCCTCGAGAGGTTCCCCGTGGCCGCCGGAATCTCCCCGACGAGGGCATTTCTCCTCAGTGACAGATTGGTTAGGTTTTTGAGCCCGTCAATGGCTTCAGGAATGTGACCTCCAATGCCATTGCCATCGAGCTTGATCTCTACCAACGAGGTAACGTTGCAGAGTGAGACAGGGAGGCTACCACCTAACAGATTGTCAGAAAGGTCCAGAAATTGGAGCCTTGAGAGGTTCCCAATCCCATCAGGGATGCTGCCACTGATCAGATTGCTGCTTAGAGACAGATCACGGAGCATCCGGAGATTGCCAATGGTGGATGACATCTCTCCGCTCAGATTGTTATTGCTGAGGCTAAGGGACTCGAGGAAACGGAGAGAAGTGAGACTGGCCGGCACAGCACCAGAGAGGTTGTTGTACGCGAGGTCGAGCCTGTAGAGCCTGGTCGCATTGGCGAGAGAGGAAGGGATGGTCCCGGAGAGCGAGTTCCCGCTGAGGTCGAGCGTCTGGAGGAACGCGCACCCGCCGAGCGCCGGCGGCACGGCGCCGGCAAAGCGGTTGTTGAAAAGGTAGAGGCCGCGGAGGTCGCGGAGGAAGCCGATGGCGGCGGGCACCTGGCCGCCGAGCGCGTTGTCGTGCAGGCTGAGCTTGCGCAGCGCGGTGAGCTGGCCGACCTTGTCGGAGAGCACGCCGGCGAGTGCCTTGAACGGCAGCTGCAGCGCGACCACCTTGCCGCGCGCGCACTTGACGCCGGCCCACTCCCCGGAGCAGGCGCCGAGGCCCGTGCCGTTCCAGCCGCGCAGGAACCCCCGCGGGTCGACCAGCGCCTGCCGGATAGCCTGCAGCCCCTGCAGGTCCGCCTGCGCGATCACCACGCCGTCCGAGTCCGACGACGCCTGCCCGCGGGCCGGTGACGCCGCGTGCAGCAGGAGGACCAGCAGTGACAGCGTGAGCATGACACCTCTATTGCTCCTCCAGGAACCCATTGATACTAACAGCTAGCTAAGCTCTACCACTACCACCACTAGCTCTAGGATCTAAACCCAAAATGCAGGTGCAATCTCTGTATCCTCGTACCTAGCTCGGTAGCTAGGCGCTGTTTTTGACGAGTTGTTGGTGCGGTGGGAAAAGCAATAGTGCTGGACTCTATATATGCAAAGCCGGCCGGTGAGAGGAAAGAAAGGAGGGAATATAATTAACCGAAGGGATTCAAGCATCCAGATGCGATGCGCTAACCAACGGCTAGCTCGTCGTGCTCATGCCGCTGCCACGGCAGCGACCAAGACTAATTTAAATCAGCTCGTACTCCTCCTACGGCTACGTTGCAGCCTCAGGGGCAGACCGGCGCTACGGTGCATGCGGGCCAGGGGCAGGGCCGGAAAGAATCCAATCTCTATGCCATTCAGTGCAGCAGCAGGGCCGTACCCTGCCTGCCTGCGACGCCAACGGCTATCTCTCCCCTCCCTGCCCGGCGGCAGCGATCACGTGCGCCGGGGGTTTTAATACACATCGAGAGCAGCGAGTGAATTTAATGGCAGTAAAGAGCGAGGGATTTGGGAGGGACGGGCAGACAGCAAAACGGGTGCATGGGGAAGGGGCACTCGGGGTGTCGGCCGGCGACGTGCCGCTGGACGTGGATCCCCACGGCCGCCGTGGCCCAACGCGTCAGCGGCCGCGCGGCACGGCGGGTTTGGCGAGACCGGGAGACACCATCATTTTACTCATTTCGTGCCGGGAGAGATTTTGCTGGATCTTTGCGCCCAGGCTTTGTCAACTGCTCCCTGGTGGTACTGCTGGTGGTGCACCAAGCCACTCGATGGACCATCATGTGGTGCACTACTGGAGGAATGTGCGCAGCACGGCTCAGGAGGAGGCCATGGCCGTGGGGTTGGTGCCCGCTGTCCCATGGCCATCCTTCACTTCACTGTGCGCCTTTGACCCTGCCGGTGCTTCCCAACGGCCAGGTGCTGATACCTATGCATGCAGCATCCAACGGGTTCAAAAGATGAGTAGAAGACTAGCCATAGTGGATAGTAACATAAAGTATTACTAGTCTATGTTACTACCTCTATAGTGGGTAGTAACATAGAGGTAGTAACATGGAGGTTGCCATTTATTGTTCTGTGGGATCTATAGTACTACTTTAACTTTGTGATCTATATGTGGCTTGTACCTCCACAGCTGGTCGGTCCATCAATGCACAATTAAAAATCCACCATGTTCACAATAACAATCCATCAAGTTCACACAATAATAATCCATCAGGTTCAGACAATAAACTGACCGGGACAACAAAAGTGTTGAACAATCCATTAGGTTCACACAATAAACTAACTGAGACAAAATGCAACAGGACTATCCATTTAGTTCACACCATTAACTGACTGAATGTAGCTGAACAATCTATCCTCTGATATGCTTCATAGTGCATCACTTCTTTCCCTTCAATCACCTTGCCAAACAGTAGACAAATAATAACAGTCAGTACCTGATCCGAATGGTATGATTCAGGTTCACAACAAAAATCAACCTATTGAGAGACAAACTATAAAAATACCTGAATCTCCTTCAGGAAATACCATGGGCTCCATTTTACTCAAAGCATTAGCAAGTCGAGCCTTTTCAGCATCATCCATCTTAGATGTGTCCGCTAAAAGCATTTTGGAGTAAACATCAAACAGTTTTGTTTTGTTGTTGATCTTCGGTCTCAAGCTGTTGATTTGATAGAATCACCTGGCTGTCTATCACCTTTTGGCGGTCCTCCATCGATTGATTGTTAACCTCGATGAATTTGTCCAATCTTTCTCCAAGCTCTTGTGAGAGCCCTCCTGACTTGCCTTTACCAGCACGTTCAACCTTAGCCTTATCACGGCCAGCTGATGGGCGCTCCTCGGCCTCCAAGTTAATCATATTTGGTGTGAGATTGGTCTCCACAGATGTATTGTTCCCAACTTTTTCCGTCATGTTTCTGTAAGAGGCTAGCCATTTACCATCATCCTTGAGTTTTGCCCACATAGTTAAATGTTGGAAAGGTTGGTGATAGTTTTGTTCATACTTCTCCAAGGCCATTTTTCCAGGTCATGTTGGCTGCAACCACTACGATACACTCCAATTACATCAATCCACTCACCATGGAAAGCGGCAAGCCTTTTCTTGGTCCTTTGCCACTCCATCTTCAATCGATCCCGATCTCTCTTCCGGTTACTGCGTGGCACTATTGTATAGAGCAGCAATGTCATCCCGAACCGCTCATTCTTCTTTTCTGTTCCCATCGATGGGATCGAGTGAACACTCCAGCCAAGCACCTGCCTACATTGCGTACATTTAATTTAGTTGAGCCCAACAAGCAACAAGAAATTACATGCACATAATATGGATTTGAGCAACGAATATACTTACCAGTCTTTCATGTTCCTCGGGTAAATACGGCAGACGATATGCGGTCCTTTCTCCCAATTCATCACCATCTACATTGGTGACCTTCCGCTTCTTCCTTTTGGAAGAAGTAGAATCCACTTTTGCGGGAGCAGACCGAGATGCAACTTTAGGGTGCAGTGGTGGCGGTGGTGTTGAAAAGGAATCGTGTGGCGAAGCCCCAACAAAATGCAAATTCTCCATATTTTGGTGTCCTTGTTCCGGGTGGTGCATTGGCGGGGGTCGAAAATTATAAGGATGCATTGGAGGGAATTGTCCAAAACTTAGCAAGCCTTCAGGTGCAGGGGTGTACATTGGCCTCCTGTTACAAATATGAGGTTATGTTCAGATCCACATTTTATTAATACAAAGCTAGGGATTTTGGAACGAGAGGACAATTCCCTTGAAGCCACTGAATATATAGCTTTTGAGGACTTTGGTTTAGAAGCCTAAAGTATGTTCCAATCATAAACAGTTTTCATTCCAAAAAGGATTTCAAACTACAGCTCATGTATTCTCTGATGAAAGGTTTGAAACAATTTGTTTTAAGAAAAAATAATCTGTAGTTATCCTTGCATGTATTCAAGCTACATCTACACACGCTGAACCAGACTTACAAATTCAGACTTAGATGTTAGTAAAGACTTGGCAGTACAAACACTACCTACTGCTGTTTTATTAAGATGGATAATCCTACTAACTACAGTAGGGGGATGTGAGTACAGACTTGGCAGTATAGAAAATTCCCTGAACAACTACACACGCTGAATCAGGTATTCTAGATCCTGAACAAAAAACATAAATTGCCTGATGCTGCAACTTTGAGCTGAAGAAATTGCAATTGCTGAAGATTGAATTGAAAGCAGAGATTTATACCATGTAGGGTTTGCAGTAGAGGATTCCACGAGAGGGGGGTACAAGTCCGGCGGTGTCGACGGGCTGGTGGACGAGCTAGTCGGAGCGCTGGGTAGAAGAGCGGCTGCGGCGGCGGCGGGCCTGACGAGACTGCCGGGCGCCGGGACGCCTTCTGGCGGCGCGGCGAGGTCGCCGATGAACGGGCTGGTACTGCCTCCTTACGGGCACCAGACTTAGCCATGACTCGGGCAGCTTCGCCCCGCTGGCCAGAGCCGCCGCCGGCCGGCGAGACGGAGTGCGGGACAGGGGGATCGAGGCGGCAGAGAGGAAGAGGATGGATGTGCAGTCGTGGAGAAGGGAAAGATATTTTTTTCTTTCACGAGGGGACGCCCGCAGCGGATCGATTCGCATTAAAAAATTATCGTAAGAAGCGCTATGTTACGGTAACCAGCTATGTTACTGCATCTATCTTTCTCCTTATTAACTCACTGCCACGTAGACAAATTTGCTGAGGTGGACTTGAAGTTACTGCTGAAGTTACCCCCACTATGGCTAGTCGAAAGGGTAACTTAAAGCGGCGCCTCACTGCACTGCACAGGGTGTGGATCTGGCTCTGGCTCTGGGCAGAAACGGAAAAGGAAGAATATGATAGGACAAGCAAGTCACATCCCCCGGTTCGATGGGAACGCCGGAGCTGGATGAGATTCCTTCTAATTCTAGTACTACTACTAGGATGTTGAAATGGCCATGGCCGTTAGCCACTATCACAAGTTTACATCTCAAAAGAATATCACAGCTTCCTTCGTGTTGGTGCCAAGGATATCATGACTAACCAATGGCTTCTTGTGCTCAGTAGCTTCACAGCTCCTGGGTCAAATGAGGAACTAACAGGATTCACGAATGGTACGATCCATCAAAAGGCAAGAGAGATGAAGGCCGGCTAAAACGCACGCAGAGGGCAAACACTAGCTGAGCAGCTCAGCATTTCAGTGGATCTTTGATAGTAGCTTCAAGCATAAAAGTATGCAAATATTTATACTGGATCAAAATCTAAATTCATCGTCTATATCGGACAAGCTATCCGGGGGATCATACACAATCATATCAGGGAAAAGTTCCAGAAAATCTTGTTTTATCTTCTCCCTCAGCTCCGGATATGGGATCAGGCCTTTCAGTATAACCCGGAATGGCAACGAGAGAGGTGGCTCCGGGGAGCTCCTCATGTCTTCATAGAATTCCATTGCCAGGTCAATCAAGCCGGCATCGCAGAAGACTCGCACGATATCACCGCAAGTGTGCTGATCAAATAGCACTCCTTCAGACTTCAGATCTGCCCAGACCTGCCTTGTCTCGTCAACCTTCTTGTTCCTAGCTAGCATATGTAGCATGTCTCGGTACAAGTACATATCTGGCCGATACCAGATCTCTCTCCTCACAACGCCATATATCTGCAAAACACAAAAATGTTTAATCTTACACGAGCCTACGCAAGTTCAAATATAATTTTTTTTTTCTTCTACACTAATCTGCTCTAGGTTGCAGGTACATCCACCTACTAACCAAGGTAATAATGAGACGAGACCGTGTCCAATAAATGCACACGGCACTTCTTGCAACAGAAATGCACACTGCGCAACTAAAATAGCTCAGCCTGTCCCCGAAATGGGATGGAAATAAAGGGGCTAAGCTTCTCTATGATTGAGGAATTAGGATCTGAATAGATAATATAATAATTCTATTGCCAAGGCATCAAATATGCATTTTAACATCTATCAGTAAATGATTTGGTCGCGTATGCCTTACTTTGGTCGCTTTGGCTATGTAGAAATGATTTGGTTTTTAATGACAAAAATGCTTCCTGAGGCTCAATGACTCTGGAGACGTGGAGTCCCACAAACATACCAAGGGCAACATCTTGTGCCTCCTGAGGTTCTTCAGCAATAGCTTGGTTGACTCGGCCACGCCTTGTTTGTCCTGGTGTGCAATCTGCATTCCTTGGTGTCTGGAGTATGCCGCGTCCTAGTCCTGCCTGTGGCCTTCTGCTTGCAGGCCCAAATTGAACTTCACCGGCGTGAGCCCTGTGTTTCTCTTGTTGTGGTCGGCACTAGCAAAGTGCCTCTCTAGCACACCTTCCCTGTAGTGTTGGGAGTGATGACCTCCCGCTTTAGCTCTAGGAGACTGCGCATTGTTGTTGGGCCTCGGTTGTCTAATGTTCCGAACTTAGAAGCTTGGATGTTATTTGGTCTTCTGTTGGGAGCTACCCACCCCATGGTGACCCTTCTGTGGTGCTCCTCCAGCTTAATAACTCCCTTGAGGATGACCTTGTTAACGAGGTGCTGGAAGGTAGGGAAATCACGGGAGACCAATCGTTCCTTTAGTCTGGGATCCACCCCTTCAAGAACCTTGTTGTCTTATCCCTCTCAGTTGTGATGGGAGCTCCCTCATAGCGCACCAGTTGAGCTCACATACTCCGATACAGACATCTTTTCCCCGGGTTACAGCCTGAAACTTATCCCTCTTTAGATCCAGCATGCACGCAGGGAACTGCGTGGTATGCAAGGCACTGGCGAACTCATTCCACAGGATGCCTTTTGCGTCACTATGTGAAATTCGGCAAGTTCCCCACTAGTCTTAGGCCACACCTTTGAGCTGGTGTGCCGCTAATTTGAGTTTGAACACAGCCTGGCCCATTGCAGTTGGCTACATTAAGCTTCCTTTGCATGTCCTTTGGCCAACCATCAGCATCCAAAGGGGCTTTCAATCCTTCAAAGGTTGAAGGCTAGGTCCTCCTGAACTCAGCCAATCTAGACAAGGAATCGGAGAGGGATGAGTTCCAGACTCTGACCCAGAGAAAGATGTTACTCCAGAGTACTTGAGCCACTAGCCCACTACTAAAGTGGCGGCCATGGGAGAGCTGACATCCCAACTGAGGCAGACAATAAAGGAAGATTCTTGAAGGGACTGAATCCCAGACTTACGGACACACAGGCGTCCAACTATTTCACCACCTTCCAGCACCTCGTCAACAAGGCCAGTCCAAGAGAGATTCTAGGAGATGGCTTGAGTACCGCAAGCGCAGAGCAACGTGGCAGGGTCACCATGGGTGGGTAGCTCCTGATAGAATACCAACCAGTGTCCAGACTACCAAGTGTAGAATACTAGATTGCCGAGGCACAATAACAACCCTCCGCACAATTAATATAGGCTCCAAGAACTGAAGGCATGCTACAGCTGCGGGGTAGAGGGGGGAAATACACTTGTGTTCCTGGTTGTATATGCACCCTATATGGGGATTTTTTTTTAAATATTTTAATAAAAAGTCAAAATAGGTAAGAACTATTTTGACAAAAAACTTGACTTACTTTTACACTAGTATATAAATTTTCACGAAAAAAAAACAAAAGTTGACTTCACAGCAAAAAAGACAAAATTTATTTGCTATTATAGATCACTATTCACACTATTTTAGCCAAAAATTTGTCTTTTTTGAAAAGAAGTCAAAGGGAGATTTTCTTTTTGTGGATTTTTTCTCACGAGTACAATAAAAGGTCAAGTTTATTTCAAAAATATTTTCAGGAATTTTTGACTTTTTGTTGAATTACTAATTTTTTTCCCCATATAGGGTGTAGATGTCCCCATAGACCACAAATCCGCCTCCGGGTAGAGGGACACTAACTAATGCTTGCCCTCAACAAGTGAAACACCGAGCCCACACCGGCAAAGTTAAATTTAGGGTCTGCAACCAAGACGCCATAGGTGGGAAAGGGACAGACAGCAGTGAATGCATGTCGTGCACCAGGAAAAAGAGAACATGGCCGAGTCAGCCACATCATTGCCGAACAACCTTAGGAGGCACCAAATCTTTCATTCGTATGTTTCCAGGACTTTACAGAAGTTGTATCACAGTGGACACTCACGGTTACACAGGCACGTGCACATCTAGGGCACCAGCATATGGCACATGGATGCATGATTGTGTACCAAGAGGGAAAGAAGATGGCCATTTTCCCAGGGTGGGTATGTTGGTGGTGCACCGGGCATCGGTTCTTTTGAAGGTGGGTGGGTGTGATAACCCGGCCCTTTTAAATAAGGCATGTGTAGGACAATAATCTCATATTGCTTAGGGAAATAGAACACCACCAACATATAAGGGCAAGAGTTCCATCGAAACTAACCATGGGTTAACCATTCGTTGAACTAACAAAAAAAAGGTTACTTCCATAGTATGTCGCCAGCCCTAGTAGGGTTAGGTCTATGCTAGTTTGGAACCTGGGCTATTACAAAAACTAGTTTGCCAAAATAAACCACCAAATCCTTGAATTATGTGAGATGTAAATATACAATCAAAAGTCATAACCCCAATAAATTCAAAGTTTGGGATGTCAAGAGCCAATACAATTTATTGTGAAGGAATGGTGAATATGTTTTCATTAGATGTACAATATATGAAAACCCAAAGTTCAAGTGAGAGGTGAGATCGCCACACCAAGACATGCTTGATATAAATGGTAAATAGCTCCCCATTGGGTTAATAAGAAGATACTGAACAATATCGCTTGAAGCTGACGAGACCCCCACCCTCCACCCCCCGGCGATCGTCTCCCTGAGGCGGCTCGGGCAGAAATCCCATCTCTAACCGCCGTGGCCGCCCCATCGTCGCCGTCGGCACACGGCCGCGGGGCAAAGCCCGATGGTGGCTGGCAGGACTCATTTTCCTCGCGAAGCACTGCTCACAGAGATTCCACCGCTTCCCTCAGATCCAAACCTCGCCCATGTCCTTCAACCCCCATCCTAGGTTTTGGCGCCTGCTGGCTCCCTATCGGGGGCGAGCCCTACAACCTCGTCCCTCGCTGCTACAGCTCCCTGGCCCAACAGTGCCCCTGCTCACCTGCACCGTCGCTGGCAGGCAGATCTTTGCAAGGTGCCTTGCCGCATCTTGCATCCTCAGCGCCCTGCTGGTGCCCGTTGCTTCCATCAACGTGCGGCGAGCTCTATCGCCTCCGGATCCCGTGTTGATTGCGTCAGTCCCTTCGTCTCCTATCCACGTTCGCCGCGGACCGCTGGTTCTGCCGGTCGTCCCCGTGTGACATCTCAACCGGCAACGAATCCCCTTGCTTTGGCAGTTCCCATGCCGGATGTGCTGATTTGCCTCATGTCCCCGTGCAGAGCACCGTGCTTCCCGCATCCACACCCTCCCCCAACAGCTGACCACCCTCAATTGTGTGGTCACCATCGATGGTGCGGTTCTACCTCCCCTCCCCGCTCAAGACCTCCTCCACCTCTGCGCGCCCCCGCATGGCCACGGTGACGCTCCAAATGCTTCTGCTTCGCCAGCTTCACCACCCCAACATCCGGTCAACGTCGTGCCTCTTCATGGCACGCCAACAAAGGTGGCGTCGTGGCCCCCGCCTCCCAGTTCTCCCGTTGGGATACCGCCGTTCATGGCCCTGCCTGCCAGCCAAGGACGCTTTGCCAATGGTCCTCGTCGGCGCCCTCAACGCCAAGACGCTTGTCGGCTTCGGTCTGCCAGTAGGAATAGCTTGGATCTGGGGGCGACCATTCTAGCATTGCCTGACGCAATTGGCAGCTGAGCTGGATTGGGAGAAATCAATGGTCGGTTAGCTGTTGCTGGCCGAGATGGCGGCGAAACTTCGTGCCATTTCCATCCTGATGGCACTTTATTGATCCCGATCTGGCAGAGTTTAGGTGTACTCTGGGAGAAATCCCTGGTCGGATCTTGTATTTGAGCGACCACAGGGTCGCTCCCCTGTGTCGTAACCTCCCTGGAGGTGTGGTCTAGAGTGCACCTTTACTCATCTTGCCTCCGCTTGTACGACGATGACTGCTCCCCTTGCCCACTTCTCTTTGTGGTGCCTCGACATCGACTCCATGTTGATGTGCTTGTGCAGTTCCCTCCAATGGCGACTGTTGTGTTCCGGTGAGCTTCGTGCTCTTGGTGTACTATCGGTTAATCTTTGTTGAAAGTTGGCGCAAGGTGCCTCTCCAACTTGCTAATCATTCTGATTTCCTGTGGCAGAGCTCCCAGTCAAGGTTCATGTTCGCCGGCGCTCTCTCGGCTTGCATTATTCCAATCCTAGCCCTTTGTGGCGGAGCCTGCGGCCAAGCTATGGCACTCACTGATTGTGGATGCTCATTTATCGCAGCGTGTGGATAACGCACGCGAGTGCTCTCGGCAACTCGCAAAGTCTTGGTATTGTGCTACCCTAGACGACATCCCATATCTCTTGTGTCTTTTGGTGATATCTGTTGGCTGGGTTGTGCCTAGTCATGAACTCCATTTTTCTCTCTCGTCTTTCTTTTTTCCCTTCTTACTTGTATGGTTTTGAACCCGGTTTCCCTCATAAATGGAGTTAACTTGTTCAAAAAATTTATCCGGTTTTCCTTATAAGCTAGATCACTCTCTTGGCATACTGGACACTTTGAGTAATATATTCAGCTGGTCCCCCCCCTGCAGGCAGCAGACGCTGCTTTTGATTTCTCAAAAAAAACACTAAATGTGTAATCTAAATAAACAGTATCAATCACTTTGTAACTGCATTGTTGCATGCCTCAAAGGATGTAGGGAAGAAAAGGAAGGAACAAGGCATGTTGTGCGTCTCAATTTTAGCCCCGGTCCACAAAACACCCTTTTCAACTCTAAACCATTCACATCACATCCTCAACTATCAAAATGGGTGCAAATCATCATCCTTAATGAACTTGGTTTGGCTTAGGATGTGTGTATACTCTTTCATGGCATATCTTTTCACTGAACAACAAATACTACTATAGCAAATTAGCTAAGTTTTTCTTTAGCAAAAGGGGTCTCCTCCGATTTCCATTAGCAGAAACCATGAGCAGTGCATACAAAGTCTCCTTACATCACCTGCTAAACTAGATAGATCATAACGCTAGAACAAACAGCTCTAGCTAAGAGATCAGCTACCAAAAGGAGCTACCTCCAGCACCACAACCACAAACTCAATTACTCCCTCCGTTCCTAAATATAAGTCTTTTTAGAGATTCCAATATGGACTACATACGGAGCAAAATGAGTGAATCTACACTCTAAACTATGTCTATATACATCCGTATGTAGTTCATATTGGAATCTCTAAAAATACTTATATTTAGGAATGGAGGGAGTACAATGTTCTTAAGCCCCGAAATTAGCTAAGTACTACATTAGTTTATATGTTTATCCAGGGTGGTAAATTTGACCATGCAGACCGCCTCTTTCAGAGCATTGAAAGCAAATATAGGAACTGCCTATCAAATACAAGTGACATCAAGGAGCTTACACCTCAATTCTTGTACATGGAGTTTCTTGTAAATTTAAATTCATAGCACTTTGGGGTAAAGCGGGACGGTGAACCTTTAGGCATGTTGGTCTCCCTCCATGGGCAAAGGTAATGATTGATAATTTCTACATTCTTTTATATTAACTTTCTGCGAATCTACTAATATAACCAATCTAAATATTTGGAAGAGTTACCAAACTAAATATTTGAAGCGTTATTATTGGTCAGAAGAAAAAAAATCGGGCCCGGACTTTGTTTCAATCCTGGCTCTGCCACTGACAGGACGTACTCAGATGTATATGCCATTTAAGACCACATGGCCTGAATATGCTGTTTACTTCAAATTGTCTTGTTATCGATAGGATACCCCATGAATCCAAACTTCCATGTACACGCCACATTAGGGATCTCAAGACTAATGTGAACTTCCCACTCATGCAAACTGTTCTGCTATTGATTAGGATATCATCTCAATGTGAACTTCCATGTAGGCGTTACATTAGGCAGAAGCAGGGGGAGAGGGGGGTAGTGGTAAGAGTTTAAGTGTTCAGGTACAGACAAGCACAAAGAACCTAAAAATCATCAATGCTACAGAAGCATGTTCAAATGAAGACCACACTTCAGAGGTCCAATTCACTACATTGGATAGCATATATCACAAATAGCACCTGGCGACAGGCAAGAGTACCAAAGGCCTATAAAATGAATCACAGCTATTGAATTTCAGTAACTTACTAACTCCAACAGCAAAAATAATCCTACATAAAATATATGCATGATATATTTCTGCATACAACAGCTTTATGAATCATGGTCCGTGATAAAAAAAATCGCATATTCCCATTCATGCAATCCAAGAACTGTAGACTGGAAGCCATTTTGGTGTTGATAACATATCTGAAGTTCTGAACCACTAATTTCCTACATCGATATGCACATAACTTGACAATCAACACCACTGCAACCCCATATAGGACCCATTTGCCCCAAACAGCAGCATAATAATCTGTTTTACTCTCAATTAGGGCGAGAGTACTAGAGAAAAAGCAATAGCAAGCTAGATGTATTCGCAAAAGAAACAGAAACGCGAGCAGACTCGTCGGTGGTGGAAGCAGTACCTTCATGGAGAGGATGACGTGGTCCTGGCGGAGCAGTTCAGCGAGGACGGCGAGGAGGTCGGTGCGGAGGAGCCGAGACACATGCAATTTCATGTACTCCACCAGCCTCTGGTGGCCTCCGGCAGGGGGTAGCGCCGCGAGCCGCTTGAGCTGCGCGACCGCCATGAGGCCTTCCTTCCCCATCTCCTTCTTCCGCCGCCATATCGAAAGGCTTGGGCTCGATGCCGCCGCGGTAGAGCACAACCTCTGGTGGAGTTCACCCGCGGCGACGGCTGCCGGTTGTAGGGTTTGGAGGAGGCGGCGTGGGAGGAGACGGGAAAGCATTTGGGTGGGACCTGTGAGACAGAGTTACGCGGGACTCCAACATCAATCAAGAAACAAAAGAAAGCAGAGTGTACGGTAATCTTGGGCTGCCGAGTGCGGACTGGGCGGCGGGCGAGGTGGCTGCGGGCGCTGGGCGGGCGGGGCCGGCAGGGGCGGATCTTGGGCGTCTGCCAGCGAGCCAGGCGGCGACGGCGTCCGACGAGCAGGCAGCGAGCCGGCGAGATCGGGAGCGGCAGAGTCGTGATTCGGGAGGCCCGTGCGTTGTTTGATGGGTCGCGATAGGCCTATTTTTCAGCCGGCCCATCGCTAATTTCCCATGGCATGGCTATGTGCCGGCAGCAACTAGTTAACGAGCGCTTCGCGCGCGGAGCTCACCCGTAAAACCAGTTACGTGGTTGGTTCTTGGTTTTTCCTTTCCGGTTTGTGGTTTGATGTGTTTTGCAGTTTAACCCTTGAATTACTATAATTTTTCGTTTTTTCTTTCCGCATGAAAACACAAAAAAATACGAGCTTGCGCGTTTGGTTCCCTGTTTCCCTTTTCCGTTTCCCTTTTTGTTCCCATTATATTTCCGGGCAATGGAGATTTATGGGGTAGTTACGGGCGGGGACTACCAATACTATCAAATGTGACCTTTCAAGTAAAGAAAAAAAAACAACTTTTTAATGTAAAACAGCAGTCTCCAGAATCATTCAATCGTGTGACTTCTTTATAGGCACAAGTGAACACTAGAAGAGGCACGGATGTATAATAACTTTACTAAATTGAATAAAAGCACCTCCGGCTCGCCTTCGGCTCGTTTAATTTTTCATAAACATCTTAAAGAGGGGGCATAGGTCGAACTGTGTGTTGGTCGTGCGGCGTCCTGGTTCGTCGTCGCGTTGTACGTCGTCGTGTGGCACGGTGCCTCCGGCGCGAGGGAACCTTCGGCTCGTTCAATTTTTCATAAACATCTTGAATGGGGGCATAGGTCGAAGTGTGTGTTGGTCGTGCGGCGTCCTGGTTTGTCTTGGCGCGTTATGCGTCGTCGTAGGGTACGGCGCCCCGCGCGAGGAACCTCCGGCTCGCCTTCGGCTCGTTCAATTTTTCATAAACATCTTGAAGGGGGGGCATAGGTCGAAGTGTGTGTTGATCGTGCGACGTCCTGGTTCGTGCGGCGCGTTGTACGTCGTCGTGTGGCACGGCGCCTCCGGCGCGAGGGAACCTCCAGCTCGTTCAATTTTTCATAAACATCTTGAAGGGGGGGCATAGGTCGAAGTGTGTGTTGGTCGTGCGGCGTCCTGGTTCGTGCAGCGCGTTGTACATCGTCGTGTGGCACGGCACCTCCGGCGCGAGGGAACCTCCGGCTCGCCTTCGGCTCGTTCAATTTTTCATAAACATCTTGAAGGGGGGGCATAGGTCGAAGTGTGTGTTGGTCGTGCGGCGTCCTAGTTCGTGCGGCGTGTTGTACGTCGTCGTGTGGCACAGCGCCTCCAGCGCGAGGGAACCTCCGGCTCACCTTCGGCTCGTTCAATTTTTCATAAACATCTTGAAGGGGGGCATAGGTCGAAGTGTGTGTTGGTCGTGGTGTGGCACGGCGCCTCCGGCGCGAGGGAACCTGCTTGTTTAATTTTTATATAGCAGGTTGTGCTGAAGGCACGGGTTTGAAGCATGTGTTTGAAGCATGTGCTGAAGGTTGTGCTGAAGGCACGGGTTTGAAGTAATTGCAGTCACGTCTGCTTACGAGCTAGGTTTTTGCGTGCATTCCCATGTGTATATACTATGAAGGCATTGGTATGTTGCCTCCGGAGGCACTGGTTTGAAGCATGTGAAGTCAGGTGTGCGTAGGAGCTAGCCATGGTTGAGGCGTTCTTGGTATTTGTGTGTGGATATTGCCCGGAGGCATGGTGACCCAGGGTTTGGTGGCACAAAGGCCATTTCACCTCTGGAGGCACGGAAGGGTGGTCTCCAGAGTCACGCGCAAGGGTATGTGTGTGTGGATATTGCCCGGAGGCATGATGACCCAGGGTTTGGTGGCACAAAGGCCATTTCACCTCTGGAGGCACGGGAGGGTGGTCTCCAGAGTCACGCGTAAGGGTATGTGTGTGTTTGTGGATATTGCCCGGAGGCATGGTGACCCAGGGTTTGGTGGCACAAAGGCCATTTCACCTCTGGAGGCATGGGAGGGTGGTCTCCAGAGTCACGCGTAAGGGCTCGTTTTGGGAGTCAGTGCTGTCGTACAAATAAAAAGAGGCATTGTTGTTTATAGTTTACTGGCACTCTCTGATGATGTATGAGGCATTGTTGTCGAAATAGTTCTCTTTTTAAAATGAACACGCAATTTCTAACTACATTACATACAAATGTGAGTTATTGATAAACTTTTTTGTCACGTCTAGATAAAATTAGCCTCGCGGGCTAAATCAAAAGTTTTAGTCTTCATTTTTGCTTAAGATCTTGCTAATCTCGTCACCCATTTCACTAGCTTTGACTTGATTCATCTCGCTACTTAAGAGAATGTACATTGCCTCTGCCCTCCAGTCTTTGAGCTCATCCTGTGAAATTTTGCCGAGAAGAGAAGTATATTATTAGAGTTTGTGCATATAAGTTGTTTATAAGTAAATCTATATAAACTTACTATCAAATCTTCCAGGTCTTCGACAAACTTTTCACCATTGTAGATGAATGCAAGCTTTAAAACAGCAAATGTTGATTCTCCCTTTTCTACCATTGGAACATCTTGCACGGTATGAATCTGCCATCTTGTACCCTTGGCAGTCATTGTTTGTCCTAGTATGGTGTTGAAGACTTCTTTAAACCTAGGTACCTGGGAATATTGCATTTTGTAATTAATTGTTTTAATATTGGAACTTGTAAAACTGAAAAAATTGTTATGTATAAATGCTTACGATTGCCGACTTATGAACATGATATTCCTGAAACTGTCTTTCTCTTTCTTTTTCAGCATCTTCATTTTCCTGAAGAACTCGACTTGCTTCTTTTTGATCCAATTTATCTACATCTATCTTTTCTTTCTCAAATTCCTATGGAGTCGTTTCTCAAGGATCAATAATGTGAACTTTGTTTTTGTATTTGTCCAGCACATATAGTACATAGCGGTCATCCTTCTCCATTGGAATGAATATCTGTGTACAAAATACTTGTTGCTTAGATGACAGTTTAATATAAAGTAATTTAATAGAACGCATATTTTGAGATTTTGTCATGGAGGAAAGGGTTGTTACCATGTTTGCTGTTGAGAGCTTTTCCGTTGATTTTCCTTGAGATACATGGGAACCAGCTGATTCTTTCTTTTTTGCAATTCATTTTTAAATTTTTTAATACCAATCTTGTGGTGCTTTAAATCCAATATATGCCGTAAACAATAATTATGATGAAAAAAACTGTTAGAAAAAGGAGCTGTGTAACAATATAAAAAGAGTAGGTGTTGCAATATAGACCAGATTTGCTTTTTAAAATTTTACCTCTGCAAAGTTTGGGCCTAATATTACTCTGTCACTGTTTTGAATCTTGTTTGCTTTTCCAGATTTCTGCTATGTCATCGAGGACCCTCTTTTCCATATGATGTGGTATGTTCGTCTGTGCTGGTCTTGGACCAAATACTGCCTTCAGTTGGGCTCTAGTAAGTTGCGTGCTTTCACTGTCCCTGCGGATGCGCCTAAATATAGTTTTGCTGCGATAGGGAGATTAAATAATTTTGGAGGTCACGGTCAGTGAGAAACATATTTTTACATTATTTTTGGCCTCTATGCAACTATTTTGAGGTGCAATAGAAAACAACTCACTTTTTGTATTCGTCCTGCTAGCTGTTGCTCATGACTAGATGGAAGAGGTTGGACGCCTCCGTTGTGTGTTGGAAGCAATGAGAATGTTTTGTGTATATACTGGTGCTTTGTCTTTTGTCCCTTTTAGTTTCATCTTTTTCTGTCAGCGTAAGCAGATATATGATATGTAAGTTCTTGTGATACGAAAGACATTGGTGAACCATGGGATGGGTAGGTTATTACAAAAAAAAAGATAAGTAGAAATGATTTTCTTACCTTTGTTGGTGGAAAAGAACTTTGAAGTTTCTGGTTTGAATTTTTTTATTCTTCCAGGTAGTTCCTCGCACTTTACTTGGTTTGTTTCACCAAATATGGCTGTAAAAAGGAACTCTGGTTTTCACTCGGCATCTACGTTGCTTTGCTGCATGGAGGTCATTAGATATTCTTTTATTTTTCTTTCATGAGATAATTGAAGTATTCAAGTAGTGCTGCTTGTAAAAATTAAAATTGATGCTCTCGTACTATTCACTTACATCGAAATCCTCATCATCTTTTATGAGATCAATGCCATTCCAGTATTTTGCAAATTGAACCATGAAGTGTCCGCATTGGGTACCCTGCTATTTTGGCACGCAAACTCTGTTAGGTGTTTCTGCTATCCTCGACCAGTTCGGTTCACCGTTGGCTCATAGCTCCGCTTCGCCGTAATGCTTCTTCATGAGTGTGTGCATCCTTTTAATCTGTGATTACGGTTTGGTGTTATTGTTGGGTTTTCGTATTAAACAAGGGAATGCAGGAACTATAAAACCAATTAGAAAACAAGGTTGAATTGACGTACCAGTTCTGGGTGATCCTTATGGTGTGTTTTCCATGTTTTTTCCCGTCTCCGTCTCTGTAATTCACTGAGTCAAGTATGTCGATGGAGCTCGTGTACTTGTTGAGCACGTACAGTGTGTAGTGTTTAGCTATGTTGTGAGGTATCATAATCTGCGGTGTTTGGAGACAGAATGAGTTAAAAGTTCATTCTTGTCAGGACAATTAAATGACATGTAAATGTGCAATCTGTAGGAAAAATGAATTATGTTTGTATATTTCTATTAACTTACCAGCTTTTTCTTTAAAAGTTCCTTCCCTGTTACAAGGGGTGCAAACTGTTTCAATGCTTCGTCCTCACTGAATTCTGCTAGTCCTCCTTTTCCTCCAATTTTAACACCGAGAACGATCTGCGACCAAATTTTTTTCTACTTTTTAGTACAATCTTTGTAATCACTGAAATGATGCAAGTGTTTTTGTCAAATTGGACTTCATACGTTTGCAAATTCTGCGGGA
The DNA here is from genome assembly GCA_021605205.1 of Aegilops longissima. NCBI lineage: Eukaryota > Viridiplantae > Streptophyta > Magnoliopsida > Poales > Poaceae > Aegilops > Aegilops longissima. The sequence goes on from CM038679.1 coordinate 422,191,860, forward strand.
AGTATGGCTTTATCGGTTGTGTTGTATTGTTGCTGCACTGTCCATTCTTCGAACAATGCGTTTGCGATGGATCCCTCCATCTGTCCTTGATCTCCTTTCCGTAGCTGTTCCATCATTTGTTTTCCTGTAATCCAATCGGGTCGCTTCGAGCTAATATATAGTTTTAGACTGCAAGCAGAAAAAGTTTATACATTGGTTAGGTTAGTTTAAAAAGGGGCAACATTTCTTTGTTTTTTTGTTGTGACAAGAGAAAGTACTTACTCTCCCCATTCGTCCTGTCCTTATTTGTTGGATAGGTATTCATGAAGTGCTCTCGCTTTGTCCATAAATTTGAAATCTCCTGGGACAAAAGTAGGAATTTTTCCATGCAGCCTTCTTGAAGGCTTTACCGGTCTCTTCTTGACCGAGATTTCCCTGTCTGAGCTGTTCTCAGATGATTGAGACATTGAATGTTCTCCTGATTCTTGCAGCAAGATTGTCAGATACGGCATGGGATTTTTGTTGAATTCATAGCTTTCATGGTCATTCGGCCATGTTTTGATTACATCGAATTCAGCGCCATCTTTACATGCTCGTTGTATACCTCTAGTTGGAGCGGGTTAAGGCTTGAAAGAAATTCGTCAACTTCGTTGTGCTTTTCCATTGTTTTGGGTTTTAGGAAATCTAGAGAGATGGTGTTGTAGATGCCTTGCTGATTGCTTGTCGAGTCTGTTTCTTCTTGAAGAAGAACAGGTTGTTTCTTCTGCTCAGAAACCTGTTCTTGTGTATTTGGTACGTCGTTGCTTGTGCCATCCTCTTTTAAATCAGTGCCTGTTTGTTCAAGTTGATCTGTGCTCGGGGTATTACTGTTGATATTTTGCTCGTCTGTTTGCTCTTCAGAATGGTGTGGTATCTTGTCATCTGGTGGTGGTTGATCTAGTTCTATTGGTGGATCCTTTTCTTCGTGGTCTGTGCAAGATTCTTGGGCGACGGCGTGTCTGCTGACATCCATAACCTCTTTGTGTTTACTGGATATATCAATAACTTCATGCTCTTTTGTGGTTGTCGCATGCATAATATGTTCTTTTGGCTTGGGATTTGGCGGAAACTCTTCTAGTACGCAACATTCTGTCTGTTGCATTTCCTTGTCTCCCATATCAACTTCATACTTCAGCATATCTGTTAGAATCAAAAAATAATAATTAAAAAAAAGAATATTACTTCTTCTAGTGTGACAAAATTGTAAGGATTAGTTTCTGAAAAGACTAACCTGTTGTACACTTGATTAATGACAGTTTGGTATTCCCTCTGTGTTGACTGATTAGTTGATATAGATTTTTTTTCCTCAACTCTGGTACTTGTTCTGGCTCTAAGTTTGTTGATGTTCCATCATTGGAGTAGTGCTTCAGGTTCATGTACATATAGAATGCGCAGTCCATTCTGCATGTAGAGGAATGGTACTAGTAAGATTGTTGCATTCAAGAAATGGAAAGAAGAGAAGTGTTGGAGCAATGGTAGTGGTAATTGTTGCATTGAAAACACGAAAGAACAACATTATTTCAGTAATTGTAGTATTGAATCTTGCATTAAAAAAAGAAAGAAGTGAAAAGTTGGAAGTGCTTACGTGTCTTCTCCTTGAAGTGGCACCTGCAGTTTCACCCTTTTGAAATGGTCGATGCTTTTTTGTGAAAGTTGTAGCTCTGTGCTTACGTGCTTCCATATTTTCATTAATCTGTTGGTTACATTGTTGAAGAATTCTATTGTGCCTGGATATGCAGTTGAAGAGTCAAGGAGTTCAAAGCGTTGTTTTTGCATGTTAAATGTAATGGTGAAGTAATGACTTGTATTTTCGTCTTGCTCAAACCCGCGCAACGAACATGGTAGAAGGAACTGCAAAACAAAAAATAAAAATAAAATATTTGTAAATTTTCTTATATTTAGAAACATAAAATAAAAAGATAATCTTTCATAACATATACGCAAGCTGATCTGCTTACCATGTTATAATCTTGCAGTTTTTCTTCTTCTTGCATGTTGAAAAATGATGTAAGCCTGGCAGGTAGTAATTTTTTTCTAATGTGTTCTTGATCATTATTTCTGTAGCACATTGGATCTTCGTCGTCGGCTTCCTTTGTCGAGTGCTGCTTGTTTTGTCACAAATAGACAAAGGGAATTTGTAAGTTCAGTTATAGGGGAAGTTTATCTATTTATAAAGTCATATATATTGTTTTAAACGTGTTTTTTTTGCCGTGATCTTTACTTACAGTGTTGCGTAATGATAAAATCTTTCTCCCTGTGCCATTTAGTTGTTTTCTCAAGATTGTTAGCATGGGCTCGATTGCTTCGGTGCGTACTGAATTACCGACCTTGAAACTTCCGGCGACATGGCCTAGATTGACATCAAACTTGTTCGTTGTAATGAAAAGCTCATCCCTGCAAAGTATATTTAGAAAAATGCTTTAGTTTACACATGATACAGTCAAAATGATCGTGTGTAATAATGTGTTTTGTGTTAGTTGCATGAACTTACATTTCTCTCTGTGTCCATGGCTTGCATACAGCGTTGTACAGGTCTTTGATGGCTTTGTTGACGGAATCACTATCTTTGTCCCCTTTCTCCCTTGTGCCTGCGATGATTTTGAATTTAATATAAATAACTCCAAGTCACAAGATCACAAGATAGCAATTAAGTTTATATTGTCTTGCCTGCTTCGATGCTAGAAGATATGTCCTGTCCGGTGTTGTTCCTTTCTTGTTCTCCTTCTGCTTGTTGCGGCATATTATGTTCTTCTTTTTGCATTGTACCCTTTTGTTCAGTTTTTTCTGCATCCTCATTTGAGTCGTCTGTGTCTTTCTTAGCATCATGTTTTTCCTTGCCAACCGTCGTGTCTTGCTGGTGGTCTTTTCTGCCTTGTTTTTGAGTCTCGACCTGGTTGGCCATGACCTCTCTGCCAGGGAAATTGGCATCGTACGACGGTGTAGGGTTTTCTTCGATGGTTTCTGCTTCTTTCTCTGGAACAATGTGTGTGTCTGCTTCATTGCTTGTATCTCTGTGGTCGCCTTCTTCATGTTTCTGCGTTATCATTGAAAAAGCATTGAAATAATTTAACTTGCTACTTTATTTCAGTTATATCAGCTGTTATGGGAAAACAGTGAAGCGTTTGGTGCGTTGTTTGAGCTATTTTGATTGTGATTAAGTCGTGTAATTTTGTGGAAATATTTTGTGCAACTTCACCTGTTGAGCTGTCGTTGGTGATGCTGACTGTTCCACCCATTCTTCGTCGAGTGTAGTTTCTTGGGTATCCTCATGTTCTTTGTTTTGGTGTTCATCGTCACTGTCATGTTTTTTGTCTTGCAGCTGTTCAATCATAAAGGTGGCTAAGTTTGAGTGCATTTTAGTTTTCATGGAACTACTTTATATTTTCGTAGAATCAGCTTATGTAACTTTACCTCCTCAATCGTTGCTGCTGAATGTTGTGCTTGTTCTTCGTTGAGTGGAGGTTTTTGGGCATCTTCTTCTTCTTTCTTTTGTGTTCATCGCCGGTGCCGTCGTTTTTGTCTTGTAGCTTTTGAAACACAGAGGTGGCTAAGTGGCAGTGCATTTGAGGTTCCACATAGCTATTCTATACTTTGATAGGACCAACGTATGCAACTTTAGCTTTTCAGTCGTTCTTGCTGCTGCCGTCTCTGCTGCGTGTTTTTCGGTGAGTGAATATTTTTGGGCTTGGTCTTCTGTTACGTTGATGGCTGCCTTTTGAAGAACATATTGCCCTTCTTTAGTGTCCTCCTTTTGCTCATTGGTCTCCTCTCTCTGCTATGCAGGAAAGTAGTGAAATGTCAAATGTGTGTTTTTCAACTATAAGTTCATGAAGAGGTGTTATGTGTTTTCACCTCTGTATTTGTTGTTGTTACTGCTGATTCTTCGTTCAGTGGTGGTTTTGGGTCCTTCTTTTGCTCTTTATTTTGCTGTTCATCGTCACTGACCTTGTTTTATTCTTGCAGTTGTTCAAACATAGAGGCGGCAAAGTGAGAGTCCATTGGAGTGAATACAAATGTGGTAGGTTGGAGTTTATTTAATTGTGCACGCAGCAATTTTATAATTTCATAGTTGCAGGTTTCGTAAGTTTACCTTTTCAGTTGTTGACGCTGCCGCTGTCTCTTGTACCTGTTGTTTGGTGAGTGAATTTTTTGTGGCTTGGTCTTCAGTGGCATTATTGTCTATCGTTTGAAGAACATGTTTGGGTTATTCATTGGGCTCCTCTGGTTGTGTTTGATGGTCTTGATTGTTGATGGTTTCTTGAGCTTCTTGTGTCTGCACCAACACAAAAAATATTTAAGAAATGGGTGCATTTCTGACTGTTCAGTTACAATTTTTGTATAAGACCTCTATCTCTGGAGCTGCAGGACTGTCTACTGCTTGTACTACGGCTTCTCCTTGTCTCGTGTTGTCCTCTAGTTTTTCTTGTTGAATGTCTACGTCAGTGCTTTTGCTTGCTTCCTCTTCCTGTTTAATAAAATTTGAAATTATAGATTGAACTTCATTTGTGTCTGAGTTTTGTAACCTCACCTCTTCAGATGTTTTTGTTTGAAGTCCTTGATCTTCGAGATCAGCGTACTCGTTTGTTTCCTGCATTTTTTCAAAGAAAAGGGTGAGACATCCCTTATAATCTTTGTATTGACGTGGCGGGGTGTATTAGGTAGTTCAGACATCATAAAAATATTTTGAAAAGTGGTTGTTGTTGTTGAACTTTTACCTCCGTGTTGATGACTGGGTTATTTGTGCCTGCATCTACTGTTTCTTTGTCAGGTATAACAGTCTCTTGTTTCTCATCTGCTGGGATGTCTTGCACTTTCTCCTTTGTACTCATGATGGTTATCTGCAATGTTGTGGCGCTGGAAATCTCTTGCACACAAAGTTCTTGTTCTGTGACGCCTTCGTTTGTTTGAGGTTCACTATGGGGTTCAATTTCATCACGGGTTGTCTCTTGGTCTTGAAGTGCTTGTGATACCTGGAGATCAAACAATATGAGTTTGCGGTTCACTTTCTTTCCTGCCATTTATGATTTTTCGGTGTGGGTAATAGTGGGGTATGGAAGCTTACCTCCTCTTCGTTGTTTTCTTCTTCTTTATCGTTTGTTATGCTAACGGTTGATTGTGGGTTAGGCTCTTGCATTTGCTTGGCGGGGCTGCTGACTTGATTGTTCTTCAGCTGAGCCTACATTTTGTTGGAGGTTTGTCAGTTCACTTATAACTCTATCTGGTTTTGAAAGGAAAAATGGATGTTCATACTGACCTCTTCACAGGTTCTGACGTTGATTGTATCTTGTGCTTGTGTTGGGGTAGTTGTTGTTGTAGCATTGTCTGCTGTGAGGTTGCTTTGTTTGTTGTGTTCATTCGTGTTTTTGGGGTTGTTGACACCATCCTGCTGTTGGAGTTCATCTTGGCCTGGCGTGCTATTGGTACGTTCCTAAAAGCATTGAGGCAGTTCTTTTCAGTTTAGGTATGAAAACAGGGGTTTGCTTTAGGGTGCGTATGGCACCATGCATTAGTATTTACTTACCTGTTTTTGCCGCTTTATCTTGTTCTTTTCAATGCATATGTCCCTTGATTTTGTTCTTCTCTTCCTCTCTTTGTCTTCTTCTTCTTTATTTTTTTTCTCCTTTCTCTTGGTTCTATTGTGGCTACGATTTCATTCGTGCGGTTGGCATCGGCTAGTCTACTTGAGGCTGCTGGATCTGCTTGCTCTAGTGTCTGCAGGGTCGCGTTGTCTGTCAGGTACCTTGTGCAAACTATGTCCTGAAATTGTCTGAGTTGTTCCAATGAATCCATCAGAGTAATTGTTTGTTGCACGACTAGGTTCTTGTTTTTTTCATCCAATATTTTTTCCTTTTCGTTGCATTGGTTTTCAGCCACGTGGTTCCGCGGTATCTGCTCGCTTCATGGAGTACTTTTTCCAACAATTTGTTTATCCTTTGGAATCTTTCTTCTGCTCCTGTGTTGATGCTTTTGTTTGGTTCCCTGCTTCCACTGGTGCTGACACGTGGTTCGCGCTGGCGTTTGGGTGGAGGTGGTAGCAGTTTGGTCGTGTTCTGGTATTGCTGTTGTTTGCGATGTTCTCCTGCTATCTACCGAAGTGACGAAGTTGATGCTGTGTTGGCATAGAAGATCCTCTATGATGTTCCTTTCCATGTCTGCATCGTTTGGTGGAATGTAGTTAATTAGGATGGAAACCATTTTCAAAAAGGGAAGGACTGATTTATGTACAATATAGCTATACCTGTATTTTGCCAAATTCATAGTCATCTGGTCGTGCTTTTCTGTCCCTTTTCATGTCTGCTCTAGCTATTTTCGCTAGGTCACTCTCTTTGAGATGGTTTGCTCATGGTAATGAGGTCTTGTCCATTGTCTTTGCAATCTTCCGCATTTCTTTTGTGTCGGTTGGCAGCAGTAGGGAGTCGAGGTACATGATTACTGGCCCCTGTGCCAAACCATTGACATGCTTTTTGTTCTTTTCTTCCTGAGGCAAATTTCTGTGTTTCTGCCATATCTTGGCTCCTTCCTTAATACGTTCAACGATTACCCCGCAGAAATCCATCTTTGCCATCTCTGGATAGTCCATGTCCTCTACCATTATAGCTTGTCGGGCGAAGATAGCGGCGCTTGACCCGCAGACAACATTGTGGAAAAAAATAAGGAAAAATATTTTAACTGATTTCCTGTTTGACTGTTCGTCATCTAGTTCCCCCAATTCTTTTAGCTCCGTGAACAGTTCTTTTGGCCTGAAATTTGTATTTTTGAAGCCAAGGTCTGACATCAGTTTTTTCATTGAAGTTGGGCTCTTCGCTGGCCTTGGTGCTGACTTTTCCGTGACGTTTGGGTATCCAAACACCTTGTGTATAACTTCCTTGGTAATCTTGAGTTTCTTGTCTTCGGTACCATCACCGAAGGTTATTGTCATGCTTTCTATGTACAGGTTGTCGAGATGTGTCTGCAAGTGGTCCGCAGATAGAGCCCGTTATTTTGCGTTCTCTATCTTGCCAAATCCTGCCGCCCTAATATCTTGCCCGTGACGGTCTTTAAGTAAATTCCATGCTTTCTTGACATGAGCGAATGCTGCCCCTGCCTTGATTTGGCATTTCTCTTCGTCTGTTTCTTGTTGTTCTTCGTCAACTGTTGGTGCTGCCAATTCTTTTCCGCTTGTCTTTCTCCTCTTTATGTCCTTCTGTCTTGATTTGTTCTGTTTCAGAAGACAAAAAGAAAGGGTTTCGTTAGAAAGGAACGTTAGATCCTGATTCCTTAATAGTGGTATTCAAAATTAGTACATAAGTGTGTTTTTACATCATCGTCATGTTCTGCGTCGGTGTCATGCTCTTCGGCATCATCGCCGTCTGTAGGAATGAAATCTGCATCATGTTCCCTGTCATCGTCGTCATCATTGGTATCTGAACCTTTGCTGTTGGTATCGTCTTGTTCTTTTTCTACCCTTCGCCGTTTGTTTTTCTTCTTGCGTTCAGCTTGTTGCTTCGTGGCGGTTGGTGCTGTTGGCGGGAGTACCATTAGAGGTAATGGTTGATGCTGCAAGGTACTAGTGCCGATGATGTTTTCAGCATTGTCCTTTTGGTTTTGCCTTTTTGCTCCAGGAGTAAAAATAGTGCTTGTATCTGATTTCCTCTTTTTTTGCTTGTTGCTAGATGTTTATTCTTGTTGAGCCTGGTGTAAGTTATCATTTCTTCTGCAGGTGGTTTGTTCTTCATATTTTGTTATGTGTCCTTTTCTGATGAATGAGGAGACATGCTGCCTGTTTCTGCGCTGTGAATATCACCGTCTTCGTGTCCTGTATAATGACCAGGTAACAAAAAAGGATGTTCTTTTTGTCCAAAAATAGTTGATACACATTTAAAATATATGTCTTCCATGATTATGGTTATGAGTGCGGCTGGGGTAGTGAAGTAAGGGTGAAGCATTTTCTGAGAGAAAAAATGCACTCTGCAGATGATATTTCATAATTGGAGGAATATCATCAATGAAAGTTCAAGATTTATTGGGTAAGTTAAACTGTTTTTGAATTAAAAATAAGATAGTGTCGAAGATTTTTAATGTTTTCTATAAAGAAATATATAAGTTATTGTTGTCAAGGATAGCAGTTAAGTTATTAATAACTCTCAATATAGTTTTTTGTAGATGGACAGTGGAGACTTTTTGCTCAAACCTTTGACAGGAGCTTGCTGATTTGCATGCTCTTCATCCGTATTTTGCTGGGTTTTAGCTTCTTCATGAGGATTTGTCATTGCTGCATAAAAAATGGACAGGTGTTAGAAGCAGAGTCGAGTGTCACAGGAAAAAAACCTGCGCGGTGTGAAAACAAATTTGCATGGATAGAGAGGCACGGGTTGTTTTACCCTAGAAGCATGGGGTACACCTATTCTTTGTTCACGGTATTTCACAGCATAGGCACTTAATTTGAAAAAGGTTACATTGACGGGACAAGGGATGTAGAAAATCTCATACGGTTATCAGTTTAGGCCTCTCAGGATGCTTGCGGGGTTTGGATCTATCGACGTATTCTAGTTACTGATGTTTCAGGTTTTTTTACCTTTGAGCACAAATCGTATGGCCAAAATCCCAGGGCGGAGAGTAGTAGCAATTCTATTAAATCTTATCTCTGCGCTAGTTCAATTTGTTAGGCAAATTGATTTAGGTTATTAGAAAACTCCTTGGTAGCGCTGGCTAGGGTTCTTTGTTTTCGAAGTGGAAAAATCACTACGATCTACCGGTGGAATGGGTGGGATAGAATGATAATTACCTTGATTGCTTGTGCGGTGTTCTTCGCTTCCATCCGCTTATTGTGTCGTTGCTCTTTTTGTTGCAATTTCCGCTTGTTGTTGAAGTCCTCATTGCCGCCGCCGCAGCCGGCGGGGTTATTGGTGTTGTCGCGGGCAGAGTGTGCCTGTTTGTATGTCGGATTTGAGTGTGGTTGGCGAACGTGGTGGCGGTTGTCCGGTGACGCGAACTCGATTTCGAGTTTGTGTTTGTGTGCAGAAGGAAGGAGGAGAGCGTGCGGGAGTGATGAAGGTTTCCAGATTTACTTTGCGGAAGGGGAAGCAAGCTAGTAGAAGAGGGAGGGAGAGATGGAAACCATTGAACCGTCTCTAATCTTCAACCGTCCGTTTGGGCATCAAGATTCGTTATGCTTGGCTTGGTTTTTTTTGTGCTACAGTATTTTTTTAGTGTTGAGACTGTTAGTGCTGAAGTGGAGCTTCTCTACATGCATGTGGATGCAGACACACGAGGCACATAAGTGCAGGTTCTACAGGCACGTGGATGTAGGCACAGGAGGCACGGAAGTGTGGGTTCTACAGGCACTTCCGGAGGGAAGCACAGGAGGCACGGAAGTGTGGGTTCTACAGGCAGTTAGAGAACCACGGGACAGGCTAGTGTCGTGTGAGGCACATGGATGTAAGCAACGGAGGCACGGAAATGCAGCTAATACAGGCACGTACATGCTGCTTCTCGAGGCACGGGTATCAACCTTGTCGATGTAGTACAAGAGTGCGGTGGGAGAGGCATGTGTTAGAATGCTCGGTTAAAGATGCATGGTTGTGAAGTCTCGGGAGCGATAGAGGCACGTTGGGTTAGGCATGGAAGGCAGAAAAGGTGAAACCACAACAGGCACGTACGTGTGTTTTTTCAGGTCATGGGTGTGCACTCTCTGGATGCACAAATGTGTGGCGGCAGAGGCATGGGTCCGACTACTCGGTTACAGAACCACGTTCGTGAAGTCACGTGGGTGTGGCATTATGGGGCACGTAAGAGTCTGGGTGAGTGACACGTGAGGCACGTGGGTGCATGTACGTGTAGGCATAGAAGTGAAGGCACCACGTTTGTGAAGTCACGTGGTAGTGCTGAAGTGGAGCCTCTCTACAGGCATGTGGATGCAGGCACATGAGGCACTGAAGTGCAGGTTCTACAGGCACGTTGCCACAGGCACAGGAGGCCAGTGTTGTGTGAGGCGCGTGGATTTAAGCAGCGGAGGCACGGAAATGCAGCCAACACAGGGACTGACATGCTGCTTCTCGAGGCACGGGTATCAACCCTATGGATGTAGTACAAGAGTGCGTTGGGAGAGGCATGTGTTAGAATGCTCGGTTAAAGAGGCATGGTTGTGAAGTCTCGGGAGCGACGCGGACGTGGCAGTGGGACCATGTAAGAGTCACGACGCATGTTTCGTTAGGCACGTGAGGCACGTTGGTTCAGGCACGGAAGGCAGAAAAGGTGAATCCACAATAGGCACGTTCGTGTGTTTTCTCAAGTCACGGGTGTGTACTCCCTGGATGCACAAATGTGTGGCGGCAGAGGCATGGGTTCGACTACTCGGTTACAGAACCACGTTCGTGAAGTCACATGGTTGTGGCATTACGGGGCACGTAAGAGTCTGGGCAAGTGACACGTGAGGCACGTGGGTGCATGTACGTGTAGGCAAAGAAGTGAAGGCACCACGTTTGTAAAGTCACGTGGTACTGCTGAAGTGGAGCCTCACTACAGGCATGTCGATGCAGGCACACGAGGCACTGAAGTGCAGGTTCTACAGGCCCGTTGCCGCAGGGACAGGAGGCCAGTGTCGTGTGAGGTGCGTGGATTTAAGCAGCGGAGGCACGGACATGCAGCCAACACAGGCACGGACATGCTGCTTCTCGAGGCACGGGTATCAACCCTGTGGATGTAGTACAAGAGTGCGTTGGGAGAGGCATGTGTTAGAATGCTCGGTTAAAGAGGCATGGTTGTGAAGTCTCGGAAGCGACAAAGGCACGTTGGGTCAGGCATGGAAGGATGAAAAGGTGAATCCACAACAGGCACGTACGTGTGTTTTCTCAGGTCACGGGTGTACACTCTCTGGATGCACAAATGTGTGGCGGCAGAGGCATGGGTCCGACTACTCGGTTACAGAACCACGTTCATGAAGTCACGTGGGTGTGGCATTACGGGGCACGTAAGAGTCTGGGTGAGTGACACATGAGGCACGTGGGTGCATGTACATGTAGGCACAGAAATGAAGGCACCACGTTTGTGAAGTCACGTGGTAGTGCTGAAGTGGAGCCTTTCTACAGGCATGTGGATGCATGCACACGAGGCACTGAAGTGCAGGTTCTACACGCACGTTGACGCAGGCACATGAGGCTAGTGTCGTGTGAGGCGCATGGATTTAAGCAGCGGAGGCACGGAAATGAAGCCAACGTAGGCACGGAGATGCTGCTTCTCGAGGCACCGGTATCAACCCTGTGGATGTAGTACAAGAGTGCGTTGGGACAGGCATATGTTAGAATGCTCGGTTAAAGAGGCATGGTTGTGAAGTCTCGGGAGCGACGCGGACGTGGCAGTAGGACCATGTAAGAGTCACGACGCATGTTTCGTTAGGCACGTGAGGCACGTTGGTTCAGGCACGGAAGGCGTAAAAGGTGAATCCACAACGAGCACGTACATGTGTTTTCTCAAGTCACGGGTGTGTACTCCTGGATGCACAAATGTGTGGCGGCAGAGGCATGGGTCCGACTACTGATTCTGAGAACCACGTGAAGTCACGTGGGTGTGGCATTACGGGCACGAAGAGTGCAGGCGAGTGACACGTGAGGCGCGTGGGTGCATGTGCGTGTAGGCACGAGTGAAGGCACCACGCTTGTGAAGTCACGTGGTAGTGCTGAAGTGGAGCCTCTACGTGCATGTGGATGCGAGCACACGAGGCATCGAAGTGCAGGTTCTCTGAACGCGTTGCCGCAGAGCGTGGAGGCCTTGTCGAGTGAGGCGCGTGGATTTAAGCAGCGGAGGCACGGAAATGCAGCCAACACAAGCACGAACATGCTGCTTCTCGAGGCACGGGTATCAACCCTGTGGATGTAGTACAAGAGTGTGTTGGGAGAGGCATGTGTTTGAATGCTCAGTTAAAGAGGCATGGTTGTGAAGTCTGGGAAGCGACAAAGGCACGTTGGGTCAGGCATGGAAGGCAGAAAAGGTGAATCCACAACAGGCACGTACGTGTGTTTTCTCAGGTCACGGGTGTGCATTGTCTGGATGCACAAATGTGTGGCGGCAGAGGCATGGGTCCGACTACACGGTTACAGAACCACGTTCGTGAAGTCACGTGGGTGTGGCATTACGGGGCACATAAGAGTCTGGGCGAGTGACACGTGAGGCACGTGGGTACATGTACATGTAGGCACAGAAATGAAGGCACCATGTTTGTGAAGTCACGTGGTAGTGCTGAAGTGGAGCCTTTCTACAGGCATGTGGATGCACGCACACGAGGCACTGAAGTGCAGGTTCTACATGCACGTTGACGCAGGCACAGGAGGCCAGTGTCGGGTTCGGCGCGTGGATTTAAGCAGCGGAGGCACGGAAATGAAGCCAACGCAGGCATGGACATGCTGCTTCTCGAGGCACGGGTATCAACCCTGTGGATGTAGTACAAGAGTGCGTTGGGAGAGGCATGTGTTAGAATGCTCGGTTAAAGAGGCATGGTTGTGAAGTCTCGGGAGCGACGCAGACGTGGAAGTGGGACCATGTAAGAGTCATGGCGCATGTTCCGTTAGGCACGTGAGGCACGTTGGTTCAGGCACGGAAGGCAGAAAAGGTCAGTCCACAACAGGCACGTACATGTGTTTTCTCAAGTCACGGGTGTGTACTCCCTGGATGCACAAATGTATGGCGGCAGAGGCATGGGTCCGACTACTCGGTTACAGAACCACGTTCGTGAAGTCACGTGGGTGTGGCATTACGGGGCACGTAAGAGTCTGGGCGAGTGACACGTGAGGCACGTGGGTGCATGTACGTGTAGGCATAGAAGTGAAGGCACCACGTTTGTGAAGTCACGTGGTAGTGCTGATGTGGAGCATCTCTACTGGCATGTGGATGCAGGCACACGAGGCACTGAAGTGCAGGTTCTACAGGCACGTTGCTGCAGGCACAGGAGGCCAGTGTCGTGTGAGGCACGTGGATTTAATCAGCGGAGGCACGGAAATGCAGCCAACACAGGCACGGACATGCTGCTTCTCGAGGCACGGGTATCAACACTTTGGATGTAGTACAAGAGTGCGTTGGGAGAGGCATGTGTTAGAATGCTCGGTTAAAGAGGCATGGTTGTGAAGTCTCGGGAGTGACGCGGATGTGGCAGTGGGACCATGTAAGAGTCAAGGCGCATGTTTCGTTAGGCGGGTGAGGCACGTTGGTTCAGGCACGGAAGGCACAAAAGGTGATTCCACAACAGGCACGTTCGTGTGTTTTCTCAAGTCACGGGTGTGTATTCCCTGGATGCACAAATGTGTGGCGGCACAGGCATGGGTCCGACTACTCGGTTATAGAACCACGTTCGTGAAGTCACGTGGGTGTGGAATTACGGGGCACGTAAGAGTCTGGGCAAGTGACACGTGAGGCACGTGGGTGCATGTACGTGTAGGCACAGAAATGAAGGCACCACGTTTGTGAAGTCACGTGGTAGTGCTGAAGTGGAGCCTTTCTACAGGCATGTGGATGCAGGCACACGAGGCACTGAAGTGCAGGTTCTACATCCACGTTGACGCAGGCACATGAGGCCAGTGTCGTGTGAGGCGTATGGATTTAAGCAGCGGAGGCACGGAAATGAAGCCAACGCAGGCACAGAGAAGCTGCTTCTCGAGGCACGGGTATCAACCCTGTGGATGTAGTACAACAGTGCGTTGGGAGAGGCATGTGTTAGAATGCTCGGTTAAAGAGGCATGGTTGTGAAGTCTCGGGAGCAACGCGGACGTGGCAGTGGGACCATGTAAGAATCACGGCGCATGTTTCGTTAGGCACGTGAGGCACGTTGGTTCAGGAATGGAAGGAAGAAAAGGTGAATCCACAACAAGCACGTACATGTGTTTTCTCAAGTCACGGGTGTGTACTCCCTGGATGCACAAATGTGTGGCGGCAGAGGCATGGGTCCGACTACTCCGTTACAGAACCACGTTCGTGAAGTCACGTGGGTGTGGCATTACGGGGCACGTAAGAGTCTGGGCGAGTGACACGTGAGGCACGTGGGTGCATGTACGTGTAGGCACAGAAGTGAAGGCACCACGTTTGTGAAGTCACGTGGTAGTGCTGAAGTGGAGCCTCTCTACAGGCATGAGGATGGAGGCACACGAGGCAATCGGGTGCAGGTTCTCTGAGCACGTTGCGCGCAGCACGGGAGGCCGATGTCGTGAGGCGCGTGGATTTAAGCAGCGGAGGCACGGAAATGCAGCCAACACAGGCACGGACATGCTGCTTCTCATGGCACGGGTATCAACACTGTGGATGTAGTACAACAGTGCGTTGGGAGAGGCATGTGTTAGAATGCTCGGTTAAAGAGGCATGGTTGTGAAGTCTCGGGAGTGACGCGGACGTGGCGGTGGGACCATGTAAGAGTCAAGGCGATGTTTCGTTAGGCACGTGAGGCACGTTGGTTCGTGCACGGAAGGCGAAAAGGTGATTCCACAGCAGCACGTTCGTGTGTTTTCTCAAGTCACGGTGTGTACTCCTGGATGCACAAATGTGTGGCGGCAGAGGCATGGGTCCGACTACTGGGATTCTGTAACCACGTTCGTGAAGTCACGTGGGTGTGGCATTACGGGCACGTAAGAGTGCGGGCAAATGACATGTGAGGCGTGGGTGCATGTGCGTGTAGGCAAAGAAGTGAAGGCACCACGTTTGTGAAGTCACGTGGTAGTGCTGAAGTGGAGCCTCTCTACAGGCATGTGGATGCAGGCACACGAGGCACTGAAGTGCAGGTTCTACAGGCACGTTGCCGCAGGCACAGGAGGCCAGTGTCGTGTGAGGCATGTGGATTTAATCAGCGGAGGCACGGAAATGCAGCCAACACAGGCACGGACATGCTGCTTCTCGAGGCACGTGTATCAACACTGTGGATGTAGTACAAGAGTGTGTTGGGAGAGGCATGTGTTAGAATGCTCGGTTAAAGAGGCATGGTTGTGAAGTATCGGGAGCGACGCAGACATGGCAGTGGGACCATGTAAGAGTCACGATGCATGTTTCGTTAGGCACGTGAGGCACGTTGGTTCAGGCACGGAAGGCAGAAA
Source organism: Aegilops longissima (assembly GCA_021605205.1). NCBI lineage: Eukaryota > Viridiplantae > Streptophyta > Magnoliopsida > Poales > Poaceae > Aegilops > Aegilops longissima. Next base: position 422,206,922 of record CM038679.1, read on the forward strand.
AGGTGAATCCACAACAGGCACGTTCGTGTGTTTTCTCAAGTCACGGGTGTGCACTCTCTGGATGCACAAATGTGTGGCGGCAGAGGCATGGGTCCAAATACTCGGTTACAGAACCACGTTCGTGAAGTCACGTGGGTGTGGTATTACGGGGCACGTAAGAGTCTGGGCGAGTGACACGTGAGGCACGTGGGTGCATGTACATGTAGGCACAGGAATGAAGGCACCACGTTTGTGAAGTCACGTGGTAGTGCTGAAGTGGAGCCTTTCTACAGGCATGTGGATGCAGGCACACGAGGCACTGAAGTGCAGGTTCTACATCCACGTTGACGCAGGCACATGAGGCCAGTGTCGTGTGAGGCGTATGGATTTAGGCAGCGGAGGCACGGAAATGAAGCCAACGCAGGCACGGAGATGCTGCTTCTCGAGGCACGGGTATCAACCCTGTGGATGTAGTACAACAGTGCGTTGGGAGAGGCATGTGTTAGAATGCTCGGTTAAAGAGGCATGGTTGTGAAGTCTCGAGAGCGACGCAGACGTGGCAGTGGGACCATGTAAGAATCACGACGCATGTTTCGTTAGGCACGTGAGGCACGTTGGTTTAGGCACGGAAGGCAGAAAAGGTCAATCCACAACAGGCACGTACATGTGTTTTCTCAAGTCACGGGTGTGTACTCCCTGGATGCACAAATGTGTGGCGGCAGAGGCATGGGTCCGACTACTCGGTTACAGAACCACGTTCGTGAAGTCACGTGGGTGTGGCATTACGGGGCACGTAACAGTCTGGGCGAGTGACACGTGAGGCACGTGGGTGCATGTACGTGTAGGCACAGAAGTGAAGGCACCACGTTTGTGAAGTCACGTGGTAGTGCTGAAGTGGAGCCTCTCTACTGGCATGTGGATGCAGGCACACGAGGCACTGAAGTGCAGGTTCTACAGCACGCGTTGCGCGAGCACAGGGAGGCCGATGTCGTGAGGCGCGTGGATTTAAGCAGCGGAGGCACGGAAATGCAGCCAACACAGGCACGGACATACTGCTTCTCGTGGCACGGGTATCAACACTGTGGATGTAGTACAAGAGTGCGTTGGGAGAGGCATGTGTTAGAATGCTCGGTTAAAGAGGCATGGTTGTGAAGTCTCGGGAGTGACGCGGACGTGGCAGTGGGACCATGTAAGAGTCAAGGCGCATGTTTCGTTAGGCACGTGAGGCACGTTGGTTCAGGCACGGAAGGCACAAAAGGTGATTCCACAACAGGCACGTTCGTGTGTTTTCTCAAGTCACGGGTGTGTACTCCCTGGATGCACAAATGTGTGGCGGCAGAGGCATGGGTCCGACTACTCGGTTACAGAACCACGTTCGTGAAGTCACGTGGGTGTGGCATTACGGGGCATGTAAGAGTCTGGGCAAATGACATGTGAGGCACGTGGGTGCATGTACGTGTAGGCAAAGAAGTGAAGGCACCACGTTTGTGAAGTCACGTGGTAGTGCTGAAGTGGAGCCTCTCTACGGGCATGTGGATGCAGGCACACGAGGCACTGAAGTGCAGGTTCTACAGGCACGTTGCCGCAGGCACAGGAGGCCAGTGTCGTGTGAGGCGCGTGGATTTAAGCAGCGGAGGCACGGGAATGCAGTCCACACAGGCACGGACATGCTGCTTCTCGAGGCACGGGTATCAACCCTGTGGATGTAGTACAAGAGTGCGTTGGGAGAGGCATGTGTTAGAATGCTCGGTTAAAGAGGCATGGTTGTGAAGTCTCGGAAGCAATAAAGCCACGTTGGGTACGGCATAGAAGGCAGAAAAGGTAAATCCACAACAGGCACGTACGTGTGTTTTCTCAGGTCACGGGTGTGCACTCTCTGGATGCACAAATGTGTGGCGGCAGAGTCATGGGTCCGACTACTCGGTTACAGAACCACGTTCGTGAAGTCACGTGGGTGTGGCATTACGGGGCACATAAGAGTCTGGGCGAGTGACACGTGAGGCACGTGGGTACATGTACATGTAGGCACAGAAATGAAGGCACCACTTTTGTGAAGTCACGTGGTAGTGCTGAAGTGGAGCCTTTCTATAGGCATGTGGATGCAGGCACACGAGGCACTGAAGTGCAAGTTCTACATGCACGTTGACGCAGGCACAGGAGGCCAGTGTCGTGTGAGGCACGTGGATTTAAGCAGCGGAGGCACGGAAATGAAGCCAATGCTGGCACGCACATGCTGCTTCTCGAGGCATGGGTATCTACCCTGTGGATGTAGTAGAAGAGTGCGTTGGGAGAGGCATGTGTTAGAATGCTCGGTTAAAGAGGCATGGTTGTGAAGTCTCGGGAGCGACGCAGACGTGGCAGTGGGACCATGTAAGAGTCACGGCGCATGTTTTGTTAGGCACGTGAGGCACGTTGGTTCAGGCACGGAACGCAGAAAAGGTGAATCCACAACAGGCACGTACATGTGTTTTCTCAAGTCACGGGTGTGTACTCCCTGGATGCACAAATTTGTGGCAGCAGAAGCATGGGTCCGACTACTGGGTTACAGAACCACGTTCGTGAAGTCACGTGGGTGCGGCATTACGGGGCACGTAAGAGTCTGGGCGAGTGACACGTGAGGCACGTGGGTGCATGTACGTGTAGGCACAGAAGTGAAGGCACCACGTTTGTGAAGTCACGTGGTAGTCTTGAAGTGGAGCCTCTCTGTGCATGTGGATGCAGCACACGAGGCAATGAAGTGCAGGTTCTCTGAGCAACGCGTTGCGCGCAGGGAGGCAAGTGTCGTGTGAGGCACGTGGATTTAAGCAGCGGAGCCACGGAAATGCAGCCAACACAGGCACGGACATGCTGCTTCTCGAGGCACGGGTATCAACACTGTGGATGTAGTACAAGAGTGCGTTGGGAGAGGCATGTGTTAGAATGCTCGGTTAAATAGGCATGGTTGTGAAGTCTCGGGAGCGACGCGGACGTGGCTGTGGGACCATGTAAGAGTCACGGTGCATGTTTCGTTAGGCACGTGAGGCACGTTGGTTCAGGCACGGAAGGCAGAAAAGGTGAATCCACAACAGGCACGTTCGTGTGTTTTCTCAAGTCACGGGTGTATACTCCCTGGATGCACAAATGTGTGGCGGCAGAGGCATGGGTCCGACTACTCGGTTACAGAACCACGTTCGTGAAGTCACGTGGGTGTGGCATTACGGGGCACGTAAGAGTCTAGGCGAGTGACACGTGAGGCACATGGGTGCATGTACGTGTAGGCATAGAAGTGAAGGCACCACGTTTGTGAAGTCACGTGGTAGTGCTGAAGTGGAGCCTCTCTACAGGCATGTGGATGCAGGCACACAAGGCACTAAAGTGCAGGTTCTACAGGCACGTTGCCGCGGGCATAGGAGGCCAGTGTCATGTGAGGCGCGTGGATTTAAACAGCGGAGGCACGGAAATGCAGCCAACACAGGCACTGACATGCTGCTTCTCGAGGCACGGGTATCAACCCTGTGGATGTACTACAAGAGTGCGTTGGGAGAGGCATGTGTTAGAATGCTCGGTTAAAGAGGCATGGTTGTGAAGTTTCGGGAGTGACGCGGACATGGCAGTGGGACCATGTAAGAGTCATGGCGCATGTTTCGTTAGGCACGTAAGGCACGTTGGTTCAGGCACGGAAGGTGGAAAAGGTGAATCCACAACAGGCACGTACGTGTGTTTTCTCAAGTCACGGGTGTGTACTCTCTGGATGCACAAATGTGTGGCGACAGAGGAATGGGTCCGACTATTCTCTTACAGAACCACGTTCGTGAAGTCACGTGGGTGTGGCATTACGGGGCACGTAAGAGTCTGGGCGAGTGACACGTGAGGCACGTGGGTGCATGTACGTGTAGGCACAGAAATGAAGGCACCACGTTTGTGAAGTCACGTGGTAGTCTTTGAAGTGGAGCCTTTCTACTGTGCATGTGGATGCGGGCACACGAGGCAATTGAAGTGCAGGTTCTCTGAGCACGTTGGACGCAGCACGTGGAGGCGATGTCGTGTGTGAGGCGTGGATTTAAGCAGCGGAGGCACGGAAATGAAGCCAACGCTGGCACGGACATGCTGCTTCTCGAGGCACGGGTGTCAACCCTGTTAATGTAGTACAAGAGTACGTTGGGAGAGGCATGTGTTAGAATGCTCGGTTAAAGAGGCATGGTTGTGAAGTCTTGGGAGTGACGTGGACGTGGCAGTGGGACCATGTAAGAGTCACGGCGCACGTTTCGTTAGGCACGTGACGCATGTTGGTTCAGGCACGAAAGGTAGAAAAAGTGAATCCACAACAGGCATGTACGTGTGTTTTCTCAAGTCACTGGTGTGTACTCTCTGGATGCACAAATGTGTGGCGGCAGAGGCATGGGTCCGACTACTCGGTTACAGAACCACGTTCGTGAAGTCACGTGGGTGTGGCATTACGGGGCACGTAAGAGTCTAGGCGAGTGACACGCGAGGCACGTGGGTGCATGTACATGTAGGCACAGAAATGAAGGCACCACGTTTGTGAAGTCACGTGGTAGTGCTGAAGTGGAGCCTTTCTACAGGCATGTGGATGAACGCACACGAGGCACTGAAGTGCAGGTTGTACAGGCACGATGACGCAGGCACAGGAGGCCAGTGTCGTGTGAGGCGCGTGGATTTAAGCAGCGGAGGCACGAAAATGAAGCCAACGCAGGCACGAACATGCTGCTTCTCGAGGCACGGGTGTCAACCCTGTTGATGTAGTACAAGAGTGTGTTGGGAGAGGCATGTTTTAGAATGCTTGGTTAAAGAGGCATGGTTGTGAAGTCTCGGGAGCGACAAAGGCACGTCGGGTCAGGCATGGAAGGCAGAAAAGGCGAATCCAGAACAGGCACGTACGTGTATTTTCTCAAGTCACGGGTGTGCAATCTCTGGATGCACAAACGTGTGGCGGCAGAGGCATGGGTCCGACTACTCGGTTACAGAACCACGTTCGTGAAGTCACGTGGGTGTGGCATTACGGGCGCGAAGAGTGCAGGCGAGTGACACGTGAGGCACGTGGGTGCATGTACGTGTAGGCACAGAAATGAAGGCACCACATTTGTGAAGTCACGTGGTAGTGCTGAAGTGCAGCCTTTCTACAGGCATGTGGATGCAGGCACACGAGGCACTGAAGTGCAGGTTCTACATGCACGTTGATGCAGGCACAGGAGGCCAGTGTCGTGTGAGGCGCGTGGATTTAAGCAGCGGAGGCACGGAAATGAAGCAAACGCAGGCACGGACATGCTGCTTCTCGAGACACGGGTATCAACCCTGTGGATGTAGTACAAGAGTGCGCTGGGAGAGGCATGTGTTAGAATGCTCGGTTAAAGAGGCATGGTTGTGAAGTCTCGGGAGCGACAAAGGCACGTTGGGTCAGGCATGGAAGGCAGAAAAGGTGAATCCACAACAGGCACTTACGTGTGTTTTCTCAAGTCACGGGTGTGCACTCTCTGGATGCACAAACGTGTGGCGGCAGAGCATGGGTCCGAGTGTTACAATGCTCGGTTAAAGAGGCATGGTTGTGAAGTCTCAGGAGCGACAAAGGCATGTTGGTTCAGACACGGAAGGCAGAAAAGGTGAATCCAAAACAGGCACTTACGTGTGTTTTCTCAAGTCACGGGTGTGCACTCTCTGGATGCACAAACGTATGGCGGCAGAGGCATGGGTCCGACTTCTCAGTTACAGAACCACGTTCGTGAAGTCACATGGGTGTGGCATTACGGGGCACTTAAGAGTCTGGGCGAGTGACACGTGAGGCATGTGGGTGCATGTACATGTAGGCACATAAATGAAGGTAGCACGTTTGGGAAGTCACGTGGTAGTGCTGAAGTGGAGCCTCTCTTCAGGCATGTGGATGCAGTCACATGAGGCACGAAAGTGGAGGTTCTACAGGCATGTGGATGTAAGCATAGGAGGCACAGAAATGAAGCCAACACAGGCACGGACATGCTGCTTTTCGAGGCATGGGTATCAACCCTGTGGATGTAGTACAAGAGTTCGTTGGGAGAGGCATGTGTTAGAATGCTCGGTTAAAGAGGCATTGCTGTGAAGTCTCGGGAGTGACGCGGGCATGGCAGTGAGACCATGTAAGAGTCACGGCGCATGTTTCTTTAGGCACGTGAGGCACGTTGGTTCAGTCATGGAAGGTAGAAAAGGTGAATCCACAACAGGCACGTACGTGTGTTTTCTCAAGTCACGGGTGTGCACTCTATGGATGCACAAAAGTGTGTCGGCAGAGGCATGGGTCCGACTACTCGGTTAGAGAACCACAGTTGTGAAGTGACGTGGTTGTGGCACGACGGGCCCCGTAGGAGTCACGTCAAGTGTCATGTGAGGCACGTGGATGTATGCACATGAGGCAGGGCTTAGAATGTTCAGGAGGCACGGATTCTGGTACAGGAGGCACTGAAGTAAAAACACTGCTGTGACGGACACGAGGCACTTAACTTGAAAATAGTTACAATCAAGTGACAAAGGGCAGAGAAAATCTGGTGTAATTACCAAGTTTGAGTTCTCAGTATGCTCGGAGTATTTGGATGGTTTGAGGTATTATAGGTATTATAGTTAGTGATGTGGTAGGTGTAGTACTTTTAAGCACATATCGTGTGGTGAAAATTCCGTAGCGGGGAGTTGTAGCGTTTCTATTAAATGTCGTGTGTACAGTACTTCAATTTTTGAGACAAGTTGATTTTGGATAGTGCAAAACTCGGCTTTTTGTGGTGGCTAGGGTTGTCCCTGGAAAATGGAATGTAATGGGATAGATTGTTATTTACATTCGATTGCTTGTGTTCGGTTTCTCGCTTCCATCGGTCGATTCTGTCTGTTTGTTTTTTTTGTGATCTCCGCCGGCGGTGTTGAAGTCCTTGCTTCGTCGTCGTCGGGTGGGTACTTTGTGTTGTTGAGAGAAACGTTTGACGGTGTGTATCTCGAAGTGGGAGGGTGGTTGGCGAAGCGTGGTGGCGGTTGTTTTGCGAGGGGAACTCTACTTGGAATTTGGGTCCGTGTAATGAACCTATGAGGAGATCTTGTGTGAGTGTGGAATGTTTCGAGATTTTGCTGTGGAAGAGAGGAAGGAAGAGAGTAGTGGAGGTGGGAGAAATGGAAATGATGGAACCGTCTGTAATCTTCGATGGTCTGATTTTAGTATCAAGATTCGTGTCGCCTGGTTTTTTTTGTTCGCTATAGCATCTTAATAGACGTGTGAGGCACGGAACACCAGGCTCTACAGGCACCGACGTTGGAATTTTAGAGGCACTGGTATCAACTTTGTGGATGCACAAATATGTGGTGGCAAGGGCATGCATCTAAAGACTTACTCAGAGAGTCACGGTTGTGAAGTCTTTAGAGTTACAAGCCTGTGTCGCCAGGGCACGTGAGAGTGATGCGTCGGTAAGTTTGGTAGTAGAGGTATCGGTGCGAATAGTACTCAGAGAGTATCGGTTGTGGGTCCACATGTGTGAAGTCTGTGCAGCATTGGTCGTGTGCTAGTAGCGGCGTGCGTCGGGAAAGGTGCGAGCAATAACATTTGTTACGTGCTTGATCAGACGATTTGACGGTTGCTTTTTCCTGGCAACCGCGAGCATTGCCACTCGGCGGTTACCTCGACACACAGCAACGACGAGCGCATGTCTTCCGCCCTCAGTACCATGATGAGGCCGCGTCCAACCGCCTCCTCCACGACCCAGACCTTGGCACAAAAGGGTAACTGCGCTTCCATAGCCGCTCAATTCCGAAAATACTATTGCCGTTCCATCTAAACTAGCATCTCCTCACAATCTCCGTGTCAAGGCGGCCATCGCTGGAGGAGCGTAATGGCGGAGGAACCATCTGCCAAGCGTCTGTTTAATTAGCTTTTATTTAATTAGCTTTTCACCCGGAAATTTGATTAAATTGGTTTATTGACTTGATGTATCAGTGAAGTTTCTAAAGTAGATGGAGCAGATAGATTTTGAACTTGACTCACCAGATCAGTTTATGTATTTGATGCATTAGATTAATTTATGGATTTGATGTACGAGATTATTTTCTGAACTCGATGTTCTAGTGTACTTTCTGTTCTAGTGTATTTTCTATATTTCATGTTCTAGTGTAGTTCAGTTTCTTGAATTGATGTGTTAACGTGGCTGAGAAGTGGATAGGTAATTGATTCAAGTGTAAATTTCAAAAATAAAAATAACATGCTGTGCTTGTATTTTATTTCTGAACTCTGCATAGCAGTTTCTGAAATGTTTTCGTCCATGAATTATACGTAGTATACAAGCATGTACTTGATCGATACTTGATGGATCCACCTTAAATGCGCCATCCCCCCTGCAGGCCCAAGAGCCTGCGCCCGTTCCTGAAGGAGGACAAGTTCTACACCTTTGCCGGCTTCAGTATTGAAGGTGACAAAGAGATGCTGCAAAGTTCTGGTTTGGAGATCAACCCCGACAAGTACATCGACATCCAGCGCAAATAGAGAGTTAATTTTAAGGGAAGAAAGAGGTACCACTCTTTGGCTGATGTTGCAGGGAGCGTGATTCACCCATTCTACAAACAGATGAAGGATAAGATTGATAGGGTTGAAAACCATAAACTGTGGGGGATCAGCCCACTGCCAAATTACCTCATTGAGTATGCAGCGATAGATGCGTACGCAACCTACGAGTCATGGAAGAGAATTGAAAACATCAGAGAAGGTCTGGAGAGTGCAAAAGAGGCAGAGAAGAATTATGACGATCCTTACTACGGATACTAGTGGTGACGAAAACATAGAAAACTGGTCGCGGAGTTGCTTGTGTTTATGCTTGTCCTTTCTATTGTATTAGGTTCGTAGTTTACTTCTCTTAGAACGAAGCAGTTTCTAATGTCAACTGTATCAGGTTAAACAAGTTTCCTTATGTCAAGTTGTAGTTTGTTTATGTGATCGAGCAATTTATTTAGCTTGCTAAGTACTATGTTTATTCAGCAATCATGTGATTTTGAAGTAGTAATGTTGCTTTTTACTCTAAAAACAACAAAATGCAAAGCAGTCTTTTTGCTTGAGTACACTTTAGTTGTTCACAAGCGACTTCTTGAGGAGTGGCATGAGTGGTATGGGTGAATCGCAGATTCAGAGCCTGAGTTTGCAGTCTCTAGAGTCACCGGCTTGTGTTACTACAGGGGCCGGAGGCACATGGACGGAGTAGCAGAGTTGAGCTCCGAATACATAGTTACAGGGTCACGGTTTGGAAGTGTACAGAGTCAAGGTTGTGCGCCGTCATGGGGCATGTAAGAGTCATGGCAAGTGTCATGTATGAGAGGCACCTGGATCCATGTACGCAAGGCACGGGATTGCGACTTCTCGATGCACGGGTATCAACGTTGTGGGTGCACAATAGTGTGGTCTCAGAGGCATATGTTGGAATGCTCAGTTAGAGATGCACTGTTGTGACGTTTGTGAAGAGACATGGGTGTGGTACCGTGACCATGTAAGAGTCGCGGGGCGTGACATGTTAGGCACGTAGATGCAGTTACGGAAGGCACAGAGGTGAAGACCCAAGAGGCACAGAGGTGGGGTTTTTGTTGGTGCGAACAGCTATCAATCCTATGGATGTTCAAAAGTGTGATACCAGAGGCATGCTTTCGAATACGAAGTTAGGGAGTCACGGTTGTGAAGCCTCTAGAGAGTCACGCGTGTCTGGCATCACGGGCATGGAGTGGTGTGGGGCTTTGAGAGGCATCACTGGCCCTTAACCCTCTGGATGCATGGTGGTGTTGTCGGAGAGGCTTGCTTGCTAATACTGAGGTAGGAAGGCACCATTGTGGATGCACAGGTGTGAGGTCTCTAACGGCGCGAGTGGGTGGCACCACATGCATTTGTTTGAATACTTATTTAGAGAGTCACGTTTGTACTCGCGCCAGACTCATTCTGTAGGTTGGTGGCATTCGGCAGCACACGGTTTCAGAAAGGGGGAATGTTTGTGAAACATCAAAGTCATCGGCGGTCACGCGTGAGTAGTATGTAGAGTCACGGCGTGTCGACGTGACGCACGTATGTCTAGGGACGGACTTGGGGCTTTATGGGGCATGGTCATCAACCGCCTTGATTTATAGTTGGGGCATGGGCACTGGCTTGTGTTCGAATGCTTGGTTACTGAAGAATCAAGGAACTACATCAATAAAAATAGTCTGTTGTTTCATTATTACAGTATGATGTGCGGTTAAACCGTCTTCTGATGTTTCGATGGAGCTAGGCTTGTTCGCTTATCAACAACTTTTTATTCCGTGATGTTGTTGTAGATCTTTCTAATCTCATCGCCCATTTCGCTGGGTTCTATTGTATTCTGATTGCTAAATAGTAGCCTGCACAGTTGTTGTGGTTTCAATTGTTCCGTGCCATCCTATAAAAAGTTCAGTGAAAAAAAGGAGAAAAACCACATCAGTATTAGGTCATGCAGTTGTATGATACCTAGTAGATTTATTGCGAGTTTTAAGCGAAAACTTACGTCTAAATTATCTATCTCTTCGACGAAGTGGTTGCCATCAAAGAGATGCCCGAACCTTAGAACAACAAACGGGGTTTCACCTTTGTTCACCTTTGGGACGCCCTGTAAAAATTCAACATCCCATCTAGTCTTTTCCTTTTTGAATTTTTCACCCAGTAATATTTCGTATACTTCTTTAAACCTGAGAACCTGGGAATTGCATTTTGTTTTTGTTTTAGAGAGACATGTAGTGTAATTTGTAAAACTGAAAGATGGCATTATTTACAATTCTTACCAGTTTGTCTTTATGGTTGTGGTATTTGTTATGCTCCTTTTGTTTGATGGCTTCATTGTTTTCCATGTTAGTAATCTGCTTAATTAGTTTGCCATCATGCACGTGTCGATCACGTTGATTTTTCAGGTATTCTTGCTTCTTCAATTCTTCAAGAGATGTTTCTTCAGGTTCGATGATTTGAAGCTTCCTTCTATATCTGTCGAGCACCAATAGTGTGTATCGGTCTTCCTTTTCAAATGGCATGAATACCTGTGGCACAAAAGTTTCATTGTTAGAGCAGAGTTTAGAATATAGTATTCTGTTTGAAATGCTTATTTTTATTTTGTTGTATGGAAAACGCTATTACCATTTTGCTGTTTTGAGCTTCTCGATTGACATTTCTTAAGGAACAAAGGAACGGGACATCCTTTTCTCGTGTGAAATCATCTCTCAAGTCCTTCATAGATTTTCTATTATCCTTTAAACCCGTAATGTCTTTGCGGGCAACAAATAAAAAACGATAAAAACGAGTTAGAAAAAATAGATCGGTACCAAGAGATTAAACAATAGTTCTAAAAAGATGAGTTTATATGATTGAAATTTACCTCTGCAAAGCTTGGGCCTAATAATAGTCTATGTCTTTTGTGTATAGTTTGGTTGCTGCTTTCCCATGCTTCTGCTAACTCATCGAGCACCGTCTTTTCCATTCCTTGACGTTTTTTTCTTGTTTGCGGGCCCAATAATATTTTCATTATTAGGCCTGCAAAATATTATTAGCTTTGATCCGGTAAAAGTTGTGCTTTTGGTATGTGGTTGATCTCTCGAGAATACTACTTTTCAGCTTACATACAGGGTTGTAGAAGAAATTTTTGTTGAGAAAGTCATTAACTAAGTACTTCCTTTGTCTAGGTGTGTTAGTCATCTTACGAAAATCAAATAATCCCAAAACACTTAGGCGCGGTGCATTAACTTCTACCTCGTTTCTTGTTTCTTAACATATCAACCAATAAGAGATGAGGGGTGTGCATGCTTTTAATGACTTGAGACTACCAAACACGACATGCAGTGGTTAGTTCATTGCATGCAACACTATTAATTAGCAAATAAACATTAAGGTCTCTTGTTTTCCCCTCCTCCTTGGTCATGGTGCACAACCTAAGATGACTTACTCACCTAGACGGAGGGAGTAAGCTGATAAACAGGAATTTAAGGTTCTTTGCAGTTTCCTTTCTGATTTGTGTGATTGCTGCCTAACTTTAGCTAATTTGAGGTGTAAAAAGAACCAAGTTACCTTTTGAATTCATCCTGCCATGTATCACTCATGACTATGTTGTAGAGCTCGTTTGCCTTATCCACGTGTAGAAACGAATGCCGGTGTTGCGGGTATTTCTTGTTGCTCTCGGTGATGCTGGTTTTTCGTCTCGCCTCACAAAGCGGATAAAAATTATGGCTGTTGTTTCTAAAATAAATATTTGAAGCTCTAGTAATGTTGACTGATGGTAAAAATGAAAATAGTTAAATTACCTTCCATGGGTGAAAAAAGGTTTGTAGTCTCTGGTTTGTAATCTTTGAGTTTTCCAGGAAGTTGATGGTCCTTTATTTGGTTGGTTTTACCGAATATGAGTGTGTATACGTACTCCGGTTTCCATTCGGCATCGACCTTGCTGGGCTGCAGGCATGTGAAAATGTATGGTTTATAGTTACGTGTTGTTCACAATTGTTAATAAACTAATTACTGTAATAAAGAAATCAAGTTATTTGACGTGTATGTAGTGGTAACTTATATGAAAATCCTCTCCGTCCTTGACTAGTTCTTTCCCATTATAGTATTTCGCAAATTGGGCCGTGAAGTGACCGCATTGTGTTCCTTCTTGCTTTGGTGTGCAGACCCTGTGAGGCCTTTCTGCTATCCTTTCCCAGTCTGGTTCGTTCTTGTGTTTTAGTCCGTGGTGCTTGTTCATCAGCACGGACATCCTTCTCATCTGTTATTGCATTATGGTTTTGTTGTTTGGGTGCGGCATTGAGGAAAGTAAGAGTATCATACTATCATGAGGAGAAGAGGAAATGAATGTACAAAAAGTACGTACCAGTTCTTCTCGATGCAAGTGGTGTTGACTCCATGACAAATCGGCGTAGTTTACGTAGTTCAGTGAGTCAAGGATGTCGATGCTATCTCTGAACTTGTTCACTACATAGAGATTGTAGTGGTTGTTTGTGTGGTGAGGTATCATGATCTACGTTGAGAGAGGAGATCATTGTTGATGTACAAATTGAATTTCATTTTATCGTTGAAAGCTCAAAGAGAATAGGTCATGTGCTAAGTAATAATACTGAACTTACCATCTTCGAATGGAGGATGTCTTTACCTCCCACGAGGAGTTCAAATCCTTTTAGTGCTTCGTCCTCGTTGAATTCTGATAGCTCTCCGTTATCATAATTGAGACCGAGCACCAGCTTCAAGAAAGAGAGTGTGTGGTTTTAGTTAAATATTCTATCATAGTAATGGCGGTGGTGTTTTTGTGGGTGAGGTATGCATACATTTGCGAAACCTGCAGGGAGTCTGATTGTGTAAATCTGGGTTGAACTGTTCTTGTTGTGTCCATTCCTCCAGTAACGCGTTTAGCATGGAGCCCTCCATCTGTGTTTCTTCTTTTCCTGCTTGTTCCATGAAGGATCTTCTCGGTTTGAGCTTTTATATTTATATAGCACTTGTCTGCAAGGAGGGTTTGGAAGTAGGTGAGTGAATTGTTAGTTGGATGTTAGAGAATCTGTAGCTCTTTGTAATTGTTTCCATGGAACTAGGAGAATCTGCTTACCCTGCGCATTCTCTCTGTCCTTGTCGGCTCATCAGATATCTATAGAGTTGTATGGCCTTTTCTCTGTAAATGAAATCTCCTGGAACAAGTGATGCAACCTTGACTTTCCCAGGTTCCTTGCTTGGTCGTTTGAATGGCGTCTTAATTGAGATTATGTTTGCTGAGCTGATCTCTGATGATTGAATCATTGAGGGTTTTGGGGATCTTTTCTGTACTCTTGGAAGATGCCTTGCCTTTTTCTTGTCGTGACCTAACTGCGCCCGCTTGTTAGGCTGCCTAGGTGTTGGTGATTCCTTTTGTGTGCTGTTGTTTTTGATGCTCGGTTCTACTGAGATTACAGCATCACGTTTCCTCTGTTCAAGTATCTTTTCTGTTAAATTCTTCTCTTTCTGCTTCTTTTGTTCTTGTGCATGTTTCACCTTGGGTGATGTTCCTGGTTTGCGATCTTCGTCAACAGGGTTCTTGTTATGTTTGGAAAGCTCTTGTTGGCTAGTTGGTACGCTCTTTGTCCTGTTATGACCTTCTAAAGGAGAGCCTATTATGTGTTCTGTCTTTTTATCTGGGGGGTGGTCTGTCTGGTTCTATCGGTGGATCTTTCCGTCCGTCTTCCTTTTGTAAATCAATGTCTGGCTGCGCGTGTTGTTCCCTCTGTAAACCAGCATCTGTCTGGGCTTGTTCTTCCGTGAGTGCTTCTTCAGACGCTTTGGTGGTATCCTTTCTGCTCATATGATAATCTTATTTCTCCTCATCGCTGCTTGTGTCATTAATGTCAATAACTTGCATGTCTTGAGCGCTCGTCCCAAGGTGCTCGGGAGTTGGAGGAATCTCTTCTTGAATTATGTCACAATGTATTCGTTGCATTTCACTGTCTTCCATATCGACCTCAGAGTTTAGCATATCTGTTAAAATAAAAAATAAAACATTATTGGTGTGTCTCTGAAAATTATATAAGTAGAATTTTACTTTGTTGTCTTTAGAAAGAGAAACCTTTGGTGTAATTGATTAATGACAGTGCGGCTGTATCTCTGTATTGGCTGATTATTTGATAGAGAATTTTCTTCCTCAACTCCGGGACTTGTTCTTCTGTTAGGTACACTGTTTCTCCATCGTCGGTGTAGTGCTTTGCGTTCATGAACATATAGAGCATACGATGAGTCTATGCAGCGAAGGATGATTGGTTATTGTCGTTGTCCAAAGATGGTTGGGTAGTTTAGGTGAAGTTGTCCTAACGTCCTATGTTTTTTATGGATTGAATTAATAATTTAATTGTTACAGTGAGTAAGGAAAAGGAGAGAGGTTTGTAGTGCTTACGTTCCTCCCTGAAGTGGCACCTGCATTTTGACCTTTTCGAAATGGTCAATACTACTTGGAGACAGCTAGAGCAATTTGCTTACTTGCTTCCATATCATCTTTACTCTGCTTGTTACTGTGTTGAAGTAATCCATTGTGCCTTGATATTCATCTGGTAAAGAGTCAAGGAGTTTAAAGCGCTCTTTTTTCATGTTTATTGTAACAACGAAGTAGTGGCCCACAATTCCTTCTCGAACAGGCCCGCCTATGCAAACTGGTAGAAAGAACTGCAAAATGCAAAATAAATAAATGAGGGATCCTTCTTGGATTTAGTCATGATTTGTTGATCGTTAGACGGAATTGTAGTGCCGAGATTGTATTTCTTATCTATAACATGAGATGTGCTTACTATGTCGAAATCTTGTAGTTACTCTCCTTCTTCCAGATCAAGGAATCTTTTAAGCCTTTTAGGCATTGTCTTGTCTCTGACGTGTGCTTCCTCTTTATTTTTGAACTCCAATGGATCTTCGTGGTTGGCCATGCGTATTGATGCCTGCTTTTTTTTTGTCACATGTGCGTAAAAGAGATTTGTAAATTCATTTGTACGTAAAGGTTGATTGATCGATAGAGTGATGTTCATTGTTGAAACTTGAGGTTTACTTACGGTGTTGTATGTTGATATAATCTTTCTCTTTGTGCCTGAATTGCTTTTCAACATACGTAGCATGACGCCATGGTTTATTTGCCAAGACTGCGTTTCGGACTTGAAACTTTCGCCATGAGGCTCACGATTCTCGTTGACGCGTCTCGTATTTATAAAAATCTCGTGCACTGCAACATATATATATATATATATATATATATATATATATATATATATATATATATATATTTACAGGTATACATGTAAAATGTTTAAGGGAGAAAATCATTGGAAGAATATAATTCGTTGGTGGTAACATGAACTTACCCTTTGTCCTCATTCGCTGTCATGACGTTGTTGTACAGGCATTCGATCCCTTCATCTTTTGTGCCTTCTTCGATGGCCAGGTTTTGTATGATCAAATTTTCACGTTCTGTTTGAGTGTCGTCCTATCTTACCGTCGTGTTTGTGGCGGCAACATCTTTTACAGAACAATGTTTCTTGTCTGATGGTGCGGCCTTTTTCTTGTTGTTGTCTGACTCTCTCTCTGGAATGTTTGCTGCATGGTCTTCCAATGCACCGTGGCCCTTTGCTTCTTTGCTTGTGTCTGCGTGCATGTCTTGTTGAGGTTTCTGCGTTGTCGTGCAAAAGCGTGGTTAAAAAATAATTAAATATGCTTGTTATTTTCATTGTAGTTTAGTGTCCGTTCCCTAAGAAAAATACTCAAATGTTTAGTGTGTCTTTGAACGTTTTTTTGTAGCTTCACCTTTTCAGTCGTTTCCGTCGGTGCTGCCTCTTCGAGCTTTTCTTCTTTGAGTGGAGGTTTTTGGAGCTCCTCTAGATCTTTTTCATTTTGTTCTTCCTTGGTGTCGTTGTTTTTGTCTTGTGGCTGTTGAGACATAGAGGTAGGTAAATGAGATTGCATTTCTGTCTTTGTTCACTCAAATATCTAATTTCCTTAAAAGCAGGTTATCTAACTTCACCTTTTCAGTCTTTTGCGTCGACATTGGCATCCCTGTTATTTCTTGCTCGGACAGCGAAGGTTTTCTAGCTTGGTCTAGGGCTGTTATGCTGTCAGTTGTTGGAAGAACATCTTCTGATTGTTCCATTCCCTTGTGTTGTTGTGTTTGTTGGTCTTGAATATTGGTGCTCTCCTCTGTTTCTTGCATCTGTCGGAACGCAAAAAAGTAATTAAAATGTGTCTGTGTTTCTTTCTGGCGGGTGCATTTTTTTATGCTATAGAAAGAGGTTTTGTAGCTTGACCTCTACATTCAATCTCTCTTTTGCCGTTCCGGTCAGGACCCCGATCCTAAGTCACACCGATCTAGCATGTAACACGTCATATCACTTTGCGGCCTCACGCACGGTATTCCCACGGGTGTCGCCTTACCATGGCCGGGACCGTTTATGCCTTTTGGCTCACGATATGATAGTGTCGCTAGCATCCATATGACAAAGAACCGGGCCGACATGGCTAGTCGTGAACCCAAAGCGGCGCTAACCTATGGGGACAGCATACATGAATCACATCGAGCATGTCGGTCATCAACGTATATATTCGGGCTGTAGCACTGGGCTAATAGGACTCGGTATCCCGGGCTGTAGCGAGCTAGGCAGGACTCGAATACCACCGCGTGACATTTCCCGAGGGGACGGACATAGGAACGAAGTGAAACACATGCCGCCAGTCAAGTGTCCAAGCGGTAGTCTTTGGCTAGCAGGACTCCGGTGAACCGGGCAGAAGCGGACTACTATCGCTCGAAGCACGAGACTACATTTCCCCATATGAGAGGCTGCCAAGGATAAACAACTAGATTGTCGGATCCCACACATACCAAGCATTTCAAACATACACACAATATGCTCAATATGCGTAGATACAACATGGCATCACAACATAACTCTACGACTCAAATATCTATTCATTAGGCTCCGAAGAGCGAGATATTACAAACATGGGTCTTATGACCCAACACTCAGAGCATACAATTCACAGCACAAGCGGAAGCTAATCATGTCTGAGTACAGACAACTATAAATGAAAAAGGCTGAGAAGCGACTATCTACGAGATCTGCCGAGGGCACAAGATCGTAGCTGAGGTAACAAGCTAAGCGTCGAAGTCCAAGCGGAACTACTAGAGACCGACGCGTCTCTCGCAAAACATAAAATAAGCAAACGTGAGTACAAATGTACTCAACAAGACTTACATCGATCTAACTACATATGCATCATTATCAAAAGGGGTGGTGGAGTTTGACTGCAGCAAGCCAACTTTGACTCGGTGGCTATCACGAACTACATTTGCAAGTAACTCTTTTGAGGTGGCGCACACGAGTCCACATATTCACCATAGCAATACACCACTATGAACCCGCTCCCGTCTCCCTACGGGAACGCCATCCATAGCACTCACGCTTATCTTGCGCATTTTAGAGTATCCACTTTCACTTGTCTATGGTGATATAGGCAACCCGAAGTCCTTTTCGCGGACACGGCTATTGAATAGATCATATTAAACCCTGCAGGGTGTACTTCTTCACACACGCTCTCACCACTTACCGCCATTTACACGACATGTACTCGGCAACCTTCAGCGGAAGCCCAGCGTGGGTGTCGGCCACGGCCTACCTAAACACTCAAGTCCCTAGTCCGGGCTTATCGCCTATTCGGGTTCCATCCGCAGGAGTCCGCCGAGGTTTCCCATACAGCCCGAACGATGTTTGCGGGGTTCCCGAGATACCAAGCGGGCACTCGGTACACCGGCCACGGTGCCTACCGCAACACAACCCATCCCTAAGGTCAGCGTTAAATGCGGCCCCTGACATGCTACAAACACGAAACTACTTGCAACTCCCGGACTGAGGACAAGGGTGGTCAAGAAGCCGAGAGGGTCCATTGGTTTCGGGCCCAATGCGTGGTATTAACTGTTTCATGGATCACAAACACAGAACTCAGTTCCTGAGGACGGTTTCAATGAGACAACCCACCATGTACTCCTACATGGCCTCTCACCGCTACCTTTACCAAATCGTGTTCACAACACTTAGCTCACACTCAATAGGACATGTTCATAACAATTCCAATTCATTCCCGATGAATCAGACCCGACTCAACTCTAAGCAGTAGCAGGCACGACAACAAGCATGAATGAGTAGGCACAACATGGCTCAAACAACTCCTACTCATGCTAGTGGGTTTCATCTAATTACTGTGGAATGACAGGTCATGCAGAGGATAAAGGGGTTCAGCTACCACACAAGTGTGATTGAATCGATGTTGTCCTAATGCAATAAAAGAGAGCAGGAGCGAGAGAGTGGGATTGTATCGGAATGAACAAGGGGGTTTTGCTTGCCTGGCACTTCTGAAGATAATATAGTTCTTCATCGGTGTCATTGAATTCATCGTCGGTACGTCGTCTACCGAGAGGGGACAATTACCGGCAAACAAGAGAGAACACAATCAATGCAATGCACATTCACATGAATGACATGTCATATTAAGGTACTGAATTCACCTAATGCAATATCTAGTCAAGTTAATTGAAGTGGAACTCAATCAAGAACAAATTCCAACTCAAATGTTATTTCATAATTTACCTAATCATGATTCAACCTATTCGGTGAGGTTAACTTGTTCAAACATGCATGAAAGTGCCATAAACAGATTCTTCATATTTTTACGATCATTTTCATATATAATTTATTTAATTTGGAGTTCTGATTAAAAGTTATGAATATTTGAAGTTTGGGGTATTTTCTGAAATTTCCTGAATTAAATTAAATCGAGAAAAGGGTATTATTATCGACTGACGTCGAGTGTGACGTCGGTGGTCAACGGAACATGGTCCGGTCAAACTGACAGTGGGTCCAGCGTGTCGATATAATTAGCTTAACTAAAATTAACTAAAACTAATCCTAAATAGTTAACGTATTTGGGCCCCACCATCATAGGGTCAGCAGGTCAACTAGGGCCCACTGTGGTCAAGTCGGCGTCGGCTGCCGGCGTCTAGCCGGGCGAGCCCAACGCTGGGCGAGAGTGGTTTAGCCACTCCGTGACCAAATGGGCATGGAGGTTATCTCTGTGAGTCGGGAGGAGCCAAGCTCTTGGTGGAGTTAGCCGGGTCGGGGTGGCGGGATCGACGGCGGCGAGCTCAAGGCGGCGGCCGGAGTTCAGGCGAGGTCGGTTTGATGCTACGGTGTCTGGGAGGAGGAGGGTGGTGGCTCTGAGCTCTGGTGAGGTGTGGAGCACGGTGGTGTGCCCGGCTTGAGCCACGGTGGCTCACTGGCCACGCCGGCAACGAGGCACGGCGGGAGTTTTCGGGTGAGGCGGGACGGCGGCTATGGAGGTCAAATAAGCACGAGGGCTAGGGGGAGAGGAGAGGAGTTCACCGTGGAGAGGAGAGGTGGTCGGGTGGGCTCGGGCGTCCGGAGTTCGACGAATCAGGCGGCGGCGACAGCGGGTCGAGAAGGGGAAAAGCGGCGGGGCGGCGCCTCGGGGCGCTCCGGTGTCGGGAGGCTCGGTGAGGTGGGGAAGAGAGACTAGGCGGAGCTCGGGGGCATGTCGGGGAGGCTCGGGGATGGCTGTGGCCGCGGGTATGGCGATCGGCGTCGGCGAGCTCGTTCGGGTTCGGGAGAGAGAGCGAGACAGAGGAGGGAACGAGGGAGAGGGAGAGATCGAGGGGGTCCAGGGGGTCGAGGCGGCGCCGTGGAGTAGGCGTGAGGCGTCTCGGTGAGGCAAAGGAGGCGGGAGGAGGCGTGGCGAGCTCGGCGCGGCGCCGTGTCCCTCCTTGCCCTCTTGGCAGAGGTGGCGACAGCGGCGAGGCGGTTGGTGGCTGGGCCAACTGGGCCAGCGAGGGGGGGGGGGGGAAGCTGGGCCGGTTCGTGGCGCCAGGTAAGTGGGCTGCTAGGTGAGCTCTCTCTCTGTCTCTAATTATATTCTGTTTTCTATTTTCTGTAGTTTGTTTTGATTTAGTTTTAGATACTAAATCATTTTTATTGCTTCTGATAATTATGGTAGGGACTAGTAGGATTATTCCAAAGCCCTTCATCAAGATCAGAATTATTGGACATATATTAATTAATTAACAAATATATATCCAATGCAAATAGCTATTTATTTAATTCAAAGGCCCAAAATAATTAACTACGAGATACCAAAAATATTGTTTTGAGTTTTACCTCTTTGCAATATTTTGGAGACTAAGAGGAACATTTTCTTGGACACATTTGAAGCAATTTTTTAATGTTGATCATTTATTTAAATGATTTCGAGGCTCTCAATTCCCCATTTCTAATTTAAAGGAAATTTAGACATGATGCATGGATGCAAGAAAATCAAGCTAGGGCTGATCTGGGTCTGTGACAGCTCACCCCACTAAACAATAATCTCGCCCGAGATTCAAGGCGTGAGTAAGAGGAAAAGAAGTCACAAATATCACAATCTTCATGATCCATTTGCCCTTCTCGAAGATGTTGATTTACTCCATCATCTTGGTCTTGGCGTCTTTGCTATCGAAATCTTCACTCGACACGACAACGTAAAGAGAAGGAAACCCTACAGATTTGATCTTCACGAAGATCAAGTAAACATGATCGACTCACGGATTTGAGGCGGTGACACATCTCGAGTTGAGACACAAAACACATCGAGAGGATGGAAGAACAACGACGGGTTTGATTGGTGGCAACAATTCCACGCTTAGAAAGATGGTGGATGGTGTCAAGGTGGCGAGAAATAATTGTCATGATTCAATAGCGGGGCACCTCGGGGGAGGTGACGCGAGAACTATTCCTTAAGTGGAAAAAGAATTACTTTTGATACAAAGATCATTGAAACTCTTCATACCAGCCTAAGGCAATTCACAGCGATCGTTTGGTGGAGTGCAAAGGAATGGTACACCGGACTAGAATGGATGATGTGGACTACCTTGTTGAAGACAACGCAATGGATGATTTTGCTTATCATCGAAATGGATGGGACACATGGTAAGTCCACTTTTGAAGATAATATTGGATAGCAACTACCGAGAAAGGCAGCCCATGGGGAATTGGCACAATAGGGTGCAAGCTGGGAACAAAATGCAAGCTGTTGGAATGTTCCAACCATCATATCTGCCGAGATTCAGATCCGATTGGGGATAGGATACTTGGACTCAAGCATATCGGAAAGAAGGGTTGCAACACAAACCGACGAGATGACGTTGCGAGATTCTCGGGATATGAACTACGATAGCAAGCTCCAAGACATGAGCTGGTTCTGCTACAAGCCCGTGGACACGCTGTCCAAGACAAGCATGACCACGTAGTAGTCTTATATTAAAACACTACCGAGTTCTTGTTGGGAACCATCATCGAGGATATCGAAGTCTTAACATAAGTCATGATTAGCTCTTATGAAAGAACTCCTTTTCCTTGAACAAATCAATCAGTGGCTTGGTGTGCTAGGGATACATACGGAATGAAGATGATCAGTCTATCAAACCACGAATACTTTGCACATGCATGGTGACTTGGGATGATTCCACGGGGAGGCAAACAAGCTTTCTCGAATTCATGGCGGCAACTTACACCTAAAGCACATGAATTAGAGGAAGTCACTTCAACCATCAAGCAAAAGCTTCATGAGCGGCACGAAGAAATGCTTACACAAGTTTCCAACACTAGGTTGATGTTCAACATGACTCATGGGGAGACAAAATGCTCTTGATGGGCTCAATGACAACTCATCGGAATTTCCATATTTGGACTTCCACCATCATGTGAACACGGTGATAGCATTGTTGAGACCAAAAGATGTAATGGTGTATGCTCGAGGGATCAACCACGAGTAAGACAACATTACGCGCATCGTTAGTACTGATTTGATTTGACGTTAGCCCACACTCAAATCAAAGGATTGATAAGACAATAGGTCCGAGAAGCGATCACAGGAACCAATCGATGAAGATATCATCTTTCTTCAACACACACTACACAAGAATATCCCTTTGGATCGAACTAAGTTAGGCAAGCTTTTATCTTCCAACTCTCCAAGTTATTGTTTAGCTCAACCAACTCGCTCAGGGTATCCAACACAGATTCTTGGAGAAAGGGTGGTTCACAGGGAACCAACTTGATCACGAGCTCAACATAACAGTCAGGGAACAACCCGGTAACACTTCCAAGAAGATATTTGGAAAGTCACGACCCACCGTATGTTACTAAGCTCGAGAACAATCTTGCTTTTCAGGGCAAGACGATATGATCAAATGAGTGAGGACTTGACACAATCCTAACTCATCAATCGAAGTGTGCACCAGAAATAAGGACTAGGTAGCACAATCTATCTTAGAATGATGATTTAATAACCAACACGCCAAGAATAAGGATATTACCCATTAGCTACTAAGCAACGAGTTGCTCGGAGTATTGATTTCACACATCACAATTCACTTGTCGGCATTCCGGTTACACCAACACGGGACCGAGGAATGATTGATGATGGTGAGAAGTATCACTCGTCAAAAATTCATGAGGTTGGTGCAATTCTCATGACACTCTTGACATAAAGATGGTAACACTCCAAGGTAGAACAGAACAAAAGCTGAATTGGCATCTTGATCTGCGGAATACAACTGCTTTGACCCAATCCTCGGATATGGATGAGGTATCGAGTTTGTTTCTCCTAGTCATTCGGAATGGAATGGCTTGACGGACCACATGAGTAATAGGCATCGATAAGCGAATGCACGCATACCCTTGACTATCAATTGTGGTGGGGGTCGAATACAACTAAAGAGGGACAACTCAAGGAACATATAATTTTTGAGTTGTGGAGGCATGGATTAGTATATCGAGCAAAGCTCAACATTTCTTCCGGATAACCCATGCGGAGAAGGTAGAACTGGCAAATTCACAATTATAAATGGAGAACTCCCCAAGAGTACTCTGGTTGTGATCTTTTGGTTCAACAAGGAACTTTTGCCATAAGCGGTTCGTAGTATTTGGAAGAAAGAAATACCACAGACCTCGAGGACTATCGCAAGGTTACTAATATCCTAAAGGCACTAGCAAATACTAACAACATAAGGTAGGATGAATCTCGGGTTCAGAAACCCAGGAATAGAATACCTACTACTAAATGGCATCACGGGATGCTTTCAAGAATAATGGCCAGGATCATCACACTAGGGATGCAAAAGCATTGCTAAATTGCTAGGTGACTTCCTAAACACCTAAGGTCATAATAATAGTTCCAACATATATGTCAAGGCAATAAATTACCTCAACGCACGGTTAGTGTGCTTATTTCGACCAAAGGGCATCGAAAGCGGGAGGAAGGGATTGCAAATGCATCAGACTATTTAGAGACCTGGGATGACTCGGACAGCATAACGGCTGTAAATGCTCAAAATGATTTGAGACATCATGCAAAATGGTGGCATAGCCACTCAACAACAACATAACAAAATTCTGAGATCAACAGTTATCATACAGAAATAGTAGGAACTGAACTGGGGATTAAAATCAACAATCTTAAAGGTCTATGGATTAGTAACATGTCATCCTGATAGATAGATGAGAAGCCTAGTTCTTAAACCCCGTAGAAGAGAAGAGGATGACTCAGATCAGAAGGCCATGAGGTATGAGGAGTAAAAAGAGCCTTACGTTCCTTCCACAATCAATTCCTTATATAACTAAAGCATTTCTAGACTCAACTTGACCAGTTTGGCTTGGTAATCCTCTGAGTGATGGGGCTCGATACCAACGCTGTCGGGACCCGATCCTAAGTCACACCGATCTAGCATGTAACACGTCATATCACTTTGCGGCCTCACGCACGGTATTCCACGGGTGTCGCCTTACCATGGCCGGGACCGTTTGCGCCTTTTGGCTCACGTATATGATAGTGTCGCTAGCATCCATATGACAAAGAACCGGGCCGACATGGCTAGTCGTGAACCCAAAGCGGCGCTAACCTATGGGGACAGGCATACATGAATCACATCGAGCATGTCGGTCATCAGCGTATATATTCGGGCTGTAGCTTGGGCTATCAGGACTCCGGTATCCCGGCTGTAGCAGGCTAGGCAGGACTCGAATACCACCGCGTGACATTTCCCGAGGGACAGACATAGGAGCGAAGTGTAACACATGCCGGCCGATCAAGTGTCCAAGCAGTAGTCTTTGGGCTAGCAGGACTCCG
Organism: Aegilops longissima; assembly: GCA_021605205.1. Taxonomy (NCBI): domain Eukaryota; kingdom Viridiplantae; phylum Streptophyta; class Magnoliopsida; order Poales; family Poaceae; genus Aegilops; species Aegilops longissima. Next base: position 422,231,574 of record CM038679.1, read on the forward strand.
GTGAACAAGGCATGTAGAGACTACTATCGCTCGAAGCACGAGACTACATTTCCCCATATGAGAGGCTGCCAAGGATAAACAACTAGATTGTCGGATCCCACATACCAAGCATTTCAAACATACACACAATATGCTCAATATGCGTAGATACAACATGGCATCACAACATAACTCTATGACTCAAATATTTATTCATTAGGCTCAGAAGAGCGAGATATTACAAACATGGGTCTTATGACCCAACACTCGTGAACATACAATTCAAGCACAAGCGGAAGCTAATCATGTCCGAGGAGACAACTATAAATGAAAAAGGGTGAGAAGCGACTATCTACCAGATCTCCGCCAAGGGCACAAGATCGTAGCTGAGGTAACAAGCTAAGCGTCGAAGTCCAAGCGGAACTACTAAGCGAGGACCGCGTCTCTCGCAAAACATAAAATAAGCAAGCGTGAGTACAAATGTACTCAGCAAGACTTACATCAGATCTAACTACATATGCATCATTATCAAAAGGGGTGGTGGAGTTTGGTGCAGCAAGCCAGCTTTGACTCGGTGGCTATCACGAACTACATTGCAAGTAACTCTTTTGAGGTGGCACACGAGTCCACATATTCACCATAGCAATACACCACTATGAACCGCTCCCGTCTCCCTCACGGAAGCGCCATCCATAGCACTCACGCTTATCTTGCGCATTTTAGAGTATCCACTTTCACTTGTCTATGAACTGATATAGGCAACCCGAAGTCCTTTTCGCGGACACGGCTATTGAATAGATCATATTAAACCTGCAGGGTGTACTTCTTCACACGCTCTCACCACTTACCGCCGTTTACGACATGTACTCGGCAACCTTCAAGCGGAAGCCCAATGTGGGTGTCGGCCACGGCCTACCTAAACACTCAAGTCCCTAGTCCGGCTTATCGCCTATTCGGGTTCCATCCGCAGGAGTCGGCCGAGGTTTCCCATACAGCCCGAGCGATGTGTGCAGGGTTCCCGAGATACCAAGCGGGCACTCGGTACACAGACCCACAGTGCCTACCGCAACACAACCCACCCCTAAGGTCAGCGTTGCGTCGGCCCCAACATGCTACAAACACGAAACTACTTGCAACTCCCGGATGAGGACAAGGGTGGTCAAGAAGCCGAGAAGGTCCATTGGTTTGGGCCCAATGCGTGGTAGTAACTGTTTCATGGATCACAAACACAGAACTCAGTTCACGAGGGCGGTTTCAATGAGACAACCCACCATGTACTCCTACATGGCCTCTCACCGCTACCTTTACCAAATCATGTTCACAACACTTAGCTCACACTCAATAGGACATGTTCATAACAATTCCAATTCATTCCCGATGAATCAGACCGACTCAACTCTAAGCGAAGAGCGAGCACGACAACAAGCATGAATGAGTAGGCACAACATGGCTCAAACAACTCCTACTCATGCTAGTGGGTTTCATCTAATTCTTGTGGAATGACGGGTCATGCACGAGAGGATAAAGGGTTCAGCTACCGCAGCAAATAACATTGAATCGATGTTGTCCTAATGCAATAAAAGAGAGCAGGAGGCGAGAGAGTGGGATTGTATCGGAATGAACAAGGGGTTTTGCTTGCACAGCACTTACGAAGATAATATAGTTCATCGGTGTCATTGAATTCATCATCGAGACGTCGTCACCGAGAGGGACAATTCCGGCAAACAAGAGAACACAATCAATGCAATGCACATTCACATGAATGACATGTCATATTAAGGTACTGAATTCACCTAATGCAATATCTAGTCAAGTTAATTGAAGTGGAACTCAATCAAGAACAAATTCCAACTCAAATGTTATTTCATAATTTACCTAATCATGATTCAACCTATTCGGTGAGGTTAACTTGTTCAAACATGCATGAAAGTGCCATAAACAGATTCTTCATATTTTTCTGATCATTTTCATATATAATTTATTTAATTTGGAGTTCTGATTAAAAGTTATGAATATTTGAAGTTTGGGGTATTTTCTGAAATTTCCTGAATTAAATTAAATCCAAAAAGGGTATTATCTGCGTCGACTGACGTCAGTGTGATGTCGATGGTCAGCGGAACATGGTCGGGTCAAACTGACAGTGGGTCCAGCGTGTCGATATAATTAGCTTAACTAAAATTAACTAAAACTAATCCTAAATAGTTAACAGTGGGCCCCACATGTCATAGGGTCAGCTGTGGTCAACTAGGGCCCACCGTGGTCAAGTCGACGTCGGCTGCGGCGTCTAGCCGCCAGCGAGCCGAGCGCGGCGAGAGTGGTTTAGCCACTCCGCGACCAAATGGGCGCGGAGGTTATCTCGTGGAGTGGGAGGAGGCCAAGCTCTTGGTGGAGTTAGCCGGGGTCGGGGTGGCGGGATCGGCGGCGAGCTCAAGCGGCCGGAGTTGGCGAGGTCGGTTTGATGCTACGTGTCTGGGAGGAGGAGGCGGGTGGTGGCTCTGAGCTCATGGTGAGGTGTGGAGCACGGTGGTGTGCCCGGCTTGAGCCACAGTGGCTCACAGCGCCGCAACGAGGCAGCCCTGCGGGGAGTTTTCGGGTGAGGCGGGGGCGGCTCACGGAGGTCAAATAAGCACGAGGCTAGGGGAGAGGAGAGGAGTTCACCGTGGAGAGGAGAGGTGGTCGGCGGGCTCGGGCGTCCGGAGTTCGACAGGTGGGCGACGGCGACAGGCGGGTCGAGAAGGGGAAGCGGTGGGCGGCGCCTCGGGCGCTCCGGTGTCGGAGGCTCGGTGAGGAGGAAGAGAGACTAGGCGGAGCTCGGGGCATGTCGGGAGGCTCGGGGATGGCTGTGGCAGGTGCAGCGATCGGCGTCAGCGAGCTCGTTCGGGTTCGGGAGAGAGCGAGGCAGAGGAGGAGCGAGGAGAGGGAGAGATCGAGGGGTCCAGGGGGAGGCGGCGCCGTGGAGTAAGCGCTTGGCGTCTCGGTGAGGCAAAGGGCGGAGGAGGCGTGGCGAGCTCGGGCGTCGGCGCCGTGTCCCTCCTCCGCCTCTTGGCAGAGGTAGGCGACAGCGGCGAGGCGGTGGTGGTGGGCCAAGCCAGCCAGGCCAGGGGAAGCTGGGCGGTTCGTGGCGCCAGTAAGTGGGCTGCAGGTCAGCTCTCTCTCTTTCTCTAATTATATTCTGTTTTCTATTTTACGTAGTTTGTTTTGATTTAGTTTTAGATACTAAATCATTTTATTGCTTACGATAATTATGGTAGGGACTAGTAGGATTATTCCAAAGCCCTTCATCAAGATCAGAATTATTGGACATATATTAATTAATTAACAAATATATATCCAATGCAAATAGCTATTTATTTAATTCAAAGGCCCAAAATAATTAACTACGAGATACCAAAAATATTGTTTTGAGTTTTACCTCTTTGCAATATTTTGAGACTAAGAGGAACATTTTCTTGGACACATTTGAAGCAATTTTTTTAATGTTGATCATTTATTTAAATGATTTCTGAGGCTCTCCAATTTCCCATTTCAAATTTAAAGGAAATTTAGACATGATGCATGGATGCAAGAAAATCAAGCTAGGGCTGATCTGGGGCTGTGACAGTTCCTGTCACTTCTTCTCTGTATTCTGGAGTTTTTGTACATTGTCGAGCGGTAGCAGCACTTTCTATCGCTTCTTGAGGCACATCTTCTGCTTCATTTCTTTCTTTCTTCTGTTCAGTCAAAAAATGTAAATAAAGTTTGGACTTCATCTGTGCATGCATAACTATTTTTTAACGTTGTAGGAGCAGGTGCTTGTAGCTTTATGTCGATGGTCTTCAATGCTGGTGGCATGTCTTCTCGGTTGTATTTGTCACGTGAAGACTGCTGTTTGGTCGGCGTACTGGGTACCATTTTAGTCACCATTTGCCCTTGTTTTTTGGTTTGTTCTGTTTGTACCCCTTGCTGTTCTTCGGTATGACCGTCCTCGTTTGTTTCCTGCGTTTCATGAAAAAAGGAAAAGCATGGTTCATTGCTTGTAATTCTTGTATTACTGTGGCAGGTTGTGCTGGGCAGTACATTTCTTATAAATTTTCGAAAAATGGTTCTTGTTGAATTTTACCTTTGCGCCGGTGGTTGGGATATCCGTTTCTGCGTCCACTTTTTCTTTGCTTTGTATACCAGCCTTGGGTGTGTCACCAGGTGCAGTGTCTGAGGCTTTCTCTGTCGGTGTTCTGGGAACGGGGGTCCCCAGAGTTGCCTTCCTACGGCCTGCGGCGTGGCTCAAAGGAGGCCCACTGTGGCTCATCTTCATCAACGCGAGCTCAAGACCCTCGCGAGGGGCCAAGCCTCATGAGGCGGACGACAAGGAGCTTCCTCGAGCGCACGGCCTCGTCGGGTGGCTCATGAGGAGGCGGAGAGTTCAAGGCAGGGTACCTCGCGAGGTGCCCATGGCAAACCATGACGACCAAGGGCGCCCGCCCGGCGCCAGCCAGCATGGCGTCCTCCTTTCATCTTTGGTGCAAAGGGAGCAAGCGCGAGCGAGAGCATCAAGCAAAGGCATCCGTTTGGTGCAACAAGACCAAGACCAGCCCCAGCGGCTGGAAGGAGTCATCGTGGAGCCCAAGCAGGCGTCATCACGAGCCTTTGGCGGCGAGGACCAACTTTAGTCGGGATAAGTGTACCCGCTGTTCCCCTTCAAAATGGCCAATTGTTGGCGCCCTTCCCGCTCAATATTTGGGAAGAGGCCGGGGCCTTCGCCTATAAATAGGAGTAGCCACACTCGAGCTAGGGCATCTTAGAGGCGAAGAGATCGGAATCCTCATCAGAAACCCGGTAGCTAGGCGTTGAACACCACCTAGCAGTTCATCGCTTTTGCCAAGAACAGACCCTCGCATGAGGCTGTTCTTCCTTGTGTGTTCCTCGTCAGCCCAAGAGGCAATCCACCACACCACACACTGGAGTAGGGTATTACACCACAATGGTGGCCCCAACCAGTATAAATCTTGTGTCTCTTGTGCTGTCCCGTTAGTAGTTTAGGTCCCTGCGATTCGGCGAAGTGCGAGACGGTGGAAGGTTGGATCTCCGCGCGCACCCCTGTGTTCGAACCTTAAGGGTCTGCGGAACCGAAATCCGACATTTAGCGCGCCCGGTAAAGTGCGCGGAATCTGCCTTTCGTCGCCTCGTTCTTCCCGACCACATAACCATGTCTAACGCCCGCCGGGCCCAGCCGAGCCGAGCCGCCCTCGCCTTCCATGTCGCCGGACGGCTTCCTACAGCCAGGCGCCCTCGTCGTTCCTCACCGCCCATTATCAACACCGCCACCGCCCGGCACGGGAACGGCAGCAAGCATCGTCCCTGCACTCTCGGCGACCCGGGGAAGGAGCAGCGCAGCTTCCTTGTCACCCGTCCCGTCGCGCGCGGTTCCTCCCGTCGTCGCGGCCCTCTGGCGGCTCGCGGCGCCGCCTTCCAGCCGCCATGTCAAGGCATTCGTCCGCCGGGTGGCGCCGCCTCCCGGCGAGGGCTCCCTCGGGCGGACGGAGCCGCCCGGCGGGCTGACCCGACTCTGGGACCACCCCCAACTCGGCCCGGCTCGGGTGCGCTCCCATGCTCTACACACCTACCATATGCCAGGTTGCCGTCACGAGGACCCTCATCGACGGCGGCGCCGGCCTCAACGTACTCTCAGTTGAGGCCTTCAACCTCCTCTGCATACCGAGGGGCGGCTGCGGCACAGCCGGCCTTTTGGGCGTGGGAGGAGGTCATCCGCTCCTTGGGGCAAATCCGGCTTCGGTGACCTTGGCACCTCGACAACTTCCGCCGCGGAACTGGTCGACCGACATTGCCCCATCGGCCTCCCTACAATGCCATCCTTGGCTATCCAGCATTAGCCAAATTCATGGCGCAACCCACCCGGGTACAACCTCATGAAGATGCCGGGGAGCAGCGGCGTCCTCACCGTGCACTGGAGATACCGAAGGTGCTGCTGCGGCCTTCGGGCTCGCCCTCAAAACGGCGGCATGGCGCAGCCCGCTAATGCGGAAGCCCTCAAGCCCAAGGGGCTCGTCGACCAACAAGAAGCAGTTGTTCACTCAAGACAAGGCGGAGACCAAGCAGATACTGTCGGCGAGGGCGGGTCCCTGGCGCCACCTTCACCATAGGCGCCAACCTCGAGCCCGGCTGGAAGAAGCCTGGTCAAGTTCCTGCGTGCGAACAAGAAGGTGTTCGCCGGGAGCCCGATCAGTGGCGGGGATCCCACGGGCGTGTCGAGCACCACCTCAGCGTGTGCCCGGCGCGGCGTCTGTGAAGCGTATACAGAAGGCAGTCCATCAAAAGCAGGCCTTCATCGTCCAAGAGACCCGCAAGCTAGAAGCAGCGGGGTTATTCGCGAGTCCGATGCAGTTGGCTGGCCAACCCGTGGTGGTGCCAAAGAAGGGAGGAAAGGGCGTATGTGTGTCGACTTCACCAACCTCAACAAAGCATGCCCGTAGGATCCGTTCCGCTCCCTCGCGATCGACCGGATCGTCGATTCCACCGCCGAGTGTGACTGTTATGCTTCTTGGGCGCCTTTTCCGGGTATCATCAGATCAAGATGGCGGTGGAAGGCGTGTAAAAACGGCCTTCTTAACCCGTGTGGAGTGTCTGCTATACATGCATGCCATTAAGACTCGCATAGCTGGGGCAACCTTCGGTGGCTCATGCACATCACCACAGGCCCGCAGCTCGGGAAGAATGTGGAGGCTTCGTCGGCGACATCGTGGTGAAGTCTCGCGAGGCCAAGACCTTGATACAAGACCTGGAAGAAACCTTCACGAGCCTCAGCGCAGTGAGCTCGCGGCTCAACCCGGAGAAGTGTGTGTTTGGAGTTCCCTCGGGCAAACTCTGGGTTTCCTCGTGTCCCACCGAGGCATCGAGGCCAACCGAGAAAAAGGTCAAGGCAGTTGAAGACATGAGCCCACCAAAGACCCTCGAAATCACGAGAAGCTCACGGGCGCGTAGCGGCGCTAGGCCGTTTCATCTCCCGATTGGGGAGCGGGCGCTGCCTTTCTTCCGGTGATGAAGAAAAAGGGCCCTTGAATGGTGAAGAGGCCGACAAAGCGTTCAAGACCTCAAGAGGTACACGACCAGCCCTCCGGTGATGGTGGCCCAGCCCTCGAGGGCCCTTGGTACTCTACCTCACCGCCACTCCCTACTCCGCTAAGCGCAGCTACTGGTGGCAGTTAGGGGAGGCGTCGAGCCAAGACCACGGCGGCCACCCGAGCTAAGGCAAGGCGAATCGGAAGGAACTAGCGAAGCCAACACCGCAATGGAAGAAGATCAGCCATCGCAGCAGGCGCACCAAGGCGTGAGCCCCCATCAAGCACCCGGCTTAGGGCGCCGTCGCCTCGGGAGGCACCAGCTTCGGAAGGCGCCACCAGCACCGCGCCTAGCCTCGTCGAGCACTGGTGTGCCATCGGCACCGTGTTACGGGATCACGAGGCCACGGTACCCCATGCCGCGAAGCTCCTCCTCGTGCTGTTGGTGGCCCAGCAAGCTGCGGCACTACTTCGAGGTCATCAATCAAGGTTGTCTCGGCATACCCCACGGAGAGGGTGCTCAGGAGCCCCAACTTCGGCGGAAGGGTCGCCGAGTGGAACATTGAGCTGCAAGCATTCAGCTCGAGTTCAGCACAACCAGAGTCATCAAGGGGGCATTTGGTAGATTTCGTGGCGAATGGGCCAGAAGCACCGGGCCTCGGGGCGGCGAGGATCGGTCCCTCTCCCGAAGCGAAAGCGCCGAGAATGTTAGGTCATGTACTTTGTGGGCGTTCTCCGAGACAGGCGCTGGGGCTGGGGCAGTGCTCATATCTCCCGCTCAGGACAAGCTCTACTATGCCGTGCAGCTCTGTTTCCAGCATGGCGAGAAGGTCTCAACAATATAGCGGAATACGAGGGGCTGATAGCTGGTCTGAAGGTTGCCGCTGCCCTGGGGGTGAAGCGCCTTACCATCAAGGGTGATTCGCAGCTCCTCGATAAAATTCTCCAACAAGGTGTACGAGCCAAGAGATGAACACATGGAGGTCTACCTTGCGGAGGTCCGCAGGATGGAGAAACAGTTCTGGGGGTTGGAGCTGCAGGCACGTGCCTGCGGCACCAATCAAGAGGCGAAGACATCGCCAAAGCAGGCCTCGGGAGGTTACCCAGGGGCAGGCGTCTTTGAGGAACGGCTCTTGAGCCCTCAGCCTGCCGCCATTATCAAGCACGGCACAGCCTCGGGAGGGCTCCTCGGCCACACCTCGGGAGCCCCGGCTGTGGCCCGGCCTCGAGAGCACGCCTGCTCCTAACGATGGAACCTCAAGAGGAGTCTGGATCACGGAGCTCAAGAGTTACTTAGCGTGGAACTTTGCGGAGAAGGAGGAGGAGGCAGGCGTGTGGCGCGGCAAGCCACGGCATACTGACATCTTGGATGGAGAGCTCTACGGAAATGACCGAGCAGCGTATCCGCGCTGCATCACCGAGGAGCAGGGGAAGGAGCTCTTGGCAGATATACATGGCGGAGATTGTAGGCACCATTCGTAAATCACGGACCCTCGTCGGCAAAGCGTTCCACAGCGGTTTCTATTGGCCCACCGCGCCACCGGCCTTCTCGAACTCGTGAAGGCTTGCGAGGCTTGCCAATTCCATGCCAGCAGATCCACCAGCCAGCGGAAGTGCAAACCATCCCCTCACTTGGCCATTCGCGTGCAGGGGCTGTACATTACGGGCCCTTTTCCTCGGCGCCGGAGGCTATCGCTACCTCTCGTCGCCTTGGACAAATTCACCAAGTGGGCGAAGTCGAGGCCGTCCGCGCCATCCCCGCTGGTTCTGCGGTCAAGTTCATCAAGGGCATCGTGAGCGGTTGGTGCGAACCGCATCATCACCGACAACGGTTCGCGATTCACCGATAACCTTTTAAAGCGTCTTGCACTAACCTTGGGGCCGCAGATATGCTACAGCCGGTGGCGCACCCCGCAGCAACGGCCGGCTGGCGGGCCAGCGAGAAGGTCTGAGAGGCCTCAAGACTAGGGCGTTCAAGAAGAAAGCTGGAGGCACGTGGCGAGAGGCTGGTATGGCGAGCTTCCGTCCGTATTGTGGTCCATCCGCACAACCGCAACCAAGCCAGCTGGGAGACCCCTTCTTCCTGGTCTCACGGAGCCAGCGGTCCTCCCTCACGAGGTCAGCGTCGATCCTTGTAGTCTGGCGTTCGATGAAAGCAGCTGCGGGGCGCCATGCGAGGGCAGCCCTCGTCTTTGGGGAAGGCGCCGTCGAAATCATGCTGCGGCAGCAAAGTACCAGCGAGCACTCCGCGATACCACTTCCGCAACATCCGCCCCAAAACTCTCGGTAGGGGACCTCGTGCTCAGCGGGTCCTCTCCGGGAGGGATTGCATAAGCTCTCTCCCATGTGGGAGGGCCCGTTCAAGGTTGTTCATGTTTCGGGCTGGCTCCGTGCGCTTGGAGACTCAGAGGAGTACCTATCTGAGCAGCGTGGAACATCCGGCACCTCAGGAGGTTTACCCCTAAAAGGCCCGAGCACGTGAAGAAGGCGAATGCTGTGAAGCTCATTGTTTTGGAAAAGGCCCGAGCACATGAAGAAGGCGAATGCTGTGAAGCTCATTCTTTTGGGAAAGGCCCGAGCACATGAAGAAGGCGAATGCTGTGAAGCTCATCTTTTGGAAAAGGCCCGAGCACATGAAGAAGGCGAATGCTGTGAAGCTCATTCTTTTGGAAAGGCCCGAGCACATGAAGAAGGCGAATGCTGTGAAGCTCATCTTTTTGAGAAAGGCCCAGAGCACATGAAGAAGGCGAACGCTGTGAAGCTGTCGCGTTCTGGAAGGGCCGGAGCCCATGAAGAGGTAAACACCCGTGGCTTCGCTTCCCGGAAGAAAGGCCGGAGCACATGAAGAGGGCAAATACGTGAAGTGGCTTCCCGGAAGAAAGGCCGGAGCACTGTGAAGAGGGCCAGCGCTGTGAAGCTCGCCGCCCGTGACACTCTCACGTAATAATGAGTTGGGGCTGTACACGCCCGGAGTCTCGGAGTGCGGCCTCGGGCCTGGGGCTCCCTCCCACGCTTGATGGCAGCACTTAGCTCTGCGTTGGTGAGAAGGCGTCAAAGACTAGACTAGGTGCGGACGCGGCTTTTCATTTGCTTCTGCAGTTGACTAGTTATTCCCATTTGGAGTTTTATCGAAACTATAACCTTCTTTTGGTCCATGGTTCTTGATCTTTTTCGCTCTCTGCCTCGATTTCTCTTGCGTGGGGACTCGCGAGGCAGAGGCCACGGGAGCCCCTGCAAGCGTTCCTGCACCTATCACTCAAGTTTTCACGGCCTGGTCCACGGTGGAGCACCCCTCGACCATGCCTCACAGGCAGCACAACTTGAACACGGGGCTGGATCGGTCGCCCAGCCACGGCTGGAGTTCACTTGCGAATGGGCGTACAGCGAGAAAGAACGATGTCGAGGATAACAAAAGCGGTACAATAATTACGGCGTTAACCTAAACCGCCCATCGGGCCACACATTGTTGCCTTTTTACGCGGGAGAAAAGAAAGAAAAGGACAAAAGCGGTGATGACGCCCGTGCCGACCCTCTTGGAAGGCTCGAGCCGTCTCGGAGCTCGGCGGACTCCCTCTCGCGGCGTCGGCGCGCGGCGGCAAGCGGACCCGCTGCCACCCCCCAAGCAGGCGCGGCGGCGTTGGGGCTGGTCGCGGCCGCTGCTGGACGAATCACCACCCGAAGAAGAGCTGGTGAAAGCGAGGAGTCACGGGCATCGCCCGGCCGCCCATGCGTTGCCCTCTCCATCACGCGGGGCTGAGTCCTCGGCGCGGTCGTCGTCTTGAGGCAGCACCCCATGCGGCGACCGTCTTCCCGAACACTCTCACATAGAGGTGGCGTCGCCGTCGTGCCAAAGTCACGGGGAGCACCGACGGCGAAGACCCGCTGAGCGAACCTCTGCCGGCCTGGTCGAGAGCAGGTTCCCTGCAGCGAGACCTCGGAGAAGCCCACGGCCCGGCTGCGAAGCCATGCACTGGGCAGAGGCCACCAGGCGCCATCGGGAGCTCACCCAGGAGGAAGCGGGAGCTGAAGCCGGACGCCTGACGGCTCCTCCGCCCTCACCATGAACTCGGCAGCGCTTCAGCAGCATGGGCGCGGCCTCGGGGATCTGTGGCGGGCCGCCCTCCGACCATGACCGGCCGCTCGTCGCCAGGCTGAAACCTCCCCATGACCGCGGGGACGCCGTGGAGGCCACGGGATGCTTGCGAGGCGACCTCGACCACGCTTAGGTGGAGGAGAGGAAGACTCGACCGACGGCCCTTCCCTTCTCTGCGGCGAGAACTTCCTTGGTGGAGCCATGGAGAAGAAAGAGAGACAAGAAAGGATAGGAAGGCGCGCACCGTTCCGTGCTTATAGCCGGGCGAAGGCCAACCGTCGGCCTCCACGATCACCGGTAATCATGACCAACTCGCATGCGGGACTTGTCGAATCCGGGTGGTTACCGAGGCATCGTGGGGAAGCGAAAGGCGCACACGTCAATCAATCGCCACGCGTCGCCCAAGGCCGCGAGGCTGTTAGGGCCCTTGACGCTTCGCCTTGCCCTTCGCCTCTGCTCGGCCAAGTTGAGCGCGCCATGGGCCGGGGGCTCTTGTCGGCGTTGCAGGAGCAGGGGTCCCAGACTTGCACTGCAGCTGCGGCGTGGCTCAAAGGAGGCCCAGCGGCCCATCTTCATCACGCTGAGCTCAAGACCCTCGCGAGGCCAAGATCTCATGGGCGGACGACAAGGAGCTTCCTCGAGCACGGCCTCGTCCAGCTGGCTCATGAGGAGGCGGAGAGTTCAAGGCAGGGTACCTCGCGAGGTGCCCATGGCGCAAGCCATGACGACCAAGGGCGCCGGCCGGCGCCAAGACGCTGCAACATCCTCCTTTCCTCTTTGGTGCAAAGGGAGCAAGCGCGGCGAGAGCATCAAGTAAAGGCATCTGTTTGATTGCAACAAGACCAAGACCAGCCCCAGCGGTGGAAGGAGTCATCGTGGAGCCCAAGCAGGCGTCATCACGAGCCTTTGGCGGCGAGGACCAACTTTAGTCGGGATAAGTGTACCCGCTGTTCCCTTTAAAATGGCCAATTGTTGGCGCCCTTCCGCTCAATATTTGGGAAGAGGCCGGGGCCTTCGCCTATAAATAGGAGTAGCCACACTCGAGCTAGGGCATCTTAGAGAGCGAAGAGATCGGAATCCTCATCAGAAACCCAGTAGCTAGGCGGTAGAACACCACCTAGCGATTCATCGCTTTTGCCAAACAGACCCTCGCGAGGCTGTTCTTCCTTGTATTGTTCTCGTCAGCCCAAGAGGCAATCCACCACACCACACTTTGGAGTAGGGTATTACACCACAATGGTGGCCCGAACCCGTATAAATCTTGTGTCTCTTGTGCTGTCCCGTTAGTAGTTTAGGTCCCTGCGATTCGGCGAAGTGCGAGACGGTAGAAGGTTGGATCTCCGCGCGCACCCCTGTGTTCGAACCTTAAGGGTCTGCCGGAACCCGAAATCCGACATTCTCCCCTGTATCGGTCATCTGAAATGCTCTTCTGCTGAAGAGCTCTTCTATATCAACTTTTTGTTTTGCATGGGCATCCTCTTCTCTTTGCTGTGCTTGTAATACCTGATAGATGAAACAATATGAGTTGATGGTATTTGGGCAAAGTGGGTTTGGAAGTTTTACCTCTTCTTTGTTGTTTTCTTCTTGTTTTTGTGCCGTGCTGTTAATGGTCGATGCTAGATCAGCTCGTGCCTCGTTTGCGGGAGCGTTGATATGATACTTTTCCGGTTGAGTGTATATTTTGTTGCAGATTTTTCAGTTATCTCAAGACCGTTTCTAGTTTAGAGAGAAGAGACTTTTTTGAAAGAAGAGACTGATTTTTTATACTCACTTCTTTGCTGCCTCCGATCCTGTTCTTCTCTTGTACTGCTCCTGTTGATGCTCTTGAGGGAGTATCATCTGTTGTTGGGTTGCTTGTTCTATTGCTTCCATCCTCTTGCTCGGTGTTCTTGACGACATGCTGCTGTTGGCCTTTATGTTTCGGTGGCGTTCTCTTGTCATGTCGCTGACAGAATTGTAGACAGATTTTTTAAGTTCAAGTTTGAAAGCATCGCTTTTGAGTCACATGGATGATGTATTTGTTCTCATTTACCTGTTTCTCATCTTGATTCTCTGCGTCTGCAGCTACTTTTCTACCTTGTTCTTGTTGTCCTTCGGCACTTGCTGTATTGGTTGATACGTGCTCCTTGCTTTGCTCTTTTTGCACCTTGTTATGTTCTTTTGTCTCCCTCTGGCTAATTCTCGAGGTCTGTGTTCTTGGTTTTGTTATTCTTTTCTTCCTTTCATGTTTGTTTTGTTGGTATTGTTCTTCCTTCTTCCTTTTTCTCCTCATTCCTGGTTCTGCTGTGGCTGCGGCTTCTTTCGTGTGGTTGCCATGTACAAATGCAGCTGTGGCTCCTGCGTCTGCTCCATCCTGCAACTTCAGCGACGGCTCTTCTGGTAAGCTCACTCTGCAAACAATGTCCTGAAATTTTCTAAGTTGTTCGAGAGAATTAATCAGGGTCGTTGTTTGTTGCACCACTGAGTTCTTCATGTTTTCATCTAATTCCTCCTCTTGTTCGCTGCATTGGTGTCCAGCCCTGGTCTTTATTCGGTATCTGTTTTGTTTAAGCCGAGTACTTCTTTCAACGTTTCTTCTATCCTTGCGAATATTTCATATGATCTGTCTTTGGTGCTCGTGGTGATTCCTTGCTTCCACTCGTCTTGACATGTGCTTAATCCTGGCGCTTGGTTCGAGGTGGTAGTAGCTTGGTCGTCTCTTTGGTGCTCTGTTATTGTCTTTGGTATCATCGTATTGAATCTGAAGGTGTTCTTGTCTTGGCATAGAAGATCCTCTTGCTGTTCCTTTCCATATACGCATTGTTTGGCAGAATGGAGTTAGTTAGGCTCGGAAACCGTTTTTATGAGGTATAATGCATATATATTCAATAGGGCTATACCTTTATCTTGCCAAATTCATAGTCATCTGGTCGTGCTTTTCCGTCCTTTTCATATCTCGCTCTAGCTATTTTCTTTAGGTCACTCTCTCTTAGGTGGTTTGCTTTCATGTAATGATGTCTTGTCCATTGTCTTTGCAATCTTGCACATTTCTATTGTGCGATCGGCGGCAGCAGGGAGTCGAGGTACATTATTCTTGGTCCTGTGCCAAACCATTGAGATGCTTTTGTTCTTTTCTTCTGAGGCAACAACTGTGCTTCTGCCATATCTTGGCTCCTTCCTTAATACTTTCGACGATTACCTGGTAGAAATCCATCTTTGCCATTTCTAGATAGTCCAAGTCCTTAACCATAATGGCTTCTTTGCTGAAGATAGGGGAGGTTGTTCCACAAACAACGTTGTGGGAAAAATAAGGAAAAATATTTTAACTGATTTCTTGTTTGATTGTTCGTCATCTACTTTCACCAAGTTTTGTATTTCTTTAAACAGATCGTCGTGATGGAAATCCATTTTCTTGAGGCCAAGTTCTGTGATCAGTTCTTTCATTGAAGTTGGGCTCTTCTCTGGCATTGGTGCTGACTTTTCCGTGCCGTTTGGGTATCCAAACACCTTGTGTATAGCTACCCTGGAAATCTTGATTTCTTTCAGTTGATAAGCATCACCGAATGTTATTGTCATGCTTTCTATGTCCAGGGTTGTCGTAGATGTGTGCTGCAAGCGGTTTGCAGATGGAGCGCTTTATTTTGCATTCCTCTATGCTTCCAAACCCGGCCGTCCTAACATCTTGCCGGTGACGTTCTTATAGTAAGTCCCATGCTCTATTGACCTGATCAAATGCTGCTCCTACCTTGATTTCGCATTTGTCCTTATTTGTTGTTGCCTCATGTTCATTATCCCTTGGTGCTGCCAATTCTTATCCACTTGTCTTCATCCTCTTTGTCCGCTTCTGTCTTGGTTTTCCCTGTGTAGAAAAAGAGTGTTTTATTATAGAGGATGGTTTGGTTTTCATGGGTGAAAAGCGGTAGGAAAAATCTGTAGAGAAAATGTGTTTTACATCATTTTTGCTGTGTCAGGACCGGATTTTCGGGGTATATTTCCCCAAACTTGATCCTTGTGCTCATATCCCCAGGATTACTGTTAGCTGATGAGGCACCAACTTGATACAGAAATTCCAAGCAAAGTACATAATATGTAGTACAAGACCATTGTGGCATATGAGTACAACAAATAGTTTCTAGTGGCTGATGGCGGAAGCGGTTTGTGGTTCATCTACGTCTGTGGGACTCCATTTCTCACAGGAACAGCTGACCAGGATAATTCCTATCTTCACGAGGCTGCTATCACCAGTGTGTAGGTTCCGGGGCTGTCAGCGTAACGCTCCTCTCCACGCAAGAAATCTGGCCAAGACAATAGCCAGGGACAAGCCAGTGAGTACTTTTGAATGTACTTGCAAACATTATGAACACAGGTATAATATAACAAATGTAATCACACTCTGAAATATTCTATAATCACAACATCAGTAAAAAAAAATCTCTGATGCACGCAAGTAGGTTATTTATATACATGAATATGCAATAACAGAGTAGTAATAAAATGCACCAATCGGGTGTCTGAAGCGATGCCTCGAAAGGTTAGTGAAAAACGAGCATGCCTCAGTCGGGCGTCTGAGCGACACCACATAAAGGGCTTATAAGGTAAATAAATAACAAGCATGCCACAGTCGGGCGTCTCAGCGACACCACATAAAGGGCTTATAAAGTAAATAAATAACAAGATGCCACAGTCGGGCGTCTCAGCGACACCACATAAAGGGCTTATAAAGTAAATAAACTACAAGCATGCCATAGTCGGGCGTCTCAGCGACACCACATAAAGGGCTTATAAAGTAAATAAATAACAAGCATGCCACAGTCGGGCGTCTCAGCGACACCACATAAAGGGCTTATAAAATAATCACAGTGAATATCCAGGAGGTAGAACCATCCCAGGGATACTCGATAATTCAAATAATATAATGGGTTAGTCCATAATAAATAATAATGATGATCATCACAAGTCATAAGTCATGATCCAAGTTCTGGTTTAACAGTTTCTCCTCTGAAGATCGACACTAAGACCGACACTTGACCCATCCCAGACTGTAGTCCTTAACCATGGACATGGCTATTCGAATAGGTCTTTAATCTCTGCAGAGGGTGTACTCTTTACCCACGAGTAACGGATTCCTTTAGTCCATCGGGACTAATTCCGTCTGACCTTTTAATTGAAAACACACCTAATCGCACACACCAGCCTAACTTACGGTGTGCGGAATCACCCACGACACCGTTAAGTTTAAACTATAAGTGGGAGGCTACAACCTCGACTTAGCATGGGATCACAAAATTTATAGCAGCAGCAAACTAGGGGAGCTACCCTTGGCTCCAACCGAAAACACCCATGCCCCGGACGGTGGCATGCCTACGGATGCCTCCGGTATCTTCCACCATGGCCTCTCTGTACGGTGTGTGTGCTAGGAAAGGGGTTGACAACTTACTGAACCGTACCCTACCTATGGCGGGGACAAGTGGTAGTACAAAACAAGTGTGGGGGTTACCTGAACAAGACTCGATCTATGGTCGACTCAGGAGGCTTAAGTATTCCCTGCATGATTATCATGACAATATACACTTCTACCAACAGACAGAGTCACCACTCGACATACCTCATCATGCCGTACCGGACACAACCGTCTCGAAGGAGGACTGGGGACAAGCCCGTGTCTACCCAAGACAGAGGCTTTCCCGGATTCCTTTCGGTATGCATGAAAGGCATATGATGGTGACTACTATCACGAACATATCAAATTCCAATAGCATGAAATCATCAATATGCACTCATGAGTAGGAACATATCGTCACATAAAACAACGGATACTCCGTGTCGAGGTGGTGTTGTAACCGTGTCAAATAACACACACAATATTATGCCAGGGTTCAGAATGCTTGCCTTCAAGTTGTGTAGAGGCAGGGTGCATCCTAAAACTTTTGAAAGTTTTCTTCTTCTTCAAAATCCTATTTTGAAATTCAAATTAACCCATAGTTTCAAAACAATACAAAAAAGTTGTCTGAATTTTTTTCAAATAAATATTGAAATAAACTAGACAAAATTTGAGGAAGGTAGGAAAAAGAATCAACTCATTTGGAGTTATATTTAAAAAGTTAGAGCCAGTCAAATTTCTGTTTTTAAAATAAAACTGAAAAAGAAAAGAAAACGTTTCGAACAGATACACGTCGAAGGCGTACTCTGGTGTTTACGCCTTCACTTATCCAGCGTGGACGGCGCGTGGGTCACTGACAGTGGGTCCACGGGGCCCACTGGTCAGGTTTGACCAGTCGACTCCCCCTCCTCTTCCTCTGCCTGAGCGGAGGCGGGACTCCGGCGATCATCGCTGGCGGTTGGCGGCTCCTCGCGGGGCTCCGAGGGCGGGGATGGATCCGGCAGTCCGGGGCGGTCCTCCCGGTGGTCGCTAGGCAGGTGGGGACGGAGGGAGTCACCGGCAGCGAGCTCTGCGGTAGAGAGCAGCTTCGGGTGAATTGGGGCTTCGTGCCATGGTGGTTCCCGAGCGAGTTTGAGAGGTTGGGCAGCTCCGTACGGCCGAGGGGAGTCGAGTGGTGGTGTTGGATGGTCGGGGGAAGGCCTGGTTGCGATGAACGCCACCGGAGGGCGGCGGTGGCTGAGCTGGCCGGAGACAGGGAAGATGGCCTTCTCAGGTCGATTGCAGGCTAAGGGAGCACTAGGAGGATGGTGTGAGGTTGCCTGAGGGATTGGACGCGCTCGGGGGCTCCTTTTATAGACGGCCGAGGTCGGTTCCCGCGGCGGCCGGAGATAAGATCGGCGAACCGCCTCGCTGTAGCTAGCAGGGCGAGTGGAGCTGGCCGGCGCATTCCGACGAACTCCACACTGCTCAAAGGGGCGAGCTAAGCTTGCTTGAGTGGCTTGGGCGGTCTTTGCCACGGCCGGGCTTCTTGTGGCTGGCCGCTAGTAGCCTGGTGACTGACGGCGGTCTTGTAGGGCTCAGGCGTCTCTGCGGCGAGGAGAGGTCAGGCGTGCAGGCTGTGCGAGGAAGTGGCGAAGCAGCGCTGGGAGGCGGCGGTGGGGCGCGGCGGCTCGGCGCCTGCGTGCAAAGCGCGTGTTCAGCGCGCCCGAGAGCACGCAGTGACCGCTTCGACGAAATGCCCTGGTGAGCTAGGAGGATTGGATGCAAACACAAATTAATAGGGCTAGGTTAACACTAGCTAGGGGATTAGTGGACATGATGGTTTGGTCAGGGGATCAAGTTCACAAAGCGAACTAAAAATCATGCCAAATCTGGCTATGCACACAAAGTGTTTGACAAAATGCTAGAGGCATCTATGCAGTTCTTGGAGTGGCCAAAACCTCCAGATTGGGGTCTCTTTAGATGTAGGTGATGGTGGCAAGTTTAGTTGGCCAAAGCTAGAAACTTGCTAGTGGAAATATTTGAGAAAACCAAATTTGGTCAAAAAGAAGAGGACATCATTTCATGGACCAAACATACTCCAATGGGGCCACTCTCCTGGACTTAAGGGTTTTGTAGGATGGGCTACAAGCAGGAAAAAGAATCATGGGTAACAGAGCAAAATAAAATGTGGTTGCTGTAGAAAATGTCAATCTGGTCCAGAGAGCAAAAGAGGATGGTTTGCTCAAATCTTGCAAAGAACATACATGGGTTTTTGCATAAAAATGAATTATATGAATCTACTGTCATCCCCAAATACTTGGTAATTTTTTTAAAGAATCATTTAAAGAGGTTGTAGTGTAAAAGTGAAGTCTGGACCAGATTTGAAAACTTTGGGTAGGGCTCAAAATCTCCAATGAATAAAAGATATTTTGCATCAAAGTGATTTAAAAACATCACATGACATCCCCAAATTTTGGTGCAAATTTTAAATGCATTTATCAAATGGTTGCAGTGCAAAAGAGACCCTAAAACTTATGAAGAATCATTTTAGAGAAATAGAGCTCAGGGAAAAATAATTATGCCATAAATCCATTGACAAGGAATTGTTTTATTGAGAGAGTATACAAGCCCAATAACATTTTTGGAAAGTTTCCACTTGAGGTAAAAACCCACAATATTAAGGAAAAAGAGGGGTTCTGACATCAAAGATAAATCCAGGAAACCAAATTTTAATTCCCTGGCAAAATTTTAATAAGCAAAATATGGTTAAATTTTTGGGGTGTTACAACACTACTCCCCTTAAGAAAAATCTCGTCCTCGAGATTGGCTAAAATTTGTTTTGAGAAAATTACTCCCGCCTTTAAAGTAATATCACAAAAATAACTGTCCTGTTCATGTAATAAATTTTGGCTACAACGAGCGGGCAATAAGTGGTGAAAAACTACAGTGTGGGAAGCTAGTGCTGCATGGAAAAATCCACGGTTTGGGGAAAACGAGAGAGACAGTAAATTTAGAATAAATTCTAAATTTCTAAAATACGCTGGTTGTACCCAAGAGCACAGTGCTCTCTGAGGCTGACAGGTGGACCCAGGGTCCACTGTCGGTCTCTTCTTCTACCTCTGGCTCTCTCTTCTTCTTCTCTCCCGTGCGCTTTCCCGCGCTTTCTCCACCGGTAACATCTAGCGCGTAGGGCATCTAGGCCGTACTGCGGTAGTGTGCGGCGTGCTAGCTGCCGGTGCGGCATGCACTCACCTCGCGGGCAGTCTCGCTGTCGGCCTTTCTTTCATGATTCGCCTCCGAACACCGGCGATCGAGCGACGAGCGGCGCTAGTGGACCTCGCCCACCGTACACCGATCTCGAGCTATAAAATGACCGCAGTGCTCCTTCTTCTTCCTCACACCTGGCCTCGCTTCTTCTTCTCCTTCCTTCTCCTCCACTCTGTTTGCAGGAGCTCGAGACGAGGTTCTAATGGCGGAGGTGATGCCGGACTGGTGCGTGATCCTGGTGTGCGGAGGGTTGGCGGCATTGCCGGGGTTCTCTGTGCTCCTGTGCGTGATGATCCTTGATGATCGTCGTGATGCTGCCGCTCGGGTGTTAGCTCTTCGAGGTGGCGGTGATCATGAGGATTAAGTGCGGTGTCGGGCGCTAACTGTTGTCAGTGTGCTGGAGGCAACTTGTACCCGAGTGATTACCCACTAACCTCTCCTTCAGAGATGATCAGTTAGGTGTAACATGTGTATGTGCATTAGCAATT
The DNA here is from genome assembly GCA_021605205.1 of Aegilops longissima. Lineage (NCBI taxonomy): Eukaryota > Viridiplantae > Streptophyta > Magnoliopsida > Poales > Poaceae > Aegilops > Aegilops longissima. The sequence goes on from CM038679.1 coordinate 422,251,794, forward strand.
AGTGCACGAGGTCGAGTGGTTGCGGTTGTGGGTCTGATGTGGTGCTGCGTGAATAAAAAAAATCTATGTTGTGAAGAGACATATGCCGCGACAACTCAGGGAAAAAAAATGTCACCTCAGAATTCACCGAGAGTGAAAACCGTTAATAAAAATTTATCGCAGTAAAAACCACTCATATTAATCGAAACTAAAAATTTATTTCATCGCACAGATCTAGGACACAACGCTTAAGTTGCAACACATACAAAAATGCTGGAACAATGAACATAGCGATGCGTCTAAAGAAAGCGGTAAATGGGCGGGGTCTTGAGAAAGCGTCTACATCGGGGAACACTCTTCTTCTATCGGAAGCGGATTGACTAGTCGATGGATCGTCTCTCCTAGTCGGACCTCGATTAATTCGCCGATGGCGATCGAGGGCTTAAATCAGCGAGCTCTGGAGATAACCCATCACTCGTTGGGTCAAATGCTCTTGGCGATGACATCTTGGGCAAGGTTGGCGATCTTGGGTCTCTCTCAATTAGTCCACGGAAAAGATGTTCTTGCTCCGGGTCTTCTTGCGACTCGGGAAGTAATAATACCCTCGATCGCTGGCATAGGGTACCGCGAATCAAAGGCGAGCAAGTGCTTCGTACGCGGCAGCTTCTATGACCATATGCGGACTCGACATAGATTTCCCCACGAAGGAGACTTCCGTTGGGTCTTGGTTCGGGTTTGCGGGAGGGATGTGCACTACTGCCCAATATTTCGAGGTGGATGGGGTGATCCTCGATTTGAGCAACTCGTACTGGGGTGGGTGGATAGCACTCATGGTACTGTAGGTAAAGTCCCACAAAATTTTAACAAAGCTACCTAGAGTTGCATCTGGAGTTCTCAGAAAAATACTAGGGCTCGGCATGGCAAAGAAATGGCTGTGAGAGTTGTGCCCAAGGTGAGTGACACTGGCAAGGTCACGAGGTGGCCTTTTATATAGCCTTGGGGCTGGGTTATTTACCGTGGTGAAAGGTAATAAATTTGTCGGTTCTGCTCTAAGGGTCGGGGTCAATGCCACAGATACACATATCTCCCTAAAGTGACATATCACTGTGGGGGCCGTCGGGGTGGTTTCGGTGGCTGTGCCAGGGATACAAATGCAACTGTATGCTAACATATTTATGCAAGGCTACTATTTAAAACAGAGGCACAACAACAGGCTGCGTTTATTTACAAGGTCACACGATTATAAGGTGTGGACACACTGAGACTCGGTACTACTCGAGTGACTTAGTCCACCTCGTTAACATCTAAGCGGGCGTGCCTTGCGGACGTCGAGGCTTCTCCACGGGTTTCACCGTCGGGATTAGCTGGTGGGGGTTGAGGGGCTGCAGGGTCGGGGTAGCGATGATGACCATCCCGGGGATTGTTGGCCACAATCCCGTTGGAGCGTGTTCCCAAAAGGCGACGAAGCACTTCTGGGGACACCAACGTATTTTGGTCGATGGCTGGGGCAGACCTCAAGGACTCGATCGGATGTCCGAATAGTACGACTAGGTTGTTGGCTTCAGGCTCATCTTCTCTTCTTGCTGGGGCTCGGCGGATCAGTTCTCCACGAGCCGCAATCAGATCAAGGGTGACTTGATCGAACAGTTCCTCTAGTGCACTGACATAGCGCACGGATGCAACAATGCAGAGATTCATCTCGTGATCTCCGTTGGCAACTTTGGGTGGCCTACCATACCCTTCACGGCTGGGGTAGTAGTAGAGCGGCGACGATTAACTCAGGCGACAAGTGCGGAGTTGAACTATAGCCTCTCGAGCTGCTAATTGGATGGCTTGTGGCTCAAAGGAAGTTGTCCTTCGGTGAACACAGTAAGGCGTTTTGGTGATAGACCCTACCATAGATGTGCCTGATGGCCCAGGTGTGGCTCTCACCGCTCATGGGTCCTTGGTACACAACATATTCGGGGCTCTTCTAATGCATAGGCACGGCGGGTGAGGTTTGCAGTACGGTCACAAAACCTCAAGGTTGGTTCTTTGTGGTTTCATTGTGCCTGACAGGGCCATGCATCGTGCTTCGGTTTGGGGGAGAGGTTGTGTTGTCTTGTCTTTGTGTTGAGGCTAAGCGCCCTTTTATAGAAAAAGGCAGAGCCTTCCTTCACGCCATGAATGAGACAATTTTAGGTGTCGATTCTTGGCGGCGTGATCGACAGGCTAGGCTGATAGGTTGGGCACCGGACGCCAAAAGGTGTCGGGTCCTTTGTGGGGCTATCTTCTGCGAGAAGCTTGGCGGGGTTAGGTTAAGGTCGGTGGGTTAGTTAACCTAGGTTTTCGACCTGGCTAAGATATGATTAGCCAATGGTCAGCCTGGCTCTGATACCAAGTTTGTCAGGACTGGATTTTCGGGGTATATTTCCCAGAACTTGATCCTTGTGCTCATCAGCCCGGGATTCTGTTGGTGATGAGGCACCAACAATCTGAAATTCCAAGCAAAGTACATAATATGTAGTACAAGACCATTGTGGCCTATGAGTACAACAAATAGTTTCTAGTGGCTGATGGCGGAAGCGGTTTGTGGTTCATCTGCGTCTGTGGGACTCCATTTCTCACAGGAACAGCTGACCAGGATAATTCCTATCTTCACGAGGCTGCTATCAGCAGTGGGTAGGTTCCGGGGCTGTTAGCGTAACGCTCCTCTCCACGCAAGAAATCTGGCCAAGACAATAGCCAGGGACAAGCCAGTGAGTACTTTTGAATGTACTCGCAAACATTATGAACACAAGTATAATATAACAAATGATAATCATGCTCTGAAATATTCTATAATCACAATGTCAGTCAAAAAAAAATCTAATGCACGCAAGTAGGTTATTTATATACATGAATATGCAATAACAGAGTAGTAATAAAATGCACCGATCGGATTATGCAGGCGATGCCTCGAAAGGTTAGTGAATAACGAGCATGCCTCGATCGAGGCGTCGGCGACACCACATAAAGGGCTTATAAGGTAAATAAATAACAAGCATGCCACGAGTCAGGCGTCAAATGACACCACATCACGGGCTTATAAAGTAAATAAATAACAAGCATGCCACAGTCGGGCGTCTCACCGACACCACATAAAGGGCTTATAAAGTAAATAAATAACAAGCATGCCACGATCGAGGCGTCTCGGCGACACCACATAAAGGGCTTATAAAGTAAATAAATAACAAGCATGCCACAGTCGGGCGTCTCAGCGACACCACATAAAGGGCTTATAAAATAATCACAGTGAATATCCAGGAGGTAGAACCATCCCAGGGATACTCGATAGTTCAAATAATATAATGGGTTAGTCCATAATAAATAATAATCATGATCATCACAAGTCATAAGTCATGATCCAAGTTCTGGTTTAACAGTTTCTCCTCTGAAGATCGACACTAAGACCGACACTTGACCCATCCCAGACTGTAGTCCTTAACCATGGACACGGCTATTCGAATAGGTGTTTAATCTCTGCAGAGGGTGTACTCTTTACCCACGAGTAATGGATTCCTTTAGTCCATCGGGACTAATTCCGTCTACGGTCTTTTAATTGAAAACACACCTAACCGCACACACCAGCCTAACTTACGGTTATGCGGAATCACCCACGACACTGTTAAGCGAAACTCTAAGTGGGAGGCTACAACCTCGACTTAGCATGGGATCACAAAATTTATAGCGCGCAAACTAGGGAGCTACCTCTTGGCTCCAAGCGAAGACACCCATGCCCCGGACCAGGTGGCATGCCTACGGATGCCTCGGTATCTTCCACCATGGCCTCTACATGCGGTGTGTGCTAGGAAAGGGGTTGACAACTTACTGAACCGTACCCTACCTATGGCGGGGACAAGTGGTAGTACGAAACAAGTGTGGGGGTTACTGGAACAAGACTCGATCTATGGTCGACTCAGGAGGCTTAAGTATTCCCTGCATGATTAGCATGACAATATACACTTCTACCAACAGACAGAATCACCACTCGACATACCTCATCATGCTGTACCGGACACAGCCGTCTCGACGGAGGACTGTGGACAAGCCCGTGTCTACCCAAGACAGAGGCTTTCCCGGATTCCTTCCGATATGCATGAAAGGCATATGATGGTGACTACTATCACGAACATATCAAATTCCAATAGCATGAAATCATCAATATGCACTCATGAGTAGGAACATATCGTCACATAAAACAACGGATACTCCGTGTCGAGGTGGTGTTGTAACCGTGTCAAATAACACACACAATATTATGCCAGGGTTCAGAATGCTTGCCTTCAAGTTGTGTAGAGGCAGGGTGCATCCTAAAACTTTTGAAATTTTTCTTCTTCTTCAAAATCCTATTTTGAAAATATTCAAATTAACCCATAGTTTCAAAACAACAGAAAAAAATTTGCATGAAATTTTTTCAAATAAATATTAAAATAAACTAGACAAAAATTTGAGGAAGGTAGGGAAAAGAATCAACTCATTTGGAGTTATATTTAAAAAGTTAGAGCCAGTCAAAGTTTAGTCAAATTTCTGGTTTTAAAATAAAACAGAAAAAGAAAAGAAAACGTTTCAAACAGATACACGTCGAAGGCGTACTCTGGTGTTTACGCCTTCACTTGTCCAGCATGGACGGCGCGTGGGTCACTGACAGTGGGTCCATGGGGCCCACTGGTCAGGTTTGACCAGTCGACTCCCCCTCCTCTTCCTCTGCCCGAGTGGAGGCGGGACTCCGGCGATCGTTGCCGGCGGTTGGCGGCACCTCGCAGGGCTCCTAGGGCGGGGATGGATCCGGCAGTCCGGGGCGGTCCTCCCGGTGGTTGCTAGGCAGGTGGGGACGGAGGGAGTCGCCGGCGGCGAGCTCTGCAGCGGAGGGCAGCTTCGGGTGAATTGGGGCTTCGTGCCATGGTGGTTCCCGAGCGAGTTTGAGAGGTTGGGCAGCTCCACACGGTCGAAGGGAGTCGGGTGGTGGTGTTGGATGGTCGGGGGAAGGCCTGGTTGCGATGAACGGCACCGGAGGGCGCCGGTGGCCGAGCTGGCCGGAGACAGGGAAGATGGCCTTCTCAGGTCGATTGCAGGCTAAGGGAGCACTAGGAGGACTGTGTGAGGTTGCCCGAGGGATTGGACGCGCTCGGGGGCTCCTTTTATAGACGGCCGAGGTCGGTTCCCGTTGCGGCCGGAGATAAGATCGGCGAACCGCCTCGCTGTAGCTAGCAGGTCGACATGGAGCTGGCCGGCGCATTCCGACGAACTCCACACTGCTCAAGGGGCGAGCTGGTGCGCGTGAGTGGCTTGGACGGTGCTGCCACGGCCGAGGCCTGCTGTGGCCGGCCGCTAGTGGCCACGGCCGACCGACCAGCGGTCTTGTAGGGCTCGAGGCGTCTCTGCGGCGAGGAGAAGTCGGCGTCAGGCAGGTGTCGAGAGGAGTGGCGAAGCAGCGCGTGGAGGCGGCGATGGGGCGGCGGCTCGAGGCGCCTGCGTGCAAAAGCAGCGTTACGCGCGCCCAGAGCACGCACGGTGACCGCTCGACGAAATGCCCTGGTGATCTAGGAGGCTTGGATGCAAACACAAATTAACAGGGCTAGGTTAACACTAGCTAGGGGATTAGTGGACATGATGGTTTGGTCAGGGGATCAAGTTCACAAAGCGAACTAAAAATCATGCCAAATCTGGCTATGCACACAAAGTGTTTGACAAAATGCTAGAGGCATCTATGCAGTTCTTGGAGTGGCCAAAATCTCTAGATTGGGGTCTCTTTAGATGTAGGTGATGGTGGCAAGTTTAGTTGGCCAAAGCTAGAAACTTGCTAGTGCAAATATTTGAGAAAACCAAATCTGGTCAGAAAGAAGAGGACATCATTTCATGGACCAAACATACTCCAATGGGGCCACTCTCCTGGACTTAAGGGTTTTGTAGGATGGGCTACAAGCAGGAAAAAGAATCATGGGTAACAGAGCAAAATAAAATGTGGTTGCTGTAGAAAATGTCAATCTGGTCCAGAGAGCAAAAGAGGATGGTTTGCTCAAATCTTGCAAAAAACATACATGGGTTTTTGCATAAAAATGAATTATATGAATCTACTGTCATCCCCAAATACTTGGTAATTTTTTAAAGAATCATTTAAAGAGGTTGTAGTGTAAAAGTGAAGTCTGGACCAGATTTGAAAACTTGGGGTAGGGCTCAAAATCTCCAATGAATAAAAGATATTTTTGCATCAAAGTGATTTAAAAACATCACATGACATCCCCAAATTTTGGTGCAAATTTTAAATGCATTTATCAAATGGTTGCAGTGCAAAAGAGACCCTAAAACTTATGAAGAATCATTTTAGAGAAATAGAGCTCAGGGAAAAATAATTATGCCATAAATCCATTGACAAGGAATTGTTTTATTGAGAGAGTATACAAGCCCAATAACATTTTTGGAAAGTTTCCACTTGAGGTAAAAACCCACAATATTAAGGAAAAAGAGGGGTTCTGACATCAAAGATAAATCCAGGAAACCAAATTTTAATTCCCTGGCAAAATTTTAATAAGCAAAATATGGTTAAATTTTTGGGGTGTTACATGCTGTCCTCTGCGGCGCCACCGTTGTCCCCTGTGGCGTCATCGCCCTCTGCACGAATGAGGTCATCATCATGTTTTGTGCCATAAATGCCGTCGTAAATCGACATCATGCTCGACTCTTTCTTTGGCATTATCCTCGCCTTCTTCCAACCGCTGTCTTTTGTTTTTCTTCTTGGTTTTAGTTAGTTCATTCTTGACCCCTGTAACTGCTGGCGGAAGCACCATTAGAGGTCTTGGCTGCTGCTACTGCAAGGTAGCACTGTCGCTGATGAGTTGATTTTTGTCCTTTATCTTTTGTATTTTTGTTCTAGGAGGAAGGCAGTCTTGGTTTCTGATGGCCTCTCTTTTTGTAGCTCCCTGCTCGAAGTTGGTGCTGGCACTTGCTCGGGTGCTTCGTTGTCCATGTTCCTCTTTTTTCTTTTTTCTGACGGGTCAGGAGAGATGAGTGGTTTTTCTGGATATGCATTATTAAGTTTAGACAAAGTCGTTTCAATATCTCCTCCTGCACATCTGTCACCTGCACGATGATTTTGTAACAAAAGGATTACATGGCAAAATCGAAATAAATGGGATATAGTTTTCAAACCATGTCTTCCACGACTGCACAAAAAGAATCCGGAACTTAATCTACATAGATGCATAAGATAACCCTTTTCTTTCTTTTCCTGAGCTAAAAGGCGATCAATCCATTGTTTTCTTGTTATATCAAGTCTTCCTCCTAACTCTTGGTTTGGCTAATGAGTGATGGAAATTAGGGTCAGGTGTGAGCAGTATGGCTGCTATCAAGTCCATATCAGTGAGGGGAGGTCTTTTTTTATATGAAAAAAACACTACAAATGATATTCTGTAAATATAATTGTAAGGTTTAGAGGGTAAGATAAAATGTTCTCGAATGAATAATGATACACATAGCGTGTGGAAAATTTCATCAAAGTGTAATTTCCCAAGATTGTGTGGACGTAAGTGGTTAACTTACTGTTGCTGCTACATAGTTTTTGTTATATGGTTTGTGTGAGGCTTTTATAGTACCTTGCTGCACGGCAGGCTGTTCTGCAGGTACCCTGTTTTCCTTATTACCATTCCTTGCTGCGTAAAAATGCCCATGCGTTAGCAGCAGTAGAAGCAAAATTTAATTTCACAGCAAAAAGAGGAGGTGCATCCCGTGGACAAAAAAACGGCACTGCCGGAGAGGCACATATTGTTTCATGCTATAAGCACACAACTAGATCTATTATTGGAGCACGGATGTTGATATGATAGAGGCACATAATTTGAAACAGATACAATCAACGGATATATATAATCTCCTATAAATAGCAGGTTTTGAATTTAAGGATGCTCTCATGGTTTGAATCTAGAGCGGTGTCCTAGATAGTTTTGGCATGCATAATATGTTTTAGGCAAATATCTTGCGAGCAGATTTCTGTGGCGGATAGTGGTAGCATCCTATTGCACGCGTGTCTACCTTATTTCAATTTTGCTAGAAAAGTCTAAACAGACTTTTTGGAAACGTGGTTTTGTGTGGCGGTTAGGGTTCATGTCCGTCAAAAAGGGGGAAAACTGCTTTAATCGAACTGTCGTAATGGAATGTAATGGATTAATATTTTTTTACCTTCGGTTGCTTGTGAGGGATTCGTCGCATCCATCGACTGCTTTTTCTCCTTGCTCTCTGTTGGTACCTCCACCGCGAGCAGGGGTCGTCGTTGTCAGTCGCCGCCGCCGCCGGGAGAGGTTTTTGATGCTTTCATGGGCACCCACCGACTGTCTGTATCTCGAAGTGGATGGCGGCTGGTGGGTGAGGCGAATGTGATTTAGATTTTTGGTTGGTCTGCTGGATTGTACAATGCGGGCCGAATGAGAGAGGAGGGTGTTCGAGAGAGGGGAACTGGTGAAGTGCTCGAGATTTTCGGTGCGAAAGCAAAAGGAAGAAAGGAGTGGAGGGAGAGAGGGAAATGGTCCAACCGTCGCGAATCTTCGACCGTCCGGTTTCACATCAAGATTGGTGTAACTTTCTGTGGGCTTCGATGCGGGAGCGTTTTTTTATTTTAGTGTGGTGACATCAACGTGGGAATGGTTTGGTGTTACCCAGAGTCACGTTCGTGCCTGCGCGTGTTGCATACGTTTTTTATGACGTTCCACGATGAGGGGCATGGAAGTGAGGCCACCAGCGCTCACCCTCCTATGGAAATGGCGAAGCATCTTGAATCTTCGACCGTCCGTTTGGACATCAAGCTTGGTGAAAATTTCTGTGTACTTTCATGAGTTTGTTTTTTGCTTGCCATCTTAACTATTAGTCGGTGGGATGTTAGCATTTTTTTGATTTTAGTGTTTTTGTGTGATCCACAGGGGCATGGCTTGGCGTTACTCAGAGTTACGTTCATGGTTCTTTGTGTTCCAAACAATTTCGCTCGCCAGTTCATTTGGAGAGGCATGGACATGAACTCATGGGAAGCATGTTAACGCATTGGTCAGAGTCAAATTACCACGGTTGTATGCTTTTGGTATTTCCAAATGATTCCGCTCGCTCGTTCTCTTGGAGAGGAATGGACGTGAAAACGGCAGGGGCAAGTATTGTTATTATCTAGATTCACGTTTGTCCACGCGTGTGTTACATGCATTTTCTCTGGCGAGTCACTGTGAGGTGCGTGGAAGTGAAGCCGAGTTGGCACTGTGTTGCCAATGCAACATGCACACTACTGCGCTGTGTATGGAAATGTTTTCCTTCCTTTTTTGTGGAGAGTCGCGGTGGTACTTTCCAGGGAGGCATTGTTTGTTATTAGAGAGAGTCACGTTGCATGGTTCTTTGTGTTCCAAACGATTCTGCTCGCTAGTTCATTTGGAGAGGCATGGACATGAACTCATGCGAAGCATGTTAACGCATTGGTCAGAGTCAAGTTACCACGGTTGTATGCTTTTGGTATTTCCAAATGATTCCGCTCGCTCGTTCTCTTGGAGAGGAATGGACGTGAAAACGGCGGGGGAAAGTATTGTTATTAGCCAGAGTCACGTTTGTCCCGCGTGTGTTACATGCATTTTCTCGGAGAGTCACTTTGTGAGGTGCGTGGAAGTGAAGCCGAGTTAGCCTTTGTGTTGCCAATGCAACATGCACACTACTGGCGCTGTGTATGGAAATGTTTTCCTTCCTTTTTTGTGGAGAGTCGCGGTGGTACTTTCCAGGGAGGCATTGTTTGTTATTAGAGAGAGTCACGTTGCATGGTTCTTTGTGTTCCAAACGATTCTGCCCGCCAGTTCATTTGGAGAGGCATGGACATGAACTCATGCGAAGCATGTTAACGCATTGGTCAGAGTCAAGTTACCACGGTTGTATGCTTTTGGTATTTCCAAATGATTCCGCCTTCGTTCTCTTGGAGAGGAATGGGCGGAAAGCGGCGGGGCAAGTATTGTTATTAGCCAGAGTCACGTTTGTCCACGCGTGTGTTACATGCATTTTCTCTGGCGATTCACTGTGAGGTGCGTGGAAGTGAAGCCGAGTTGGCACTGTGTTGCTAATGCAACAGGCAGACTACTGACGCTTTGTATGGAAATGTTTTCCTTGTCGACTCGTTCCTATTTTTGTGGAGAGTCGCGGTGGTGCGTTCCAGGGAGGCACTGTTTGTTATTAAAGAGCATCACGTTCGTGCCTGCATGTGTTACGGATGTTTTCACGAAGGTGTCATGTCGAGAAGCGTGCAAGTTAATTCACGGATATAGTAAGATTTTGATATCAATACCATTTCAAAAAAATGGCAATGGATAATAGTATGAATTCAACAGTAATTTCTCTACAATACAGACAGACGTACACAGTAAGTTAACTATGTTTGAGATGTTTTTTATTGAATATATACGGACCATTTGAAAGAAGATGAGTGGTTGTAGTGTGGACGAGCGCACGGGGAGACAAAATGATAGTACTTGTGTTTCCCAGGTGTGCAGAGTTCGAGGTATTTAAGAGAGATTGTGAGAATTCGAGGCGTCGGTTACTCTGTTTGACCGTCTGACCGGTGTGCATGTGTTATAAAAAGGTACCTACTCATGGAACACTCCACGTCCACAATTCTCTAGAGACAGGCACCTCTTTCTAGCTAGTAGCTCCTTGCTTGCGCCATGGCAGGTAAGAGGGGTTCTAGGTGTTCAAGCAACCACGCAGCGAGGACCAAAGCCGCGAAAAGAAGGGAGAGGTGCCGCCTCTACGCTATAGCGGCGGCAGGGATATCTTGCCCCGTTGCCCAGGTGTCCAACGATCTCTCGCGTGGAGGCGAATCCTCCCACAAGCGCATTCGCCATGGAGACGATCTCAGCAAGATGACAGTACCGAATTCCTTAGCCAGCGACGACGTGCTCGATGAGCTAATTAAGCAGCAGCAGTTCATCACTCGCCTGGAGAAGTTGGTGCAGCAGAGCAATACCTCTGTGGAGAAGTCCACTGGTCTCATATTTTGATCTCTGTATGAGAATGAGAAGCTTCTCAAATAGCTCCAACAGAAGGATCAGGAGGCCGCCCGCTGGAAGAATCTATAGAGCAGAGCCATGCGTTGGTGCAGAAGCTGTCGGGCGAAGTGGAGCAGCTTATGGATGAGAATGCTGAGGTTCTCGTCAAGTACAAGAGCCTGGTTGAAGATTCGTATGCTGCTGTGAAGGAAGGTCATGAGGCGTCGAAGAAGCTAATTGAGGATGCGCTCGCCCACCAGCCGATCAATAACGTTGCTGGAGTGTAGGCAGAGAGCTTGAAGCGTGTGTTTTTTTGTTGCATTGGGGCATGTGGCCTTTTGTACTTACATGAATCTGTAAAGCATTTATGCGTTGCATTGTCGTCGTGTTGTTTCGTTCGTTGGTACATGTAGATGAGTAGGCTCTGGGCATGGATGTTGCTTGTTAGCGTCGGTCGTGAAGTGAATACAGCCGCAGTTCTGTACCAGGCAGCGACATGAGTTGTGTACTGACAATGGCGTGGACGTTCGTGGTACTGTTAAGGGTCAGAGGCACGGGCGTGAAGCGCTAAGAGGCATGTTGCCATATAATATGGAGTCACGCTCCCCTGTGTTTTTGTTCCGAGTGCTTCCGTCAGACTCTATCAGAAGGAGAGGCACAACCGGTGAGGCATAGCTTTTCATTACGCACAGTCACATTCGTTTCTTTAACCCAGCGGAATGGGTTGAGACGCCAACACTTACTATTGACTCTGTTGTTAAAAGCTTGTTTCCTTTTTTTCAAAAGCACAGTCACGCTTCTTTCTTGATGTTTCGTATATTACTCGATAAAGGCGTGCACTCGATTAGATGGAGAGGCACGAGCATGGTGTGGTGTTATATAGAGTCACGCTCGTCTGTGGTTGTGTTCTGAATAATTCCGTTGACTCGATCAGATGGAAACCCAGAGGAAAGGCATTGTTTTATTAGAAGCATAGCGTGAGGTGTTTAAAGGCACGACGTGGTATTGTGTAGAGTGACGTTAGTTTGTCTTGGTGTTCCAGATGGCGTGGTTTTATGTAGAGTCACGTTCGCCTGTATTTGTGTTCAAAATGATTCCGTTGACTCGCTCAGAAGAAGGGGCACCGACATGAATGCCATCAGGGCATGGTTGGGTGTGTCGGAGAGTCACATTTCGTAAGTTTATTGTTGAAACAAAGCAGAATGGGTTTAGGTGTTAACGCTAAATGTTTACTTTGCGAGTGGCCGGTTCCAGAGTCGAGGTGTTTAAAAGCGCAATGTTTTTAAAAGCCACGGCTCTATGTGGCGCTTCTTTTATTAGAAGCACGGGCGTGAAGTGACTACATCTACAGTTCTGTACCAGGTAGCGACACGACTTGTGCACTGACGATGGCGTGGACATTCGTGGCAGGGTTAAGGGTCACAGGCACGGGCGTGAAGCGCTAAAAGGCATGCTGCCATATAATATGGAGTCAGTTTCTTGTGTGTTTGTGTTCCGAATGATTCCATCGACTCGATCAGACACCCTCAGGTTCTTTCTTTAATTGGGGAGACTCAACGGAATTGGTTCAGATGTGAACACCCATTGTTTACTCTGTGAGGCACGGAATGGCCTATTTGAGAGACGCTGGTGTGGTATATTCTTCGCACGGTCATGGGTCCCAGGAAGGCACGACGTGGTATTGTGTAGAGTGACGTTAGTTTGTCTTGGTGTTCCAGATGGCGTGGTTTTATGTAGAGTCACGTTCGCCTGTATTTGTATTCAAAATGATTCCGTTGACTCGCTCAGAAGAAGAGGCACCGACATGAATGCCATCAGGGCATGGTTGGGTGTGTCGGAGAGTCATGTTTCGTAAGTTTATTGTTGAATTAAAGCGGAATGGGTTTAGGTGTTAACGCTAAATGTTTACTTTGTGTCGTGGTTTTGTCATGGCAGATGTCCTCATGAAAGGACTTAGTCGTGGAGCCATCGCTACGGGTTAACTTGAAGGGGTTAAAGCGGACGCAAAGACACAAGAGTTATACTAGTTCGGCCCCTTCGATGAAGGTAAAAGCCTACGTCTAGTTGTGATGGGATTGATGTGGCCTCGATGACTAGGGAGCAAATAAGCTTCACCTAGGCCTCGAGTTGTTGTTGTCTGTCTTTGAACCGTCCCGGGTCGTCCCCTTATATACACGGGTGACGCCCATCGGTTCAGAGAGTCCCAATCTCCGGTTCATACTCGTATCCGGGTTGGTCTCTCTCTATTCCTAACTTACAATACAAGTTTACATACCATGCGGTTTACGGCCATGTGTTCTAAACCGACTACATTCCTTGGGCCCTTACTTTCATGCCTCTTGGGCTTTTACACGTTGAACTATCGATGAAGTTAATCCGGCCCAGATAGGCGGTTTCGCCAAAGAGTAATATCCCCAACATTAGGCCCCAGATTTATTTGAACAGGTTCATGTCAATCCTTGATAAAACCTTCATCTTCAATACCTTCTTGAAATCGTTGAACCGCCGTGATGTCACCTTCTCCGGTTCTGTAAACCGCATGGCGTCCCCATAAAGATAGCATTCATGATATCTTCTTTGTTTAACAGATCCGCAATAATCGAGGCGACATCTCGCTTCCTAGATTTGTGGCTCCTTGATTCACGCAGCGCTGACACGTATCTTGCCTTATAAATAGGACCGAAGGGTCATTCCTTTTCTCCCCTCCGTCCCCTTTCTCTTCGTCTTCCTCGCGTCGCTAGCCTCGGAGCTCCGCCGCCGCCATCGACCTCTGCACCGTCTTGAGCCGCTGCATCAATCTGAATGCACCAAAGAAACGCAGCACTCTTCCGCATCTTCTCAACTCTGGTAGGGCCTCGGTTCCCCTCGACCTAGATCTGTTCTAGGGTTTCTTGTTCTTGCAGTGCTCCATTAACTGTTCATGCTCATACCAGACTCCTGGATAGATCTGTGACACCTTGCTCTGATTAGTAGCTTTTAGCATCCGCCTGTAGTCTCGTGCTCACGTTCATAAATCTCGCACATTATCTCTCGCTCATTGCATCAATCTTGCTCTGCTTTATTCTTTTTGGATATTTTCTTCTTTTCTTATCGACTTGGATCCTTCGTTGTAGAGAAATCTTGCGAAACCTGTTTCTGCACACTTAGCCGTTCGCAACCTCAATTGTTTTCAATATTTAGACCAGACGGTTTAACTTAACATAGAAAAAATTAAATAAACCGGTATACACCATTAGTCCCCTTGTTGAACCGCCGAACTCCTTAACCGGATTAATCGCCGCTTCATAGAACTCGGTTTAGATGTATTTGTTCCGATTTAGCATTGTACACGGTTCTCTCTTTGTCCCAACACATTTCTTGAACCGGATTTATATTTTTTGTAGATGGCCAAAAAAGTATATGAGTGCAACTGGGCTCCTTCCCGTGTCACCGAATGTAACGCCCCGGACACACCCACCGGTGGTCGTTACTCCTGGCGGGATCTAGACTGGCCCCACAGATCAATACTAGTCTTTTTGCGCACTTTGTCCTCACTAAATGCGCGCAGGAGCAACTTCGGTCGGTCACCCATCTGAAACTACTCCAAGTGAGCACGCTTAACTTTGGAGTTACGTCCGAATGGGATCCCTAAAAGAAGAATTCCTTATTGATATGAGTAGTCTATCATCCCTAATAAGCCAAGCTATTACATACACCCCCACTCGGAGGAACCGGCGTCCTCGTCGGGCCACAGAACGTTCCCTCTTGGCACAACCGTCGTGCATCCAGTCGGTACATGTGCCATGCCGCGTGCCATGACGGGTCACAAACGTCATGAACAACATGACAGCGCACCTGTCCACAACCATCCGTGTAACCGCTGAGGGTCGGCTCGATACCAACTTGTAACGCCCGGACACACCCACGGTGGTCGTTACTCATGGCGGATCTAGATCGCCCCACAGATCAATACTAGTCTTTTCGCAAGACTTTGTCCTCACTCGTGCGCACCGGAGCAACTTCGGTCGGTCACCCATCCTGAAACTACTCCAAGCTGAGCACGCTTAACTTTGGAGTTCTGTCCGAATGGGATCCCGGAAAAGAAGGAATTCCTTATTGATATGAGTAGTCTATCATCCCTAATAAGCCAAGCTATTACACCGAAACTCAACTAAACAATCTGGTCCTGACTGGCGCTTTAAGCAGTAAAAATACTATCCATTGGAGGGTTCCTGACAAAGAATGTCCACCCACACCTCAAGAAGGAGAAATTGTAGTTTTCGCAGATCACTTAGCCCGGGGTTTTAACCCGCCCGGTTCAAAATTTTACCGGGATGTGTTAGCCAATTTTCAACTCCGTCCCAAGATCTGGGCCCCAATTACATGACCAACATTTGTCACTTCCAAGTGCTCTGTGAGGCATACTTTCAAGAAGAACCCACAGTTGAACTGTTTAGAGACTGCTCTTCCATCTAAACCGCCGCACGTAATTCACCGACGGGCCCAACATGTAATTGGGTGGTGTGACGATTCAAAAAGAAAGGAGGTCACTTATCCTCATGTCAAACTGCACAGCCACCCCAAGGAATGGAATCAAACATGGTTTTATTGCAAAGACACTTCACCTGCCAATGAGAATCCTTTGCCCGGTTTTTGTCCGGAGCGACCCAGTAATACACATCCCTTTCCGCAAAGATTGACCGCCAATGAAAGAAGTAAATACGCTCCTCAACTCTCCAAGCTCAGAGCCTTCATGGCCAATGGTTTAACCGGAATTGATCTCGCACGCTGTTGGATATCATGGAGCATAACGCCTCTCCCAGCGCCCGGTTTAATGTGTGAGTACCTTTGGTAGTGTCGACGACCCCCTCCGACACGTTAATATCCAGCTCACCGATGATGAGGTCACCGAGGCTGTGAAGAAAATGTTGAATGAATCGGAACACCTCTGTGCCCGAACCGGTCTGCTCCCCTTCTGTGCTACCAACAAACCACCATCTGTAAGACTTCTAACTATTTTTTACTGAATATATTACTGCTATTTCTGGCATCATTTTTAACATCAACTGCTGCTTAATCAGGGTGATGATCCATTCTCGAGCAAGAAACGTCCACAAGAGAAACCAGAGAAGCCAGACAAACCGGAAAAACCAATCCGGCAAAAGACCAAAGCTGTCAAGAAGGCTGCTCATAAGAGGAAAACCACTGCATCTTCTGATCCGGCTGTGGATGATGATGTGGGTAATCCGGACCTTGAGGTAGAACTTGATTCACTTGGCTTACTTTTCACACGCCTAATTAATGATGATATTTGTCAGGATGATGCTGAAACCAGTAATGCTGATGTTGTAGAGGTAACTATTCTCTCCTCTGACTCAAATCCTTTGCCTTCACTGAAAATACGTCGGGCAAACCGGAAAATTAAATTTTCTCATCCCCTTGCTTAGTTGGATCCCAAATTTCTTATGAAGACTCAACAACATGAAGCTCGCCGCACAACTTCGCATAGTGGCAGGTAGTTACCTCCACCGGTTTACCGAACAGTCCGTTCGAAACGCCGCTCGAGGTCTCTAATTTGCTTGTCGCTGCTTATCCTAAAGCGTGCTGTTTTCGTCAACCCTTAATCCGTCGACCGATTATCGTGTCACTTCCCATTCCTCATCTGGCTAGTCATCAGCCACTCAGCTGCCACCACTTAAAACGGTGCTTGGGTAAGTTATATCTTTCATATTGTTTCTACTGCATCATTGTGTAGTATATGCCATATTTGACTGTTATTGTGCCTTTTCAGGGCCAAGCCTAGGCCGAGCAAAAAGGCTCGTCTGGATAAAGCGGCCGATGAAGAGACTGCCCCTGAACCAGACAACGCCCCAAGTCTTGAAGCTGCTATCTGTGAAGATATGCCAAATGATCCGCCACTGCAAGATGACGATTTTGTTGCTGAAGAAAGGCCTGTTGACACCTCCCTTCCTGCTGACCAGCCCAGAAGCCCAACCCGGATTGAAAAATCCACCAGTCCAATCCGCCTGGCGACAAACCGACCGTATCCTGGTCAAACCGGTGATACCAAGGACGATGACGCTAGGATTATGGCTTTGGCCACAGCGAACCGGGTAATCCTGCCGCTTTATCCAAACATTCGCCAAAGAAGAGTTTGCCACTATGAGCAAGGGCAAGTGGGATGTTGATCCGCAACTTACGCGCTCTGAACCCCCAAGACCTTCATTCGGCTACTTGAACCGGCTGTATACCGGCCGCGATTATGAAAGCTGGCTCGGTGAAGATGATGAAAGAAAAATTGAGGTAACCTCCATGTTCTTGTCCCGCTAGGATATTTCAATTTTTGTTAACTCTCCTAGCCCCCAAGGGCCGGTTCAACTTAGTATAGTTAAACCGGGACTTAACATAAACTCAATGCTTCAGAATCCACTAATGTAGCCCCCAAGGGCCGGTTCAACTTAATATAGTTAAACCGACTGTAATTTATATCGCCGCATCGTAACATGTTCGAGCAAATAGCCATTAGCCCCAAGTGCCAAGTTGAATACCTGTATTGAGCTTGGGACTTTGTGATTTTATTGACATATGAAGATCAAATATGCATTAGCCCCCAAGTGCCATGGGTATGACTGGTTATGCACTTGGGACTTGCAATGAAGATATTAACATGCTCCTTTTTGTTGCAGAGTGAGATACGCCAACAAGCCTCACAAATCAATGATCTTCAAGAAAATCAAGTCTCAACAAGCAGAAACCTCTAAGGCCAAGGATGAGCTGAAAACCGCCTTGACTACCATGGAGCAGCTCAAGGAGTGGTTGAAGTTTGAGCGGGCCGGCTGGGATACTGAAAAGGCCGCTTTAACCAAAAAGGTTGAAAATGCTGAAGCTACCCTTAAACTGGTGGTAGATGAACTGACCATCGTGAAGCGGCAAGTGCATGCCATGACCTGCTGCCATCTTTGGTAAGCTTCCTTTGGCTTCGGATAACTTGGCCTTCTTATGATAAGTCCGGTTTGTGATTTCTCTTGTAATGCTGTAGGCACACGCATTGGTCACTTGGGGTCGATATTCGGATGAAATTAAAAGCTGCCTACACTTTAATCGAACAGTCAGATGATCGGAGCGCAGCGGATCATCTCCATCGCATCACATAACAATCCAGCGCCCTCTTTAATTCAAGATACTCTTAGGAGGTTGTCAATGCTTCCCCGGGTTGAAGAGTGAAGAAATCTGCTGCTCGAACCGGCGCCATTAACGCCTTTAATCCGGGCCAAAGCATGGGTGCGATTGATCCGTTGAAGCAGCTCGTGGCTATCGGTCTCAAGGAAGACGGCTCGAGTTCAACGAAGATGACCGAGAGCGATAAACCGGCAAGGCGCCTCCGCTTGCCAATTGGTCAAGAGGCAAACTTGTCGCATTATCAAGCTCAATATGGCGATCGAGAACAAGCGAGTAGCTGCACCTATTCCTCAAGCGGAGAACCTGATCCTCCGATCCGTTAGCATACTTACGCTCCCGATATTGAACCATCTTCCCCGATCCATGAGGAGGCTGTCTTTCAAGCTTTAATGGGAATCGACCGACCATCGTTGACTTCCGGCATTTGGGTAGAGATGAAGAAGCTGAAGCGGCACAGGACGACCCACAACCCTCAGACCGGGGCGGCAAGCAAGCATGAATCGGAAGCCGGTTTGAATAGCTGCTTCATTATATTCCGCTAAGAAACAATGATCTTATTTGGGCACCATGTTGCCTTGTAATAGGATAGCCAACACTCTTGCTTTTAATATGCCTTCGTGCATAGGTGCTGATACTTTTGCTTGAATGATCGAAACTTTCAATCTATATTGCCTGCAGTCACAAAATCTTAAACCGCCACGGCGGTTTGTGCCGCCAGCCGGCTTGTGACGTTCATATGAAATGAAATATTGAGGTATATAATCAAAATTTGTGATACAAAATACCTGCCATCGCTGGGCATAAAGTTGGCTTAGCCAATCTTGAAGCGGAGGTTGTATAAACCCTTACCGTCAAAGGAGAAAACAGCTCCTGCATTTATAATGCCGGTTTACCATGTAAACCGTGCTGGGTTATGACAAGCCCCCTGTTACTCCATAATGGGATGTTAACAGAAAAAGTCAAACCGGAAAAAATTATCTCCGGATTAAAAATGGACCGAATTCTATCAATTGACAGTTTGAACCGGTTTAAAAATGTTACCATTTTAAGAAGCGCAACAAAGACCAAATAACAGTTATGAGAAAAATATGGAAGCAAAGGTAATGATAAAACCGTTTGCAAACAGAGGCTATACTGAGCCGATCAGATGGTGTTACCATGGTCGGACACGACCAAGCTCCCGATAAAGGTGTAGCCCTGGTTCAAGTCAGCCAGGTCCCCAACTGAAACCGTGGCATTATGCCGATCAAGTGGCGTGGCAATGGTGCGGGTTCGACCAAGCCCCCAAGTGACTCTATGGCCTTAGGCCGATCAAGAGGCATGACTGGTTCAGACTTGACCATGTCCCCATGTGATCTGGTGGCTTTCGCTTATCAAAAGGTGTTGCATTGGTTCGGACACCACCAAGCCCCCAAGTGATATCATAAAGCTTTTGGAAAGCAAACTCGGGGTAAACCGAGGCCGCTTTAAGACGTAACAAGTCCATGTAACCACGCATGATGTAATGAGTAACGATACCCGCTTTAGCCGAGGCTCGGTTTATTACTTTATTTATAATATATACACCGTCATAATATGTACATAAGTAGAGCCGATGGCTCGTGTATAATAAGGTCGAAGATGAGCTATGTTCCACGGCCTGTTGGTCTCCTCCTCTTACGTGCGTGAGTCTTTATGCTCTCGAATATCGATCAGATAGTACGACCTGTTGTGCAGATTCTTGCTGACCATGAAAGGTCCCTCCCATGGTGGGGATAACTTGTGCATATCAGCCTGGTCTTGGATGAGCCGAAGCACCAAATCTCCTTCTTGAAAAGTTCTGGTTCTGACCCGGCGACTATGGTAACGACGAAGATCCTGTTGGTAAATCACCGAGCGGGCAGCTGCTATGTCACGCTCCTCATCCAACCGGTCCATAGCGTCTTGCCGTGCCGTCTCGTTGTCCGCTTCAACATAAGCTGCCACACGAGGTGAGTCATGACGGATGTCATCGGGAGAACGCCCGCCCATAGACCATAAAGAACGGTGTGTATCCTGTGGATCTGTTAGGCGTAGTGTTTATACTCCATAACACGACGGTAGCTCTTCTACCCAACAACCCGGTGTCCTCTGCAAAGGGACCATAAGCCGGGCTTGATGCCTCTCAAGATCTCTTGATTCGCCCTTTCCGCTTGACCATTGGACTGTGGGTGAGCTATCAAGAAACGCTGCGGATGTGCTCCGCTTGCAGAACTCCTTCATGGCACCTTTGGACAAATTGGTACCATTATCTCGTGATGATACCGTGTGGAAAGCCAAACCGAAAATCACCTTTTGATGAACTGAACCGCCGTGGCCGCATCACACTTGCTAATGTGTTCTTCCTCTACCCATTTTGTAAACTTGTCGACCGCCACCAAGAGGGTGGGTCTTCTTGTCCTTGGACCTTTGAAAGGCCCAACCATATCCAGCCCCAGTGTCGCAAACCACCAAGTAATTGGAATCATCCTCAATTCTTGGGCCGTACATGAACACGCCTGGAAAACTTTTGGCAACCATCACATCGTCTCGACCAGATCTTCCGTGATCAAGATGAGCGGTCAACCAATAGAAACGTGGCGGAATGCTTTAGCCACCAAGGATTTTGAACCGCGTGGTGACCACAATATCCTTCGTGGATCTCACGCAATATTTCACAGCCTTCCTCAGGGGACACACAGCGTTGGAACGCCCCTGACACGCTGCAATGATGCAATTCGCCATTAACAATGGTCATAGACTTAGATCGCCGGACTATCTGCCGGGCCAACATCTCATCTTCTGGTAACTCGCCCCGGTTCATGTACGCAAGATAAGGAAGCGTCCAATCCGGAGTGACGTGAAGAGCGGCCACCAATTGAGCCTCCGGATCAGGAATAGCCAAATCCGCTTCACCGTGGAGCTTGACCGACGGGTTGTGCAACACGCCCGTAAAAACATTGGGCGGGACCGGTTTTGCGTTGAGAGCCCAACCGCTTAAAGCGTCCGCCGCTTCATTCTTCCGACGGTCCACGTGGTCCACGATAGCCCTTGAAATGACCTGCGACAATATCCACCTCACGACGATATGCAGCCATGAGTGGGTCCTTTGAATCCCAAGTGCGGACACTTGTTGAGCCACTAGGTCCGAGTCACCAAGCACTTAACCCGCTTAGATTCATCTCCTTAGCCATCCGGAGACCATGGAGCAAGGCTTCATACTCAGCTGCATTGTTAGTACAAGGAACATTAAGCGGAGAACGAATAAAACTTGTCACCCGTGGGGAAGTTAATCGACTCCAGCCCCGAGCCTCCAATTGCCTCGGATCCGCCAAATGGATGGTCCAATATGTGTGATCCGCTTTTCTTGTGTGCTTGCAACTCCGTCCAATCATTAATGAAATCCACAAGTGCTTGAGACTTCACCGCCGTCCGAGGCACGTATTTCAGATCAGGCGCCCAAGCTCTATAGCCCGCTTAGCAATCCGCCGCCGCTTCCGGTTCCGTATGATATCGCTTAAGGGAGCTGAATCGACCACCGGGGTGCCCTTGGAAATATCGCTTCAGCCCGCTTGCCATAAAACTCCATATACCAGCTTCGCCAATGCGGATACCTTTGCTTAGATTCGATAAGTACCTCGCTGATATAGTAAACCGGACGTTGAACCGATGCTTCCCGCCTCCTTCCGCTCCAACACAATGGCCACGCTGACCGCCTACCGCATTAGCAGCAACATATAGCGTAAGCGGCCTTGTCAATGGGAGCGGCGAGCATGCACGGGTTGGCTAATTGCCGCTTTAAGTCCTCCAACGCTTCATCGGCGGCCGGACTCGCATAAACTGATCTTTCTTCAAAGATTCGGTACAAAGGATGGCCTTCTCCGAGGCGGCCGATAAACCGCTCAATAAGGCAATCCGCCTGCCAAACACCGGACATCGTTGATACACTTCGTTTAGCCAGGAGGTAATAGCCGTAATCTTCTCCGGATTAGCTTCAATTCCCTGTTGGACACGAAAACCCAATAACTTGCTCGCCGGAACAGCAAAGACACATTTGGCCGGGTTGAGCATCATCTTGTAAACCCGCAGTTGTCAAAGGTTTCCTTCAAATCGCCAATCGTGTCTCCTTCTCCCTTGACTTGACCACAATATCATCCACATAGGCGTGTACATTACGGCCGATCTGTTTATGCGTGCAATTCTGTACACAGCGTTGATAAGTTGCTTGGGCGCCTTGAGCCCAAAAGGCATAGACACATAGCGAAGGCTCCAAAGGGAGTGATAAACGCCGCCTTCTCCTGGTCCTTAATCGCCATCTTGATCTCGATGATACCCGAATACGATCCAAAAAGCTCAAACGCCACAACCCTCGCGGCATCAATAATCTGGTCAATGCGGGGAGGGCAAAAGGATCTGCTGGACAAGCCTTGTTAAGATCTGTAATCCACACACACGCGCCAAGTGCCGCTTTTTCTTAAGAACCAGCACCGGATTAGCAAGCCACTCGATGGAAAACTGCAATGATAAAGCCAGCCGCTAAGAGCCCGCCACCTCCTCTCCAATGGCCTTACGCCTTTCTTCGTTAAACCGTGGAGAAACCGCTTCACCGGTTTGTACTTGGGATCAACATTAAGAGTGTGCTCAGCGAGTTGCCTCGGTACACCGGCATGTCAAGGCTTCCATGCAAAATGTCCCGATTCTCACGGATGAACTCGATGAGCGCTTTCCTATTTCCAATCCAAGTTGGCACCGATGTTGAACTGCTTGGACGAATCGCCAGCACGAAGTCAACAAGCTTAGTCTCATTTGCCGATTTGAATTTCAGGGCCGGATCATGCTCAGTAGTTGGCTTCTTCAATGGAGTCATGTCCGCCGGATCAACATTGTCCTTATAATACTTCAGCTCCTCGGTGGCACAAACCGACTCTGCAGAAGCCGCATCACCTTCCTCACATTCCAAAGCGATCTTGCGGCTCCCATGAACCGTTATTGTCCCCTTGTGACCCGCATCTTGAGCTGCAAATAGATATAACAAGGCCGTGCCATGAACTTGGCATAAGCCGGCCGCCCAAATAGGGCGTGATATGGACTTTGGATTTTTACCACTTCAAACATCAATGTTTCCAATCTAGAGTCATATTCATCTCCAAAGGCCACTTCGAGCTATTTTACCAACCGGATATGCTGACTTGCGTGTACCACACCATGGAACACTGTATTGGACGGTTTGAGATGTTTATCCGTTAACCCCATACGACGGAAGGTCTCATAGTATGTGATGTTAATGATGCTCCTCCGTCCATGAGCACCTTGGTGAACTTAAAACCTCCCACCGAGGTGCCACCACCAGAGGCTAGCTGACCCGGATTGTCAACCCGGGAGGATGATCCTCTACTCCATACAATGGGCTGCTCGACCAGCGAGGTAATGAGGCACGGCCGGTTCAACAGCGCTGATCGCCCGCTCAAGCTTCCGGTCTCGCTTGCCTAAGCTGGTGGTGAAGACATGGTACGCCCACTATTCAACTGCTTTGGGTTGCTCGATAACCCGACCGTTGTTGCTGCTGGTTGTAACCACCTTGGTTTTTCGATTGTTCGATTGTTATGTCCGCTCGATTACCATTAAATCCTGAACCGAATTTCCTCCACCGTAACCGCCCGGATCCTGAACCGCCACGAACCTTGATCATACCGAAAGCATTAGAACTCTTGAACTCCTGCATAATGTAGCAATCCTTCCAGAGGTGGTTTGTGGCGCCTCCTTCGCCCCATGCTTCGGACAGGTTGATTCAACAGATAGTTCAAGTGGTCCGGATTGGGATTAGGCGCCCACTTCGATTCGGTTGTTTACCCTTGCGCCGCTGGCCTTGTCTCCGCGCTGGTGTTGGCTACGAAGTCCATGTTGCCATTCGCTTACGCTTGCCTCCACCATTACCGCCGAGTCATGTTGCTGGCCCTTGAGTTGCCGTTCTTCCTTCCTTCCTCGTCTCGCCATCGCCGACTCGGATCCTTGGTACTATCGTAATCAGCATACTTCACTAAAGCGCCCATGAGAGTGCCCATGTCATTACAAAACCGCTTCATGCACCCCAACTTCAACTTTAAAGGCTTAAACCGCAGTTGCCCTCCGTGGTTAAGATCGCAGAGTCAGCGCTGATCCGTCCGACGAGTGCAAGATTTCAAACGCGCGCACTCCAATGGGTTGTTGACTCTTCCTCGACACAAGCCGCCAAGTCCACTACGACATGGGCTGCTTACGTATCTTTGAAATTATGGATAAACCGGGTCCGCAACTGGGCCCATGAATTGATAGAATTGGGTGGCAAGCTCTTCAACCAAGTATGAGCCGTGCCTTCGAGCGTCATGGTGAAGTACTTTGCACACGCAGCCTCATCCACATCCAGCATCTCCATGGCCATCTCATAACTTTCTATCCATGCCTCCGGAGCCAAATCGGCAGTGTAATTTGGCACCTTGCGTGGACCCTTGAAGTCCTTGGGCAAGCGCACATTGCGTAAAGCGGGGACGAGGCAAGGCACCCCCAAAGAGCTAGAGGTAACCCCAGGCTTGACCGAGATTGTCCGATGAACCGTGTAAGTCGATAAGCTCGATGTCGTGCTGCCAACTCGCCTCCCGGCGCCGGGCCCGGTCCACCACCTCCGGGCGTTATCGACGCCACCTGCCGGGTTGTTGCCACGGGCGCACCACGCCGTGCATTACTTGATACGGCCGGTTCATCCACGCGCTCGCTATAGCTCCGCTTGGGCGGGGGTAGAGTGGATCCGTCGGCCGCATTTAATACGCTTCTGCTGGACCAAAGCTGTCCTAAGGAGCTCCTTGACCCGACGCGCCTCTACCGCTCGTGGTGAATCACCTTCAATTGAATAGCCTCCAGCCGTGCCGCAGCTGCAACAAGGTTATCCATCGGTTGGAGTAGTGACCGGAGGTGTTTGCACAGCTCGAGGTGCATCTGGCGTTATGGCGAGGTAGATCTATTGTTGGCTGGACCGGCGCCGCCGTCTTGTGTGCTTCCGCCGGTTTACCACCGCGGATTACTGGTTCCCGCCCGGGTGTTGAAGAGGTCTCTTTCTTCAAAGCTGAAGGCAAACGGATCAGATTTCCTTTTCATGACTTCATGTGACGCGTTTTGATCCAAAGATGAGCCAATAAGCTTGTGCATCTATAGCGCCCGCTCGCCATCATCCTGGCGTCTCGCAGCCTGCTAGATCCGCTTTAGCCCGAGTGATTTGTTCCTTCACCTTCGCAATCTCCGCGTTATGAGCGTCCTGATCCGCCGGGTTAACCTCTGTCATGAGCGCAGCCACACATCGAACAGATATGACAAAACTTGAGCCGGCGGGCGACAGGCCTCCTCGCCCGGCAATTGCCGCCATCGTTGAACCGGCAATCATCGCCGCAACGGTCAAGAGTGAAGCATCGCTTGTGTACCGCCATGAATATTCCAACCCGTTGGGCAGATCGAGGGTCCGGAATATCGCCACCATCGGAACAACCCCAATCCGCCATCTTGTAGCCGATGAGATTGTAGATTCGCCCGGTTGACGACTGTCGTCGGAGTAGACGATGGTCTCGCCACCGCACTCGATCCGCCCTCATAACTTCCTCCGTGGATGACTCCCACAAAGGCACGCTTCACGGCCGGTTTAACTCGGGCAGATCTCAGACGCTGAGCCGCCTCGACGAGGTCGGTGCGATGTCCGGCCAGCCCCGCTCACCAATCTTGCCGATGAAAACGTATGCCACCAAAGGGGACCCGCACCAGACTCAATCGAGCGGCCTCGGGCCCCACCTGCATCGTCGATGTAGAGCTTGCCGACGACTCTTGGTCATCCGCCCACAAAGATAGCCTTCGAGTCCTTCGAACTTGCCCTCCAAGATCATCAAACCATCGTGAGATAGCCCCACGGTGGGCGCCAACTGTCGTGGTTTTGTCACGGCAGATGTCCTCATGAAAGGACTTAGTCGTGGAGCCATCGCTACGGGTTAACTTGAAGGGGTTAAAGCGGACGCAAAGACACAAGAGTTATACTAGTTCGGCCCCTTCGATGAAGGTAAAAGCCACGCCTAGTTGTGATGGATTGATGTGGCCTCGGCGACTAGGGAGCAAATAAGCTTCGCCTAGGCCTCGAAGTTGTTGTTGTCTCGTCTTTGAACCGCCCCGGTCGCCCCTTATATACACGGGTGACGCCTGTCGGTTCGAGAGTCCCAATCTCCGGTTCATACTGTATCCGGGTTGGTCTCTCTATTCCTAACTTACAATACAAGTTTACATACCATGCCGGTTTACGGCTCTGTGTTCTAAACCGACTACGTGCCTTGGGCCCTTACTTTCATGCCTCTTGGGCTTTTACACCGCTGAACTATCGACGGTTAATCGTGATAGCCGGCTTATTAGGGATGATAGACTACTCATATCAATAAGGAATTCCTTCTTTTCCGGGAGCCCATTCGCACAAAACTCCAAAGTTAAGCGTGCTTAGCTTGGAGTAGTGTCGATGGGTGACCGACCGAAGTTGCTCCGGTGCGCACGAGTGAGGACAAAGTGCGCAGAAAAGACTAGTATTGATCTGTGGGGCCAGTCTAGATCCCGCCAGAGTAACGCGACCACCGCGGTGTGTCCGGCATTACAAGTTGGTATCGAGCCGACCGCGGTTACACGGATGGTTGCGACAGGTGCGTGGTCATGTTGTTCATGACGTTTGTGACCCGTCAGGCACCCGACATGGCACATGTACCGGACCGAAGCACGACGCTTGTGCCAAGAGGGAACGTTTCGTGGCCCGACGAGGACGCCGGTTCCTCCGAGGGGGGTGTATGTGATAGCCTGGCTTATTAGGGATGATAGACTACTCATATCAATAAGGAATTCCTTCTTTTCCGGAGCCTGGTCGGATGTAACTCCAAAGTTAAGCGTGCTCAGCTTGGAGTAGTGTCGGGATGGGTGACCACCGAAGTTGCTCCCGGTGCGCACGAGTGAGGACAAAGTGCGCAGAAAAGACTAGTATTGATCTGTGGGGCCAGTCTAGATCCCGCCAGGAGTAACGACCACCGGCGGGTGTGTCCGGGGTCCACTTGTAGCGCCCCCGATGCGGCTATATCTCCCACGTGTCGAGGCACGACTTAGAGGCATAACCGCATTGAAAGCAATGTCGCAAGTGAGGTGATCTTCACACAACCCATGTAATAAATAGGGAAAGAGATACATAGTTGGCTTACAATGCCACTTCACACAAGACATAAATAAACATCCATCATCCGTAGTACACTCAAGGTCCGACTACGGAACCAAAATAAAAGAAGATACCCCAAATGCTACACAGATCCTCGAATCGTCCCCAATCGGGCACCACTATCGATCATCGTGAAAAGACACATAGTAACGACCACGCCTCGTCGAACTCCCACTTGAGCTCGGTTGAGTCACCGTGACCGCATCGCCGAACTCGCAACTGTTTTGAAAGTATCTGTGAGTCACGGGACTCAGCAATATCACACCCGCGAGATCAAGACTATTTAAGCTTATAGGAAGGACATAGTAGTAAAGTGGAGCTGCAACAAGCGACTAGCATATATGGTGGCTACATCGCAAAAGAGAGCGAGAAGAGGAGCAAAGCACGGTCGTGAAGCTAGTAGCGATCAAGAAGTGATCCTGAACTACTTACGCCGACATAACTCCAACATCGTGTTCACTTCCGGACTCCGAGAAGAGACCATCACGGTTACACGCGCGTTGATGTGTATTTTATTTGAGGTCAACTTCGGTTTTCTACAACCGACATTAACAAATTCCCATCTCGCCTCATAACCGCGGCACGGCTTTCAAAGATATTACCCGCAGGGTGTCCTAACTTAGCCCATTATAAGCTCTCACGGTCAACGAAGGATATTCCTTCTACCGAAGACCCGATCAATCTCGAATCCCTGACTACAAGACATTTCGACAAGAATAAAACAAGACCAGCAAAGCCGCCCGATTGTGCCGACAAATCCCGATAGGAGCTGCACATATCTCGCTCTCGTGGCACATCCGGATGAGACTAGCTACGAGTAAAACCAAGCCTCGAAGTTTCCCTGCAGGCCCTGCAGTAGCTTCGTTCGGGCCAAGACTCAAGGAGCACCGTCCGGGGTTAAAATAAAGATGACCCTGCTCGCGAAACCCGGGGAAAAGGCTTAGGTGGCAAATGGTAAAACCAAAGTTGGGCCTTTGCCGGACGAGTCTTATTCAAAGCGAACTGTCAAGGGGGTCCCATAAATCACCCAACCGTAAGGAACGCCAAATCAAGGAACATAACACCGTAAGACGGAAACTAGGGTGGCAAGAGGAACAAAACACTGCATAAGGCCGAGCCTTCCACCCTTTACCAAGTATATAGATGTGTTAAACAAAGCAGATATATATATATATTGTGATATCCCCAACAAGTAAACATGTTCCAAAGAGGAACAACATCTCCATGTTCCAACAAGGAACAAACTTCATCTTCACCTGCAACTAGCAACGCTATAAGAGGGCTGAGCAAAGCGGTAACATAGCCAATCAACGGTTTGCTAGGAAAGGATGGTTAGAGGCTGACATGGCAATATGGGTGGCATGATATAGCAAGTGGTAGGCATCGCAGCATAGGCATAGCAAAAGAGCGAGCAACTAGCATAGCAAAGATAGAAGTGATTTCGAGGGTATGGTCATCTTGCTCGCAATGTTCTCGAGTTGTCGAAAGCTTGATCCTCGTGAAGCGTTCTCAACAGGTTCCTCGCTCACGCACTCGCCTCCGGCTCTACCCAAAGCAACAACACAAACAAAGGAACCACAATAAATCACGGTGCAATGCACAATCAACATGATGCAAAACATGACATGATATGCGAGATGCGATATGCAATGCATATGCGCGCTCCGGAAGGTAAATGATGAACCAGGCATCAACTTGGCAAACCAAGTATGCCACTGGAAAGATGAGATGATTTCAGTTGAAATCGATATAAAGATCACCAGAATCGGATGCACGGTTTGGAAATGACAAGCAAAACAAGAATGGCACAAAACTGCCCTTAACAGCATGATGTAAAATGACATGTTCATGAACATGCTCAAATGCAGAAACTAATGCCACCACTGAGTTGGTGGGATTTTTCTACCCCAAAAACATATATAATATGTTAGGGTTGCTGTAGAAAAATCATCACAAATGCACAAAGTCAAAACCTGCCTAAAATGGTAGGTAACAGAAATGGCATTTTCCATATTTGGAAACGTCCAGAAATGGACTTGCCTGAAATGGAAAGAGAGGGCTATCCAGAAATGGAAAACGCGGGGATAAGGAAAAAAAATAGAAGGAGGAGGGCGCTGAGAGGCTGACTGGTGGGACCTCATCATCATAGAGACTATGTTACAAATACCCACAGAGGAAATAACAAAAGGGGGGGCGTGGATTCGCACCGGTCTCCCCGTGTGGTTTCGCAATAGCAGCCACCGGGCTAGGCGGGCGGATCGAAAGGGAAGGGCTTCGGCCCCCTTTAGGTAAACACATCAGCCGAGCGACTCTGCTGCCATACAGAGTAGACGACGGCGCCGGCGAGGCAACGACGGTAACTCCACCGGTACGGCCTCCAAGGCCGTAAGGGAAGGGAGAAAGGCGCGCGGTGAAGGGAAAAAAACAGGCGCGTGTGCTCGAGCAAAGGCTCGACTCGGGCTCTGGCGTCCGCGGGCGCATCGGCAGCAGCAGCTACGGCGACTCGGGACAGCAGGTGCGCGGAGCGCGAACGAAGCGCGCGCGCCGCCACGGTGCACGATGGGGTGAACCAGAGCGGGAACACGGCACCCACGCACGGCGTAACATCACTGCACCAAAATCTTCAGATCACGCCGAGCACGCCGAGCACGGAAAAGACACGGATCGGACGCGTTTCACGGGTCCTAAATGCCATGAAAAGAAAAGGGGAAGGTAGGTGCGTTACTAGCTCACCCTAGGACACGACGGGTCGGCGGAGACGTCAGAGGCGACTTAGAGGGAGCTCAACTTGGCGGGCCACCGTCTGCCAAACAGGGGAGGAAGAGGACGACGGGAAGTAGCCGGACTTGACGACCCAAAGCGAGGAAGAGGACGACGGGACGAGTCGACGCCGTGGAGGAAGACGGACGACGTTGGCGAGGCGGAGGTGGCCGGAGTGCACGCCGGCACGAGACGCGCCTCGGGCCAGGCGCCGGACGGAGCAGCTACGGTGGATCTGATGTTCCTACCACCGGGCGGCGCGGCGTAGAGGAAGAGGGAAACCCTAGGGGCGGAGGACAAGGAGAGGGATAAGTAGGGGCTAGGGCGACGGATCGAGCTCGCTGAGCCTCGTGCTCATGGTCCCCATGGCAACGGGCGAGAGGAGGGGGAAAAGGTGGGTGCGGGAGCAGGCAGACATCGCTGAGCGGGCCGGATGGCCACGTGAGAGAACCTAGCGGGGTGTACGCGGGAGCAGGTTGCCAAGACAGGAGGAGAGGAACGAGCGGGCTGGCGCAAGGCTCACCGGGCTGCGGGCTGGTTAGCTGGGCCGGCTTGGAGGCCTCGGCTGGCTGCTCAACTCTCCTTTCCTATTTTCCAAACAGGAATAGAAAAGAAAAGCACAGTGGAAAAAAGGAGAGGAGTTAGAGTATAGAGAAAATATCCTCAAACTCCCGAACTCTCCACTATTTTAATAAATTGCATTGGGCATTTTTAAAGGTAGAAAAATAAGACAAGTTTGAATATAATTCAAACTTGTGTCATTTTTAAACCTGACCAAAACAACTTCAAATAAGGAGACATTTGGCAGAGAGGTTTATGATATGGAGCAGGATTTGCAGGGAGAAGATGAACATTAATTGAGAAAGGAAAAGATAGCACTTGATAAAAGAAGGAAGTAAAGGGGAAGGAGGAGGTGGTAATGCAAGTTTTAAGTATGGAACATGCAACAACATAATATGTAAGAGATCACAGCAAGCACATGATGAGGATGGAATGCAAGATGACAAGAGGCACAAATGCAATATGGTAAGTTGAGCATGACAATGAAAAGAGAAAACCACATAACCAAGCAAGATGAGGCCAAGCATGACAAAACCCACAAGAATTGGATGAAGGTCAAGTTAATATATAGCCAAAATGGGACATGTTACAACTGGGGTGTTACAACACTCCACCACTACAAGGGGATCTCGTCCCGAGATCTAGGACTGAAAGAACTCCGGATATTCGGAACGGAGGTGATCCTCGCGCCCCGTGTAGCTTCTCGGTCGGAATGGTGTGACCACTTCACTTTCAGGAATTTGATTGACTTGTTGCAGTCTTGCGGTCGGTTTCTTCAAGAATAGCAACGGGTGCTCATGATAAGAGAGATCTTCTTGAAGGTCAATCTCTTCAAGTTGATAGTGCTCAGAGTCTTGAAGCACTTGCGGTTGTGACACGTGAAACACATCGTGCACATTTGCAAAGTTGGATGGAAGCTCGTTGATAGGCTAGATCGCTCTTTTCCCAATGATCTTGAAAGGACCCACGATCTAGGGGCAAGCTTCCTTTGATACCGGGCGACGAGTGCCTTTCATTGAGAGACGCGAGGTAGACATGGTCTCCGATTTCAAAAGCCACATCACGGTGCTTATCATCATAATAGTTTTCCGCGCGATTATGCTGCTTTGAGATTCTCACGAATGACTTGGCACATTTCTTCCGCTTATGTGATCAAGTCATTGCCAAGAAGTTGGCGCTCACCGTCTCGCATCAATTGAGAGGAGTACGACACTTTCTCGCCATAGAGAATTTCAATGGGGCCTTGCCCAACTCGCTGGAAGCTGTTGTTGTAGGAGAACTCGCATATGGAAGACAATCTTCCCACTTCATACCGAAGAAATGACACAAGCCCCGAGCATATCTTCAAGGATTTGATTAACTCGCCAACTTGGCCACTTGTTTGAGGATGGAAAGCTGTGTCAAACGAATGTTGGTGCCCATGGCCTTCTAAAAGAATCCCAAAACTTGAGGTAAAGATGCTGCCACGGTCTCAAGAGATCACTTGTGGAATGCCGCAAGGAGACAATCCTCGAGGTGTATAGCTCGCCAACCGAGCTGCTGTGATAGATTCTTTGATAGGAAGAAAATGAGCCACTTTAGTAAGCTTGTCAATGACAACGAAGATAGCATCATTTCCACGCTTGGACTTTGGAAAGCCACCACGAAGTCCATTTCAATATGATCAAACTTCCATTCGAATAGCAAGAGGTTGAAGGAGACCAGCTGGTCTTTGGTGTTCTCGCTTTCACTCTTCCGCAGACATCACATTCATTCACGAATTGAGCAATTTCGCTTCATTCGAGTCCACCAATATGACCGCTTGAGGTCATGGTACATCTTCGCATTTCCAGGATGAATGGATAGAAGCGAATTGTGAGCCTCGCTCATAATGACTTTTCTTAGATCACCCTTAGGAACCACAATCCGTCCTCAAGAAAAGAGTATCTTTGTCATCAACGTGGAAGCACTTGTACTTGAAATGCCCTTATCGATACCATGTTTCACCTTTTTCACCATGATATCCGTAAGTTGAGCCTCACGAATCTGATCTTCCAAAGTAGGAGAGACTATGAGGTTGGCAAGAAAGCCTTGAGGAACAACTTGAAGATTCAGCTTATGGAAAGCTTCACAGAGATCCGCTGAAAGGGCTTGAGGATTAGATCACAGGTAAAGAAGCCTTCCCGCCAAAGCATCTGCAATGACATTGGCTTTGCCCGAGTATATTCAATACTTGGGTTGTACTCTTGAATCATTTCACCCATCGAGTCTGCTCGAGATTGAGGTTGGGTTGAGGAAGATATACTTGAGACTCTTGTGATCGGTGAAAATGTCCACTTTCCTTCCCAACAAGAGATGTCTCCACGTTATTAATGCATGGACAATCGCCGCCAACTCAAGATCGTGAGTGGGGTAGTTCTTCTCATTGGGCTTCAATGGCGAGGGGTATAAGCCACAACTCTCTTCTCTTGCATTAACACAAGACCGAGACCTTGAAGAGAAGCATCACGTAAAACTTCAAATGGCTTGGATTCATCAGAGGAGTCAAGACAGAGCTGTGACGAGTTTCTCTTTGAGAGTATTGAAAGCAACGCCACACTGTGGAGACCGTACATACTTCACATGCTTTCGAGAAGGTTGGAAAGAGGCTTTGCAATCTTGGAGAAGTTCTCAACTAATCTTCGCAATAACTTGTAAGACCAAGAAAGTCATGAGCTGCTTGACATTCCGAGGAGGTTCCCAATTCACAATTGCGGACACCTTCTCGGGATTAACAGCGATGCCCTTGGCGGAGATGATATGACCAAGATAAAGCACTTCATCAAGCCAAAATTCACATTTGGAGAACTTCGCATAGAATTGGTACTCCCTGAGCTTGTCTAGCACCAATCGCAAATGTTTGGCATGATCCTTCTTATTCTTGGAGAAGACCAAAATATCATCAAGATAGACCAAGACGAATTCATTGGTGTAGGGGTTGAATATGAAGTTCATCATCCGAGAGAAAGTTGGAGGAGCATTGACGAGGCCGAAAGACATGACAATATATTCATAAGAACCAAAGCTTGTTCTGAATGCTGTCTTGGGAATATCTTGTTCACGAATGCGAATCTGATGATAACCCATATGAAGGTCAAGCTTAGAGAACACTGCAGCACCTTTGAGTTGCTCGAAAAGCTCATTGATGTTGGGAAGTGGATACTTATTCTTGATTGTCTTCTTATTCAATGGACGGTAATCGACGCAAAGTCGGTCCGTGCCATCCTTCTTCTGGACAAAAAGAACACCACAACCCCAAGGAGATGAACTCGTCCGATCAAACCCAGACGCCTTGTTCATCGAAAGCTGCTTCTTCAATTCCTTCAGCTCATCAGTCCAAGCTTGTATGGACGCTTGCAACGGGTTCAAATGCGTGCTCAAGATCGATAACGAACTCAATCGGCCGATGAGGAGGCATACCCGAAGCTCTTCTCGAAAGACATCTTGGTACTCACAAATGATCGAATTGAGAGATAGCATTCAGTTCGCCTTCTCATTGAGAGAAAACAACCAATGGTTTCATCACGAGCGCATAGACGATCACATCATTAGAAGAGTGAGTCAATTGATTTCCCCGCAGCACAATCAAGCTGAGCTTTGTGCCGAGAAAGCCACCCATTCCGAGAATAAGATCAATATCCGAGTCACCAAGGACAATTGGTTTAGCCGTAAATCTATAATCGCCCATCTTGATACCGACATTCGAACCATCATGCTAGAGCTCAAACGCTTAGCCGAGAAATAACTTGCAATGCTTTAGGTAATTCCTCTCAGATCAAAATTGTGCTTCGATGCAAAAGGATATGACATGAAAGAATGCGATGCACCAAAGATCAAATAAGACTTTTGCAGAAAATCATTAATCGAGAGATTACCCATTATCACATCGTAAGATTCTTCCGCTTGAGCTGCATTCATCATATTGACCTTTGCAAACTTGGGATTATGCTTGACCACCGCATTGCTGGAAGATTTCACAGAGGAGGAGGCGAAGGCGCTTTGGTTGAAGCACTTGTTCAGATAGTGACCTTTCTCACGACATTTGTTGCAAGTCACCCCGTAGAGCGGACGGTGGTAAGGAGCACTTGACCTTGGAGCTTGAGAATTAGACTTGTTCTCGATAGCTTGGGTTGGGTGGGTGGGAAGATCCACGCCACCTGAGTTCTTCTCACGATAAGGCCGATGAACGAGGAGGAGGAAGGTAGAACTTCGCCGCTTAGCTGCCACTTGAGAGGAAGAAGAAGACTGAACTGCATCCCCGATTCTCTTCTTAGAAGCCTCACATTTGAGCTGGGCAGCTTCTTGCTTCAGCCATGTTGTAGAAATCATCATACTTATCTCGCTCAAAAGCACAAGAGCTAATTGCAGATCTTCTCTCGCACCACCTCCGAATTGATAGATCATACTCTTTTCATCGTGCACGCCTTGCTTAGCAAAACGAGCGAAGCCTCGAACTGGATATTGTATTGATAGACGACATGTTGCCCTGCTTGAGATTGCGGAACTCCTCACGCTTGCTCTCAACAACACTTTTGGAATGTGATGAGCTCAAATCACGCGGAACTCATCCTGTGAAATGACACGACCTCCTCTCGAATCTTTGTATTGTCGGTACCACTCAGCAGCTTGATCCTTGAGTTGAAACGATGCAAACTTGACAAAGTCCTCGTGTCCGACATTGCTACATTCAAAATGCTTGCGACGCCCACTAACCAATCGTCAGCTCTCGTGGCCTCGGCTACGTAAACCGAAAGACTTCGCTGATTAGCGAGGAACCGATCGAGAGTAGCAAAATGCGGCTGATTGCTGCCTTGACCTTGATTTCCTTGATTGCCTTGCCCTCGAGTAACGCTTCTGCAAGAGCTGCAAAATCATCTCGAGCATTGGCATTGGTGGCTGCCATGATAGCTTGCTGTGCCTCCGGAGGCGGAGGTGGAGGTGGAGGGTTCGACCGATCCCCATCATTGCGATCCGGATTCAGACGCTGGCATGGAGCCATCCTCAAGAGGGTGACGTCTGCTAGTCCTTTGATAGACAAAAGATATGTAGAATCCACGGATAGAAATTGCAACATATAGTCTTCACAATAAATATTCAACAAGAATGAACGAATGAATTCCAAAAGTTAATCATCACACGCCCATTAAAGGTGAGAAGCCACTTAGATAAAGATATGGAAACAACATCTGCCTTAGAAACAACTCAATATCACAACTGAAAACAAATGATTGGCTTCTAGAATGAGCCGAACAAACACATGATAGAGATTTCGTCAAAGTGTTCGTGGTGGGGCCCACACGACACGACGACGATAGCGGACGTCATTTAATGACAAACAAGACGCCCCCGAATCAGCATAGCCAAGGGTTCTTTAAGACGCCTCGCACCATCAGAATCGACCGTGAATGGGCGGACCACTAGACGTTGAACCCCAATCTCAAATCATACATTTGTCGGAAAGAATATCCCGTAAGCTACTAGAATTCCACCTATAAACTCCCAAACTTTCCGGTTATGCAAACTGTGTTGGGGATACAGGGACACAAAATATATCACCCAAACTAACAATACCTAGATCCAAATTGATCCATCCACAACACATAACCAAGAAATCTCGAAATCATGTACCTCGATCTTCAAAAACATCCGTTATACAAGTCATGGCAATATTCCCCACTCGCCACAAGATCGGGCTATCGTGGTTATCTCACCAACAATCGCACAAAAGAGATTTCGATGTCGGCAAAACTCGTATTCCAGAATCGCAACGATAAAATTGTGACGACAACACCCGGAGCTCAACTCCCGGACACCGCCACAACCCCTAAATGTCGAGGCACCAAGAACAATGTTCTCGCCACAAAACCATCGGAACGATTCCAAGATACCCACGTGATCCTAAATTTTTTTAGTGAAATTTGAGGAGAGAAGAGTCAAAACTCTACGCCAGAGACCTCACAGAGCTAATTTAAGGACTGGGAGTAAAAAGAATCCTACTCCGATATATATAATCCTAAGACTCAAAACATTTTCCATTCTAGACTCAACAACGCCAAAGAAGCAATCAAGTAGGGGGCTCTAAGTCGGGAAGGCTCGATTACCAACTTGTAACGCCTCGATGCGGTTATATCTCCCACGTGTCGAGGCACGACTTAGAGGCATAACCGCATTGAAAGCAATGTCGCAAGTGAGGTGATCTTCACACAACCCATGTAATAAATAGGGAAAGAGATACATAGTTGGCTTACACGCCACTTCACACAAGACATAAATAAACATCCATCATCCGAGTACACTCAAGGTCCGACTACGGAACCAAAATAAAAGAAGATACCCCAAATGCTACACAGATCCCCGAATCGTCCCAACTGGGCACCACCGCTGATCATCGTGAAAAGACACATAGTAACGACCACGCTCCTCGTCGAACTCCCACTTGAGCTCGGCTGAGTCACCTGACCGCATCGCGGAACTCGCAACTGTTTTGAAAGTATCCGTGAGTCACGGGACTCAGCAATATCACACCGCGAGATCAAGACTATTTAAGCTTATAGGAAGGACATAGTAGTAAAGTGGAGCTGCAAATGTTTACTAGCATATATGGTGGCTACATCGCAAAAGAGAGCGAGAAGAGGAGCAAAGCACGGTCGTGAAGCTAGTAGCGATCAAGAAGTGATCCCGAACTACTTACGCCGACATAACTCCAACACTGTTCACTTCCTGACCACGAGAAGAGACCATCACGGTTACACACGCTGTTGATGTGTATTTTATTTGAGGTCAACTTCGGTTTTCTACAACCGACATTAACAAATTCCCATCCGCCTCATAACCGCGGCACGGCTTTCAAAGATATTACCCGCAGGGTGTCCCAACTTAGCCCATTATAAGCTCTCACGGTCAACGAAGGATATTCTTCTACCGGAAGACCCGATCAATCTCGAATCCCTGACTACAAGACATTTCGACAAGAATAAAACAAGACCAGCAAAGCCGCCTGACAGCCGACAAACCCGATAGGAGCTGCACATATCTCGCTCGTGGCACATCCGGATGAGACTAGCTACGCCAGAAACCAAGCCTCGAAGTTTCTGCAGGCCCCTGCAGTAGTTTAGTTGGGCCAGACTCAAGGAGCACCGTCCGGGGTTAAAATAAAGATGACCTCGGCTCGCGAAAACCCGGGAAAAGGCTTAGGTGGCAATCGGTAAAACCAAAGTTGGGCCTTGCCGACGAGTCTTATTCAAAGCGAACTGTCAAGGGGGTCCCATAAATCACCCAACCGTAAGGAACGCTAAATCAAGGAACATAACACCGTAAGACGGAAACTAGGTGGCAAGAGGAACAAAACACTGCATAAGGCCGAGCCTTCCACCCTTTACCAAGTATATAGATGTGTTAAACAAAGCAGATATATATATATATTGTGATATCCCCAACAAGTAAACATGTTCCAAAGAGGAACAACATCTCCATGTTCCAACAAGGAACAAACTTCATCTTCACCGCAACTAGCAACGCTATAAGAGGGCCGAGCAAAGCGGTAACATAGCCAATCAACGGTTTGCTAGGAAAGGATGGTTAGAGGCTGACATGGCAATATGGGTGGCATGATATAGCAAGTGGTAGGCATCGCAGCATAGGCATAGCAAAAGAGCGAGCAACTAGCATAGCAAAGATAGAAGTGATTTCGAGGGTATGGTCATCTTGCTCGCAATGTTCTCGAGTTGTCGAAAGCTTGATCCTCGTAAGCTGCTTCTCAACAGGTTCCTCGCTCACGCACTCGCCTCCCGGCTCTACCCAAAGCAACAACACAAACAAAGGAACCATAATAAATCACGGTGCAATGCACAATCAACATGATGCAAAACATGACATGATATGCGAGATGTGATATGCAATGCGATGCGC
The DNA here is from genome assembly GCA_021605205.1 of Aegilops longissima. Classification (NCBI taxonomy): domain Eukaryota; kingdom Viridiplantae; phylum Streptophyta; class Magnoliopsida; order Poales; family Poaceae; genus Aegilops; species Aegilops longissima. Next base: position 422,290,437 of record CM038679.1, read on the forward strand.
GCTCCGAAGGTAAATGATGAACCAGGCATCAACTTGGCAAACCAAGTATGCCACTGAAAGATGAGATGATTTCGCTGAAATCGATATAAAGATCACCGAATCGGATGCACGGTTTGGAAATGACAAGCAAAACAAGAATGGCACAAACCGCCCTTAACAAAGATGATGTAAAATGACATGTTCATGAACATGCTCAAATGCAGAAACTAATGCCACCACTGAGCAGGGATTTTTCACCCCAAAACATATATAATATGTTAGGGTTGCTGTAGAAAAATCATCACAAATGCACAAAGTCAAAACCCGCCTAAAATGGTAGGTACAGAAATGGCATTTTCCATATTTGGAAACGTCCGAAATGGACTTGCCTGAAATGGAAAGAGAGGGCTATCCAGAAATGGAAAACGCGGGATAAGGAAAAAATAGAAGGAGGAGGGCGCCGAGAGGCTGACTGGTGGGACCCCATCATCATAGAGACTAGTGTTACAAATACCCACAGAGGAAATAACAAAGGGGGGCGGATTCAGACCGGTCTCCCCGTGTGGTTTCGCAACAAGCAGCCACGGGCTAGGCGGGCGTGATCGAAAGGGAAGGGCTTCGCCCTTTAGGTAAACACATCACCGAGCGACTCGCTACATACGTAGTAGACGACGGCGCCGGCGAGGCAACGGTGGTAATTCCACCGGCACGGCCTCCGCGGCCGTAAGGGAAGGAGAAAGCGCGGCAGAAGGAAAAAACAGGGCACGGTGCTCGAGCAAAGGGCTCGACTCGGCCTCGGCGTCTGCGCGCACCGGCAGCAGCAGCTACGGCGACGGGACAGTTGGTTGCGCGCTGAGCGCGCGAACGAAGCGCGCGAGAGCCGCCACGGTGCACGATGGGGGTGAACCAGAGCGGGAACACGCACCCACGCACGCGTAACATCACTGCACCAAAATCTTCAGATCACGCCGAGCACGCCGAGCACGGAAAGACACGGATCGGACGCGTTTCACGGGTCCTAAATGCCATGAAAAGAAAAGGGGAAGGTAGGTGCGTTACCCAGCTCACCCTAGGACACGACGGGGTCGGCGGAGACGTGCTGTAGGCGACGAGAGGGAGCTCTGAACTTGGCGGGGCTACTTTCCGCGAAACAGGGGAGGAAGAGGACGACGGGGAAGTAGCCGGACTTGACGACCCCAGGCGAGGAAGAGGACGACGGGGACGTAATCGACGTCGTGGAGGAAGACGGACGACGTTGGCGAGGCGGAGGTGGCCGGAGTGCACGCCGGCGACGAGACGCGCTCTCAGTTGCGCTCGGGACGGAGCAGCTACGGTGGATCTGATGTTCCTACTCACCTGGCGGCGGCGGCGAGAGGAAGAGGGAAACCCTAGGGGCGGAGGACAAGGAGAGGGATAAGTAGGGGCTAGGGCGACGGATCGAGCTCGCTGAGCCTCGTGCTCATGGTCCCCATGGCAACGGCGAGAGGAGGGGGAAAAGGTGGGTGCGGGGAGCAGGCGACATCGCCGAGCGGGCCGGGATGGCCACGTGAGAGAACCTAGCGGGGTGTACGCGGGAGCAAAGGCCAAGACAGGAGGAGAGGAACGAGCGGGGCGGGCGCAGGTTTCACTGGCCAAGTGGGCTGGTTAGCTGGGCCGGCTTGGAGGCCTCGGCTGGCTGCTCAACTCTCCTTTCCTATTTTCCAAACAGAATAGAAAAGAAAAGCACAGGAAAAAAGGAGAGGAGTTAGAGATAGAGAAAATATCCTCAAACTCCCGAACTCTCCACTATTTTAATAAATTGCATTGGGCATTTTTAAAGGTAGAAAAATAAGACAAGTTTGAATATAATTCAAACTTGTGTCATTTTTAAACCTGACCAAAACAACTTCAAATAAGGAGACATTTGGCAGAGAGGTTTATGATATGGAGCAGGATTTGCAGGGAGAAGATGAACATTAATTGAGAAAGGAAAAGATAGCACTTGATAAAAGAAGGAAGTAAAGGGGAAGGAGGAGGTGGTAATGCAAGTTTTAAGTATGGAACATGCAACAACATAATATGTAAGAGATCACAGCAAGCACATGATGAGGATGGAATGCAAGATGACAAGAGGCACAAATGCAATATGGTAAGTTGAGCATGACAATGAAAAGAGAAAACCACATAACCAAGCAAGATGAGGCCAAGCATGACAAAACCCACAAGAATTGGATGAAGGTCAAGTTAATATATAGCCAAAATGGGACATGTTACAACTGGGGTGTTACATTAACCCGGCCCAGATAGGCCGGTTTACGCCCAGTAGTAATATCCCCAACACTTTGTGAAGTGGACGGTTCCAGAGTCGAGGTGTTTAAAAGCGTAATGTTTTTAAAAGCCACGGCTCTGTGTGGTGCTTCTTTTATTAGAAGCACGGGCGTTAAGTGACTACAGCTATGGTTCTGTACCAGGTAGCGACATGACTTGTGCACTGATGATGGCGTGGACGTTCGTGGCAGTGTTAAGGGTCACATGCACGGGCGTGAAGCGCTAAAAGGCATGTTGCCCTATAATATAGAGTCACACTCCTGTGTGTTTGTGTTCGAAATGATTCCGTCGACTCAATCAGACGGAGAGGCACCACCGTTCAGTGCACAAAGGTTCTTTAATTGGGGAGACCCAGCAAAATTGGTTCAGATGTGAATACCCATTGTTTACTCTGTGAAGCACAGAATGGCCTATTCGAGAGACGCTGGTGTGGTATATTCTTCGCACGGCTATGGGTCCCAGGAAGGCACGGCGTTGCATTGTGTAGAGTGACATTAGTTTGTCTTGGTGTTCCAAATGATTCTATTGAATCGTTCGCACTGAAAGGCACAACTATGAAGTCAGTAGAGGCATGGTTATGCGTTACACGGAGTCACATTCGTGTGTTGATTGCAGAAACCCCACTGTTCGACGGGTGTCCCCTCGTATTCGGTGTGAACGCCGCTCCGGAAACCCAAGGGTCCGACGGCGCTTCTCCCGCTACGCCTGCTCGAGGAGGTGGAGGTATTTAATAGAGTGAACGCCACGTGTCGGCGCTGCGAAATCCAAAAGGACCGACGACCGTCTCATCCGTCGGTGAAGTGAACGCCACGCGTCACCGCTCCGCCGCCCGAGGTCAAGAAGCGCTTATTTGCCGAAGCGGCGCCCGCCACCACTAGACATCATCTCGCTTCTCCTCTTTCGCCGGCAATCTTAGGAAATCACCCATCTTTCTCTTTTCGTTTGTGACGTTCCCCGCCATGGTTCGGCACAAGATAACTACTTATGCGATGCTTACTCCCGAGCGTCGCTTTCAATTGCAGGAGGACATCCGTTCAAGGCGCGCCGCTCGGGTTGCAGCGGGCATGTCTTCCAACTCGCCGGGGCCGGAGGAGATTGGGGAGGTGGAGGAAGTGGAGGTGGATGCGTCGGAGCTCATGCAGGGAGTTGATCCAGTAGGGGGAGATGTGATGGCGGAAGAGGAGGGGGGTGACAAGGATGAGGAGGACGGCGTGCAAGGCGTGGACGAGGATGACGAGGACGATGAGGAAGGCATGGACGAGGAAGAGGAGGATGACGAGGAAGGTGTGGACGAGGACGACGAGGAAGGCATGGACGAGGATGAGGAGGACGACGAGGAAGGTGTGGACGAGGACGACGAGGAAGGCGTGGACGAGGATGACGAGGACGACAAGGAAGGCATGGACGAGGACGAGGAGGATGACGAGGATGGTGTGGACGAGGACGACGAGGAAGGCATGGACGAGGATGACGAGGACGACGAGGAAGGCTTGGACGAGGATGACGAGGACGTCGAGGAAGGCTTGGACGAGGATGACGAGGACGACGAGGAAGGCGTGGACGAGGACGACGAGGATGATGAGGAGGGAGATGACGAGGACGACGAGGAGTGGGGTGACGAGGAAGACGAGGCGGAGTTCTATCTCGGTGAGTCGGCCTTGATGGCGGAGCAGACCGCTATCCTGGAGCCCATCCAAGATGAGGCGTATGTGGAGTCCAACCGGCGCTTCCTCCGGGAAGAGCAGGCGAAGACCGATGTGCTCTTCGACGAGCTGGATGCGGAGCAGGAGGCTGAGGCAAACGACGTCGATGTCAGAATGGAGATAGTGGACATCTCCGACGACGGGGAGTAGTGTAGTTTTGTTGGTAGATGTTTGCTTTTCCATGTTTTTATGCTTTTCATGTTTTATGTGTTTGTAAAGGTTGAACAATGTCAAGCAATAATCGTTGTCAGAACGGAGACAGTTTCATTTCCATGTCAAACAATCGTGTTTTGTTCTTAACTAGTAGTACTACGCCATCCAAAATAAATGTGTCAACTTTGTAAAGATAATTCACATTGTATCGTTAGTACAACGTTGAGCTTAATTAATTTGTGATGGAAGGTGTATGTTTTATTACAAATTGCAGTTTTAAGTACCATATTTGTCGGAAGGCATATGTTTTATTACACTGTATTGTTTTATTATAGATTGCAGCTTCAAGTACAAAATAAACGTCTCAACTAGGGCACATATTTGATTCTAGAGATTTCAGTGTGGTTAGATTAGGTTTCAACATGGTTAGATTCTAGAGAGGCACTCAACAACATGCACAAAAAAGCTACAGATGTGCTTCTGAGAAGCACCGTCTTGCATGGTTTTACCGCAAGATGGGATTCGGCATTTATCCAGGACATTCCGGGTTTTATAAGTGTAGAAAGAATTGTTTTTCACTTATACGTGAGAGGCATGAATGTGCCGACGGAACGGGCACGGTCATGTATGAAATAGGTGCAAGGTGGTCCCTAATGTCTCCTTAATGTATCATCTATACACTTTACTGTTACAAGCACGATCGTCGTTCTTGTTGAGGCACGGAGGTGAAGGATGGAGCCTTTGCTTCTGCGATAGTCACGTCCTATATTAAGAAGGAAGCAAATCTTCACTGCACCGACACGCCGGAGTGTTCCTGAGAAGGCACGTAAGGCACGCTCCCGCCTCTGCATTTTCGGTGACGTCACGTTTAGTGCCAGCGGGGTCGACGTAATGCTCGGTTTTCTGATGTTTTTGTTTTCAGCAACTTTCTTAACATGTGGTACGGTTTTACCCGACGAACTGGAGGCACGAACGTGATTCTAAGGGAGATAGGGACGCGAAGGATCGTGATGGTGAAGGTGTGCCTCTGTTTTCAAGAAGCTTTCATTGACACGTTTTCATTGCGGGGCCATGGCCTATGAGTTTTTGTGTCTTCAAGGCATTCGCCTCATTAACGGACGGAAGTCAATTTACGACGGTTCCATAGGAGTGGAGGCACCAAGTGCGCCTTCGTGGGTGTTTTAAGTAGCTAGTTGGTGTTATTGACGACAACCGTGCCTCTATAGTGTTCTTCTCCGAGGGTCACGGGCGTAAGCAATGTTTTCCAAGGAGAATAAACACCTAACTACCTCTGTATTCAAAATGTTTTTCCAAAGTGTTCCATACGAATGATTTTTAATATTTGTGTGTGCACTGGTTTGTTAGAACATTGTGCACTGCTTTTAGGAGCATCCTGTAATTGTTGTCCCTGCATTTCGACGCTGCATCCACAAAGGTATTAGTGCATTGCATGCTCGTCATTTTTGTGGATTGCTATGTGTACCTGCTCTGTGTGTTACGCTAATCGTATAGTATTTGTACTGTGCTTATATTTTTCAGTTCACGCCAATATATTCTAATAATAGAAAACTGCAACATTGTACTAGAAATAAACTTGTTCAGAAGATATGTAAACTGGAAGCAAAACTACAAAGTTATCTGTACTGTGTCTATATTTTTCAGTTCACGCCAATATATTCTAATAATAGAAAACTGCAACATTGCACTGGAAATAATCTTGTTTAGAAGATATGTAAACTGGAAGCAAACTACAAGGTTAACTACGACACAAGCAAATCTAAATTTAGAACAAGCAAACGGCAGTCTTGAGAGAAAGCAAATCTAACGGGAAATCTAGAATGGCATGAGCAATCTTCTAGTTACTTTTCTTGGCCGGGACCACCTGCTTCAGTAGTCGTAGTCGCCGCAGGACCTTGCGAGCTTCCTGGTCTGCTCCTTCTCGAGTTTTGCCCGGCGGAGGCCTTCCTGGATGATGGTGAGGTGGCTCCATATCTCGTACGCAGCGTAAGCATCTTTTGCCGCGTACTCGATGTGCCTCATGGATAGGGGCATGCGCGCCCAGTGCTGGTGCTCTGCGTTGGTGAGCTTCTTCTTCATGTTGTTGTAGTAGTCGTGGACAATGATGCCTGAGACATCCCCAAGGGAGTCCAGAGGCTTGGTAGTTGTAGGCACTCTCCATTCCTTCTGGATGTCGATGAAGTGGGCGATCTCCAGTCCGACGCGCCCGAGCATCTCTATGTCGCCATCGATGGAGAAGCCAGCAAACGTGTATCTGGGGTCGGCGAGGAAGTTGTCGAACCTGGTGCAATTCTTGTCGGCGGCGCTCAGTTGGAAGAGCAACACCCGATGATCCTTGCCGATGGAGAGCTGGACAAGGGCTGGTTTCTGATCTTCGCCAACATCGTTGGTGTACTCCACATCAACTCCGACGATCTTGTGGTGCTCGAACCGAGGTGTCGCCAGACCGCCGATGGGGGTCGCCGCCTTTGTGCAAGTCGTTGGTGTGGATCACGTGCAACTTGGTGTTGCCGTGGGCCTGCACCTCCATGAATTCCTTGATGAATCCCATGGCCTGGAGCAGTTGGTCCTCCTGCAACCTGGTTTTTCGTGGGGAACAATGAGTGGGAGCGCAATGGCGATTTCTGCTGTTAGTGTGTAAGAAGGCCGCGACGGAAGTCTAAATTTAAGGGCGGGGAAGCGGCAAAGGAGTGCACGATCTCACTGTCGATGCGGTTGTGCACATCATGGGTTCTGGATCATGGTTTCATCTCCCTGGTGGTGCAGTTGTGCACATCCTAAATTTTCGATAGTGGTTCTTCTTTATAAAAAATAAAAATAAAATCAGCATTTACGCTTTTAGCAACAAATGATTCCAAAGAAGTCGGGAGATGTTCGTTGTCTTGTGTTGTCACAAATGTTAACTTTACAATTTATCCGTGAGGCATGCAGGGCGTATGTAGAGGCACAAGTCTCGCCAATAGAAGCATGCTTGAAGTGGCTGGTTTAACTCTCAGACACACGGGCGTGGTACATTCATTGGGAGTGGCAATTGTTTTCAGTGATACATTCGCTGGTACGAGCAGTGCTGTGTTTTTTCAGAGGCACTGTTGCAGCTGATGCTATGAGATGGACAGAAAGAACGAGAAGCAACGACAGACGTGGATATGCAGCTGCAAGAAGCACTTATACAACAAGAGGTACAAGTAGAGGCATAGGTACGATGCTACGTCAGGCACGAAAATGAAGTTACGTGGTTCACGGACATTAATTCGTGCTATGGTGCTACGTGAGGCACGGGCACGAACAAATAGCCGTGCACTCAACTACATGTGCAAAAAGCCACATATGTGTTCCTGAGAAGCACCGGCCTCCATGGTTTTGCCGCAAGGTGGATTCACATTTATCCGTGGCATTCCGGTTTTACAAGTGTAGGAATAATCGCTTTACACTTATATGTTCTGTGGCGAGGCACGACAATTACTTTTGTGACGAAAGAATGAACGCCGAATGTACGGACGGAGGATTGACAATAGGCATCCGCTTATCGCTTTTTTCGAATGTTTTTCAATTAACTTTGAGAGGCATGAATGTGACGACGAACAGGCACGGCCATGTCTCGAAATAGTGGCAAGGTGGTCCCTAATGTGTCCCGAATGTATCACCCGTAATGCTGCATCACATAAGCACGGTCGTTATTCTTGCAGAGGCACGGACGTGAGAGTCATGAATGTGTCGACTCAACAGGCACGGTCATGTCTGAAATAGTTGCAAGTACGAGATGGGTAGAAACAATGAGAAGAAACGAGGGGCGTATGCATGCAGCTGCGAAACACACTTATACAATGAGTAGAACAGCTAGAGGCACAGGTACGATGCTACGTGAGGCACGGACATGAACCTATGTGAAGGCATGGATGTTTAAGGTGACTGAGCCATAGGGGAAGGCACTAGGTTTTTAGGAGAAGTGCTGTGCGGTTGACAGAGGTGTATGCTTGAGCTCATCGCAACAAACTACTTGGCATGACGCTATTCTGCGGAGCACCATAGTGAAAAATATGTATACTACTGACGTGCGGAGCTAGCAACATCACTAAACTATTCTGAAACATACTTCACCACAGCCATTCATCCTCCATTATTATTCAGCGAACCCCTTTATTATTATCAGAGATAAATAAACTAACCCACGTAAGTGTTTCACATTCTTTGACAGGGAATTTTCACCACCGTCCTCTTGGATGTAATTATATGCTCGCCACATACCATGACATAACTAAATAACAAAACTGATGTGTACAGCTGTTCAAAAATGTACATAAATTACTGAATTAGGAAGTATAGCCACCGCAACGCCTATCGTGAAAGGTCGTTGATTATCATCCGCAGCAGCTTCATGTTTCCCAATGTTGGCCACCGCTTTCAATTGTGACAAGGACAATTGAACCAACCTTTAGCTGAGCTTCCCGGCAAAATCTGAAAACTGTCACCTCCATTCGCCGCCGGCTCAGATGGAGTACGCTAGTTGATGTCTATTGCATCATACATCTCGTTAGGCTGATACTACTGTTTTGAGGTAGATTTCTGTGTTCATCTTTAGAAGCCTCACAACGGCAGACGGATTCTCTCGCAGATTGTACCGATATTACTAGATAAAATCAATGTACAAGGACATAAAACATCGAAAATAGCAAAGAAAACCATGGCAGTGGATCAAAACAAATATTAAATGACTAACGAGACGACCATTTTTGACATTGGTGACGTTTAGACGCTGCACAAATGGTATGGTGGGGAAGTCGTCAGACTCAAACACATAGTATATCATCTGTCCTAATTGTCTCAGATGAGAGGTTTACGCTTGACCAACACTGCTTTTCCCAACGCATTCTCTCTCGAGTCATTTAGAAAATCAAGAGCTGCATGGAAAAAATAACTCATTTTTAAACTAATTTGTTTAAATAGATGAACTCGTATTTAAGTTTAAATGAATGGTTAAATTCAATGCATGTGATCAAGTTGGGATGATAATCAACATAATTGCATAAAATGTTTTCAAAATAACTTTGACTGTAAGTATGTCATTAATTTAGTGGACAGGGTAGGAGTACCAAATTACGCCGATAAACGAGTTGATAAAACAGATGGAAGTTGGTGCACTTACCTAGTGATGGTTTGGGAGGGCCTCGTGACCTCCTTGAGAATCACCGAGTCTCAGATCTATCTCAATGGACAGACTCAAAGATCCGTGTTTATGATGATTAGATCTCAATAATGAAGATCGAGTCACTAATTAACTTTTCCCAGCCAGTCCATGAATTTTAGACCGTTAGGTTCATCGGTGATGTAGATCTCATACTACATGATCCTCGCTGGTGATCAAGATCGATTTCTTTGTTTTCCTTCTTCTTGAAATGCTTCCTCTTCACCATCGAATCAACTACTTTGCCATTCGCCAGATCTTTGTCCGTCCGCTAGCGGACGGCAAAGAAGGTCTTGCCATCACCACCAAAAGCAGACGACAAAGAACGGCAGACGCAAAGAAGCTTTGCCATCGTCGGCTCTTTGCCGTCACCACCGAGGGCAAAGAATCTTTGCCGTCACCGGCCGAGGGCAAAGAGAGAGGTGGCCCCACCCCGCCCGCTTAGAAAAAACTTATCGTTTCATTCTTTGCCGCCCGCTAGCGCATTTACAAAGACAGATAAAGGCGGACGACAAAGAGCGGCGGACGGCAAAGAGCAGAGTAACCAAATGACGCCACCCCCGCACTCACTCTCTCTCTTCTTCTCTCTCCTCCCGACGCCCGCCCCTAGCTAGATCCACCGCCCCGCCTCAAGCACCCTTGGCCCGCCGCCCCACCACCCTCCGCCTCACCCCACCCACCGACGCCTGTCGCCCCACCACCTCCGCCACCTGGCCGCCTGGCGCCGCCTCGCCACCGCCTGGCTGTCTCTGTCACCACCACCTCCGCCTCACCCCACCCGCCGACGACTGCCGCTCGGCGCCCTGCCCGGGTGCCCTCCTCCGCCTCGATGCCCCCGCCGACCGGCCCCATTGTTGGTGAGGGACTACTTTTTTTTTTCTTCTGTTTTTCATTTTTTTATTGTTTAATTGTTAGTGCTAGATTGTGTTAGTGTTAGTGTTAGAAAAGAATTAGAAGAAGTAGAAGAAGTAGAAGTAGTAGAAGAAGTAGAACAACAAGAAAAGAAAAGAAGTAGAAAAGATGAAAAAAGAAAAAGAAGAAAAGAAGTAGAAGAAGAAGAAAGGAAGAAAAGAAAAGAAGTAGAAAAAAGATGAAAGAAGAAGAAGAAGAAAAGAAGTAGAAGAAGAAGAAAAGAAGAAACGAAAATAAGTAAAAAAGTAGAAAAAAGATGAAATAAGAAGAAGAATAAAGGAAAGAAGAAGAAGAAGAGAAAGAAAGAAGAAGAAGGATAGAAGGAAACACCCCGACCCCCTGACCCCGACACCACACCCAAACCCCTGACCCCCCTGACCCCGACACCCCGACCCCGACACCCCGATCCCCGACCTGTGACCCCGACACCCCGACCCCGACACCACACCCCGACCCCGACACGACACCCAGACACCCCGACCCCGACACGACACCTGCACACCCCGACACCCACCCCGAATTCAAAACAGCACTCGAATTCCCGACACGGCACTCGACACCGACATTTACGACACCCTCGACCCCGACACCTCCCTAAAGGTGTTCTTGGGCCTTCTAGAGGCCGACGGGTCATATATTTGTGAATTATTAGTTAGGTCATATATTTTTCGATTTTGTTATGAAAACATCATATATAATTGTGTTGATCGGGTAGATTTAAATGTGCAGTTGTTTCACCGCCATGTAGGTTTGGTATTCGACGACCTCGCCGTGTGTTTGATTTAGCTCTCGCCTTCGCTCGTGGGTGAGCACAAATGACATGTCCTCCTCCCCATTAATTATTTGCGCTGTTTCGTGTTCGTGCCGATGAAATTTGATATCTAGCTATATATGTGTCTTGAATCATCAAGATATGTGAATCAATATGTGTCTCCTGCTCGAAAGGCTATAGTTATAAATATGCATGCATTTGCATATTTATAACCTTGATTCTTTCAATTGTCCAACGCTATTCATGGATAACTCGAGATGTGTAGATTGGGTTCGTTTTCCATATGCTGAGCTCCGATCCGACGCATAAATTTTGTCGCTGTTTCCCTTGTTGTTCTCCGGCACACATCCTCTCTGCTTATTGTAGAGACGGTATCAGAGAACAGCGGGAGGTGCTGCCAAATTTTAAGGCCGGATCCGAGCATAGCATGGGAAAATGAACCCAATCTACACATACTGGGTGGGATTAGGACCTATCATTACCTATTAGAGTGTAGGTTGCATGGACGTAATAAAATTGACTAAGTAGATCAACCGATGAATATATACATGGTGAATTATATATAGAATTGTTGTGTGTCCAAGAGTTCGAAAGTCAAGATGAGTGATCGTGCATGGATGTATACCGTCACACCGGGTCGTAACAAATGGAGCGCTGAATGGTTCACAAAACCAAGGGGTTTGTGCAAGCCGATTTGCAAATGGCCGATGAAAACTCGGTGCCCCTGCTTCCGGCAAGCGGCAATTGGGAAAAGAGGATGAGGCTGAAATGGGAAAACACCGCAGAAGAATGGTTTTACGCCCGATTATACGGTGTGGACATTTCATGGTGAGTCCGCCTAACGTGACTGAAGCTGAGGTGGATCATCGCTAAACCGATGAGCATGGTACTAGGATGGAAAACATGGTGCAAGACTATGATGATGCTCGGATTCTGGACGAGGAGATGGAGGAATCTGCAAAGGCCTTCAATGAAATGTTGGGGTCTTCAAAACGCCCGCCCACGAGCACATCGAGCTTTGTTAGTTGGATGCCATCTCACAAGTAATGGCTCAAGGCTCAGCTCAACTTGGGCAGAGAATGCTACGATGCAATTATGACAAGATTTGGACGCTTTCACCCAAAGGCCATGTAATGCCCGCAAACCTGTACCACCGGACAAAATCCTCCGCAATCAAGATGCCCTATGAGAAGATACATGCCCGTGAGAAAGGATTACCTTATTTAGGCTTGACTATGCGGACTTGAACTATTGTCCCATTTCCAAGTCTTCGTGAATATTGTGGTAGACAATGTTGGGGAAGTAGTAATTTCAAAAATTTCCTACGCACACGCAAGACCATGGTGATGGCATAGCAACGAGAGGGGAGAGTGTCCGTCCACGCACTGTGAGACCGAAAGCGGAAGCGCTATAACAACGCTGTTGATGTAGTCATACGCCTTCACGATCCGACCGATCCAAGCACCGAACGACGGCACCTCCGAAGTTCTCGCACACGCTCAGCTCGATGACGATCCCTGACCGATCCAAAGAAAGAGTCGGGATGAGTTCCACAAGACGACGGGCGCAGGACGATGTTGATGCTCCATCGACGCAGGCTTCGCCTAAGCTCCACGACGATATGACTTCTCCGCGCAGGCTTCGCCTAAGCTCTACGACGATATGACCAAGTGGAATATGGTGGAAGGGGCACCGACACGGCTAAGGAACCATCCAGATCAACTTGTGTGTTCTAGGGTGCCCCCGCCTCAGATATAAAGGAGCCAAGGGGAGGGGCTGGCCGGCCAAGAGGGGCGCGCCAGGAGTCCTACTCCTCCGAGTAGGATTCCCTCCAATCCTAGTTGGATTAGGATTCCTGAGGGGAAAGAGAGAGAGAGGGGGGGCTCACCTTTCCTAGTCCCACAGGACTAGGGAAAAGGGGGGGGCGCCACCACCTAGGGCTGGCCCTTTCTCCTTTCCACCAAGGCCCACTATGGCCCATGTAGTTCCTGGGGTTCCAGAACCTCCTAGATCCAGAATTTCGATTTCACTTTAACACTCCGATGTCCAAATTTATGCTTCCAATATATCAATCTTTATGTCTCGACCATTTCGAGACTCCTCGTCATGTCCGTGATCACATCCTCGACTCAACAACCTTCGTGCATCAATACTTATAAACTCATAATGAACTCACATCAAACGTTAAGCGCAAGGACCCTACGGGTTCGAGAACTATGTAGACATGACCTAGAACCATTCTCGGTCAATAACCAATAGCGGAACCTGGATGCCCATATTGGTTCCTACATATTCTACGAAGATCTTTATCGGTCAAACCGCATAACTATTATACGTTGTTCCCTTTGTCATCGGTATGTTACTTACCCGAGATTCGATCGCCGGTATCCAATACCTAGTTCAATCTCGCTATCGGTAAGTCTCTTTACTCGCTCAGAATACATCATCTCACAACTAACTCATTAGTTGTAATGCTTGCAAGGCTTAAGTGATGTGTATTACCGAGAAGGCCAGAGATACCTCTCCGACAATCGGAGGACAAAACCTAATCTCAAATACGCCAACCCAACAAGTACCTTTGGAGACACCTGTAGTACTCCTTTATAATCACCCGCCATGCCAGGACGCTTGGTAGTACCTAAAGTGTTCCTCCGTAAACGGAGTTGCATAATCTCATAGTTATAGGAACATGTATAGGTCATGAAGAAAGCTTTAGCAATATACTAAACGATCAAGTGCTAGGCTAACGGAATGGGTCATGTCAATCGATCATTCTCCTAATGATGTGATCCCGTTAATCAAATGACAACTCATGTCTATGGTTAGGAAACATAACCATCTTCGATTAACGAGCTAGTCAAGTAGAGGCATACTAGTGACACTGCTTGTCTATGTATTCACACATGTATTATGTTTCCGGTTAATACAATTCTAGCATGAATAATAAACATTTATCATGATATAAGGAAATAAATAATAACTTTATTATTGCCTCTAGGGCATATTTCCTTCAGTCTCCCACTTGCACTAGAGTCAATAATCTAGTTCACATCGCCATGTGATTTAACATCAAATAGTTCACATCTATATGTGGTTAACACCCATAGTTCACATCATATGTGACCAACACCCAAAGGGTTTACTAGAGTCAGTAATCTAGTTCACATCACTATGTGATTAACACCCAAAGAGTACTAAGGTGTGATCATGTTTTGTTTGTGAGAGAAGTTTAGTCATCGGGTCTGCCACATTCAGATACGTATGTATTTTGCAAATCTCTATGTCAACAATGCTCGCACGGAGCTACTATAGCTAATTGCTCCCACTTTCAATATGTATCTAGACCGAGACTTAGAGTCATCTAGATCAGTGCTAAAACTTGTATCGACGTAACCCTTTATTTACTAACTTTTGTCACGCCCATAATCGAGAAACATATCCTTATTCTACTAAGGATAATTTCGACCGCTGTCCATTGATCTACTCCTAGATCACTATTGCACCCCTTGCCTGCTTAGTGGTAGGGTATGCAATAGATCCGTACACAAGATGACATACTTTATAGAACCTATGGCTGATGCATAGGGAATGACTTTCATTCTCTTTCTATCTTCTCGTCGTGGTCGGGTTTTGAGTCTTACTCAATCTCACACCTTGTAACACATGCAAGAACTCTTTCTTTGACTGTTCCATTTTGAACTACTTCAAAATCTTGTCAAGGTATGTATTCATTGAAAACTTATCAAGCGCCTTGATCTATCTCTATAGATCTTGATGCTCAATATGTAAGCAGCTTCACCGAGGTCTTTCTTTGAAAAACTCCTTTCAAACACTCCTTTATGCTTTGCGTAATAATTCTACATTATTTCCGATCAACAATATGTCATTCACATATACTTATCGAAAGGTTGTAGTGCTCCCACTCACTTTCTTGTAAATACAGCCTTCCAAAAGTCTCAGATAAAATCATATGCTTTGATCAACACATCAAAGCGTATATTCCAACTCCGAGATGCTTGCACCAGTCCATTGATGGATCGCCGAGCTTGCACATTTTGTTAGCTCCTTTAGGATTGACAAAACCTTCCGTTGCATCATATACAACTCTTCTTTAATAAATCCATTAAAGAATGTAGTTTTGACATCCATTTGCCGATTTCATAAAATGTGGCAATTGCTAACATGATTCGACAGACTTAAGCATCGCTACAGCTTGAGAAAATCTCATTGTAGTCAACACCTTGAACTTGTCGAAAACCCTTTTGTGACAAGTCGAGCTTTGTAGATAGTAACACTACTATCGTTGTCCGCCTTCCTCTTGAAGATCCATTTATTTAACATGGCTTGCTGATCATCGAGTAAGTCAATCAAAGTCCATACTTTTGTTCTCATACATGGATCATATCTCGATTTTATGGCCTCAAGCCATTTCATGAATCTGGGCTCATCATCGCTTCCTCATAGTTCGAGGTTCATCATGGTCTAGTAACATGACTTCCGAACATGATTACCGTATCACTCTGGTGCGGATCTTACCGAAGACCCACGAGGTTTGGTAGCAACTTGATCTGAAGTTTCATGATCATCATCATTAACTTCCTCACTAATTGGTGTAGGAATCATCGAACTGATTTTCGTGATGAACTACTTTCCAATAAGGGAGAAGGTACAATTACCTCATCAAGTTCTACTTTCCTCCCACTCACTTCTTTCGAGAGAAACTTCTTCTCTAGAAAGGATCCATCTTAGCAACGAAAAACTTGCCTTCGGATCTGTGATAGAAGGTGTACCCAATAGTTACCTTTGGGTATTCTATGAAGACACACTTCTCCGATTTGGGTTTGAGCTTATCAGGTGAAAACTTTTCCACATAAGCATCACAAATCCAAACTTTTAAGAAATGACAGCTTAGGTTTACTGTTAAACCATAGTTCATACGTGTCGTCTCAACGGATTTAGATGGTGCCCTATTAAACGTGAATGCAGCTGTCTCTAATGCATAACCCCAAAACGATATTGATAAATCGGTAAGAGACATCATTGATCGCACCATATCAAATAAAGTGCGGTTATGACGTTCGGACACACCATTACGTTATGGTGTTCCATGTGGCGTGAGCTGTGAAACTATTCCACATTGTTTTATATGAAGGCCAAACTCAGAACTCAAATATTCTCTTCCACGATCAGATCAGAAACTTTATTTTCTTATTACGATGATTCTCCACTTCACTCTGAAATTCTTTTGAACTTTTCAAATGTTTCAGACTTGTGCTTTATTAAGTAGATATACTCATATCTGCTCAAATCATCTTGTGAAGGTCGAAAATAACGATACTTGCCGTGAGCTTTAACACTCATCGGACCGCATACATCAAGATGTATTATTTCCAATAAGTCATTTGCTCGCCCATTGTTCCGAGAATGTAGTCTTTAGTCATCTTGCCCATAAGGCATGGTTCGTAAGCATCAAGTGATTCATAATCAAGTGATTCCAAAATCCCATCAAGATGGAGTTTCTTCATGCGCTTTACACCAATATGACCTAAACGGCAAGTACACAAATAAGTTGCACTATCATTATTAACTTTGCATCTTTTGGCATCAATATTATGAATATGTGTATCACTACGATCGAGATCCAACAAACTATTTTTATTGGGTGTATGACTATTGAAGGTTTTATTCATTTAAATGTAACAACAATTATTCTTTGACTTTAAATGAATAACCATTTTGAAAACTATTTTCATTGGGTGTATGACCATCAAGGTTTATTCATTTAAATGTAACAACAATTATTCTTTGACTTAAATGAATAACCGCTTTGCAATAAACATGATCAAATCATATTCATGCTCAACGCAAACACCAAATAACATTTATTTAGGTTTAACACTAATCCCGAAAGTATAGGGAGTGTGCGATGATGATCATATCAATCTTGAACTACTTCCAACACTCATCGCCACTTCCCTTCAACTAGTCTCTGCTTATTCTCAGAACTCCTGCTTCGAAGTTACTAATCTCAAAGAACCAACAAGTATCAAATACTGTGGGGCTACTATAAACACTAGTAAGGCACACATCAATAACCTGTATATCAAATATACTCTTGTTCAATTTGCCACCCTTCTTATCCGCCAAATACTTGGGGTAGTTCTCGCTCAAAGGACCAGTTCCATTGCAGCAAAAGCACTTAGTCTCGTGCTTAGGTCCAGACTTGGCTTCTTCACCGAACAACAACTTGCTTGCCGCTCTTCTTGAAGTTCCCTTCTGCCCTTTGCCATTTTGCTTGAAACTAGTGGTCTTGTCAATCATCAACACTTGATGCTCTTTTCTTGATTTCTACCTTCGCTGATTTCAGCATCACGAAGAGCTTGGGAATTACTTTTGTCATCCCTTGCATATTATAGTTCATCACGAAGTTCTACTAACTTGGTGATGGTGACTAGAGAATTCTGTCAATCACTATCTTATCCGGAAGATTAACTCCCACTTGATTCAAGCGATTGAAGTACCTGCATAATCTGAGCACATGCTCACTAGTTGAGCGATTCTCTCCATCTTTTAGCTATAGAACTTGTTGGAGACTTCATATCTCTCAACTCGGTATTTGCTTGAAATATTAACTTCAATTCCTGGAACATCTCATATGGTCCATGATGTTCAAAACGCCTTTGAAGTCCCGATTCTAAGCTTTTAAGCATGGTGCACTAAACTATCAAGTAGTCATCATATTGAGCTAGCCAAACGCTCATAACGCCTCGATCCGCTTCCCGCAATAGGTTTGTCACCTAGCTGTGCATTAAGGACATAATTTTTCAGGCAGCAATGAGGATAAACCTCGATCACGGATCCAATCCGCATCATTGCTACTAACATTTTTCAACATAATTTTCTCTAGGAACATATCAAAACAAACATATAAAAGCATAGGGAAGCAACAACGCGAGCTATTGATCTACAACATAATCTGCAAAATACTACCAGGACTAAGTTCATGATAAATTAAAGTTCAATTAATCATATTAAAACTCCCACTTAGACAGACATCTCTCTAGTCATCTAAGTGATTACGTGATCCAAATCAACTAAACCATGTCCGATCATCACGTGAGACGGAGTAGTTTCAATGGTGAACATCACTATGTTGATCATATCTACTATATGATTCACGCTCGACCTTTCGGTCTCCGTGTTCCGAGGCCATATCTGTTATATGCAAGGCTCGCCAAGTTTAATCTGAGTATTCAAGGCAACTGTTTTGCACCCGCTGTAGATGGACGAGAACTTATCACACCCGATCATCACGCGGTGTCCGGGTACTACTTAACTTTGGCAACAAAGGCATACCGTGGAGAACACTTCTTGATAATTTTAGTGAGAGATCATCTTATAATGCTACCGCCAATCAAAGCAAGATAAGATGCATAAAGGATAAACATCACATGCAATCAATATAAGTGATATGATATGGTCATCATCATCTTGTGCTTGTGATTCCATTGCCAAAGCACCGCCATGATCACCATCGCCACCGGCGCGACACCTTGATCTCCATCGTAGCATCGTTGTCGCCTCGCCAACTATTGCTTCTACGACTATCGCCATCGCTTAGTGATAAAGTAAAGCAATTACATGGCGCTTGCATTTCATACAATAAAGCGACAACCATATGGCTCCTGCCATTGTCGATAACTCGTTACAAAACATGATCATCTCATACAATAAAATATAGCATCACGCCTTGACCACATCACATCACAACATGCCCTGCAAAAACAAGTTAGACGCCCTCTACTTTGTTGTTGCAAGTTTTACGTGGCTGCTACGGGCTGAGCAAGAACCGCCCTTACCTACGCATCAAAACCACAACGATAGTTTGTCAAGTTGGTGCTGTTTTAACCTTCGCAAGGACCGGCGAGCCACACTCGGTTCAACTAAAGTGAGAGAAACAGACACCCGCCGTCACCTTTAAGCAACTAGTGCTCAAGCGGTGAAACCAGTCTCGCGAAGCGACGCTGTAATGTCGGTCCGGCCGCTTCATCTCACAATACCGCCGAACCAAAGTATGACATGCTGGTAAGCAAGATGACTTATATCGCCCACAACTCACTTGTGTTCTACTCGTGCATATGACATCAACGATAAAACCAGGCTCGATGCCATTGCTGGGGAACGAGTAATTTCAAAAATTTCCTACGCACACGCAAGACCATGGTGATGGCATAGCAACGAGAGGGGAGAGGTCCGTCCACGCACTGTGAGACCGAAAGCGGAAGCATTATAACAACGCTGTTGATGTACTCAGACGCCTTCACGATCCGACCGATCCAAGCACCGAACGACGGCACCTCCGAAGTTCTCGCACACGCTCAGCTCGATGACGATCCCTGACCGATCCAGCAAAGTGTCGGGATGAGTTCCACAAGACGACGGTGTGGTGACGATGTTGATGCTCCATCGACGCAGGGCTTCGCTTAAGCTCCGCGACGATATGACTTCTCCGCGCAGGCTTCGCCTAAGCTCTACGACGATATGACCAAGTGGAATATGGTGGAAGGGGCACCGACACGGCTAAGGAACGATCCGTAGATCAACTTGTGTGTTCTAGGGTGCCCCTTGCCCCGTGATATAAAGGAGCCAAGGGGAGGGGCTGGCCGGCCAAGAGGGGCGCGCAGGAGTCCTACTCCCTCCGGGAGTAGGATTCCCTCCAATCCTAGTTGGATTAGGATTCCTGAGGGGAAAGAGAGAGAGGGGGTTGCCCACCTTCCTAGTCCTAGTAGGACTAGGGAAAGGGGGCACGCGCCACCTAGGGCTGGCCCTTTCTCCTTTCCACCAAGGCCCACTATGGCCCATGTAGTTCCCGGGGTTCCGTAACCTCCCTGCATCTCGTAAATTTCGATTTCACTCGAACACTTCCGATGTCCAAATGTAGGCTTCCAATATATCAATCTTTATGTCTCGACCATTTCGAGACTCCTCGTCATGTCCGTGATCACATCCTCGGACTCAACAACCTTCGTGCATCAATACTTATAAACTCATAATGAACTGTCATCAAACGTTAAGCGTGCGGACCCTACGGGTTCGAGAACTATGTAGACATGACCTAGAACCATTCTCGACAATAACCAATAGCGGAACCTGGATGCCCATATTGGTTCCTACATATTCTACGAAGATCTTTATCGGTCAAACCGCATAACGACATACGTTGTTCCCTTTGTCATCGGTATGTTACTTACCCGAGATTCGATCGTCGGTATCCAATACCTAGTTCAATCTCGCTACCGTAAGTCTCTTTACTCGCTCCAGAATACATCATCTCAACTAACTCATTAGTTGTAATGCTTGCAAGGCTTAAGTGATGTGTATTACCGAGAAGGCCCAGAGATACCTCTCCGACAATCGGAGTGACAAAACCTAATCTCAAATACGCCAACCCAACAAGTACCTTTGGAGACACCTGTAGTACTCCTTTATAATCACCCGATACGCCAGACGCTTGGTAGTACCTAAAGTGTTCCTCCGTAAACGGGAGTTGCATAATCTCATAGTTATAGGAACATGTATAGGTCATGAAGAAAGCTTTAGCAATATACTAAACGATCAAGTGCTAGGCTAACGGAATGGGTCATGTCAATCAGATCATTCTCCTAATGATGTGATCCCGTTAATCAAATGACAACTCATGTCTATGGTTAGGAAACATAACCATCTTCGATTAACGAGCTAGTCAAGTAGAGGCATACTAGTGACACTGCTTGTCTATGTATTCACACATGTATTATGTTTCCGTTAATACAATTCTAGCATGAATAATAAACATTTATCATGATATAAGGAAATAAATAATAACTTTATTATTGCCTCTAGGGCATATTTCCTTCAGACAATGGTATGGATGAGAAGACATGCATCAAAATCCCCGTTAGTGTTCTTTGGTATATGCCAACTGTATCAAGACTTCAATGTCTTTTCATGGTCAAGAGACGCCTTATTGAGATGACATGGCACAAAACAGCAAAAGAACCTAACTAGATGCGATGGGAATCGATGATGGTACACACATCGGATGGTGTTGTGTGGAAAAGTTTGATGAATTACATGTCGACAAAGCGGCAGATCCTTGGCATCCTCGAGTCGGCATCAACACGGATTGGTTCAATTGTGTTTGGTATGACGGCATCCCAATACAGCTTGTTGGTCTGTGATTTGTCTTTCCACCAATCTCCCCGACAGATTATGCAAAGAAAGAACATTTTCCGATGTTGATAATTCCAGGCCCAACTATCCGGGAAAAATATGAATGTGTACATGCAGCCGCTTAAGGACGAATTTCAAGAAGCCTCGATAATGGGTTCAAGACATACGACGCCTATAGCAAATGAAACTTCATAATGCGGTTCGGTACATGTACTCGACGATGACTTGTCGGGCGATGCGCTTATTCGCTGGCTGGTGTGTGCATGGAAGGTTCCTGCCCCACATGCAAGGGAGCTCTTGAGTTTCATTGGCTTCAGCCGGTCGCAAGTTTTCTTGCTTCGACATGCATAGACAGTTCCTCGGATCCTTGCCATAAGTTCAGGAAAGACAAGAAGAACTTCATCGAGGTAGAGTTGTAAAAACTCGCACCACCTGCGCTGACAAAGCCAATGCACTCGGATCGCTTAAACGCCTCGAGCCAGATCCAGAGCGCCCTGTGGTACTTCAAGGGTATAATTCTAAGCACGCCGACTCACAAAACATGCTTATGGGACCTGCCTTACTTCAAAGACCTCCTTTGCCCACACAACATCTACGTGATGCACATCGAGAAGAATATCGCCGAGGCACTTTTTGGTACATTGTTCGCATAGATGGGAAGTCAAAGGATAATACTAAGGCTAGAGTCGATCCGAGGCGCTATGTGATAGGCCGTTACAAAACATGAAAGAACCGAAGGAAAGCAGAATCGACGAAGCCAAAGGCATGGTTCAATCATGGATGGCCAGCTATGAGGGAAATTATCTTGTGGGTGAAAATGCAGTTGATGTTCCCCGATGGGTATGCAATAATCTAAAGAGGGAGCGAGTCTTGATAAATTGAAGATATTTGGTCTCAAGAGTCATGATTGGCACATATGGATTGAGCGGTAATGCCGGTGATGTTATGTGGCTTCATCCCCGAGGATGAATGGCTAGTATCGGCAGAACTCAGCTATTTCTTCCGTGTTCTTTGTGCGAAAGAACTATCGTCTGGCGTATAGAAGAAATGGAAGATTTGGCACCGGAGTTGATCTGCAAGTTAGAGAAGATCTTTCCACCGGGCTTCTTTAATCCAATGCAGCATTTGATTTTGCATCTCCCACCGAGGCAAGATTGGGGCGGCAAAATCGCTGGTGCTACCTAACCGAGAGGATGCGTAAGACGCCGAGAAAAATGTAAAATAAACATAGAATTGAAGCATCGATGGCTGAGGCATTCATCATCGAGGAGGCGGCAAACTTCGTGACAGCACACTACGAAGCCAAAATCGCTATTTGCATAATCCAAGCCTTGGTACAATGTCGACGAGCCTAAAAGGGTGGATCCAACCTCAGCCTATTCAAAGGGAATCTCGCACCAGCCAGTGTTTCAATCCAAGATCTTTGGATAACGAAGAATGCCGGACCATTTCGTTGTATATCTTCAACAACTTTGATAGAAGTGCGGCTGTACATCGAGTAAGTTCTCGGTACATTGTTTCTCAACTTCTATATCCTTTGAACTGCTCTTATTCCTGGATATTTCATACAGTCGATACGTCGCCCTATTCTCGTATGGAGCGGTGATCCAAAAGGATTCCGTTGAAGAGTATGAGCTTCTCGCAAAGCAAGGAGGCGGCTATCCCGGTTTCATCTCTTGGTTCATACAAACGGTAATTTCTATTAGACAATTTCATTTCATTCGCTAATTTGTGCGTAATGCAACAATCCTTTCATATTAAACGTGTAGGCTAATTCAGAGTCTATGGACGCCGAATTGAGACAAGTCGCTAATGGTTTTGACTATAAGGTCCGCTCATTTGACAAATACGACATCAACGGGTATCGCTTGCATCTATGGCAAAGAGCTATCTATGGTCACCAAAAGTCTACAAATTGTTGTGTATCTCGCTATCGGTGAAGGAGGTACCGAGTATTATGGGAGAGTTGAAGCAATTTATGAACTTCTATTCTATGGTGAAACCCACCGAATGTCGTAGTCTTCAAATGTTATTGGTTTCACCAAGGAGACTAGAAGGATTCATGAACATATAGGGCTAGTTGAAATCAACCAAAGAACCATTTAGATGTTCCCGATGTCTATATTACGGCTCAACACGCCACTCCAAGTATTCTATCTATCAGGCCCGCCAAACTAATCCAAATCTGAAAGGTTGGGATGTCGCTTGTGAAGTGCCGCCACGCATAGACTATCTCCCCAAAGGAAGAGGATTATGAACCTCGATTAACCTGCATACATATGAAGGAGAATTCTTCCAAGAGACACGCCTTTCCAAAAGCGCTTCAAGAACTGCTATACTTCACCCCAAAACATTGAAGTAGACAAAGGAAAGTGAATCCCACATCACCCGTGAGGAGGAAAAGAAGAGCCGTAACAAGAAGAGGTTATCACACGGATGACCTATCAATGCTTGACTGATTACGTAAAGGTGGCCTTCCACATGTTGATGCCATCGAACCCTATGAGCCCGCCATTGATTATAGTGATGATGATGATTATGCATTTATTGATGATACCGACGAGATTATTAGTAGTGTCGTATTCAATTTTTTATGTTGTACTTGATGATGATACACTTAAGTGATATACATATTATTATTCATGTCCGTATTTTTTTTATGTTGTACTAATTTCGTTTACTCTTTATCATGGCAGGTGTTGAAAGATGGAAGGGGAGCCGACTGAGGCCAAGGACAAACGTGCCCAAATTGAAGGTGTGCCACACCATCAAGGTAACTCAAGCTTATATCAGTTCGGGCGGAACTAGCTATGTGGTTTGCTTCATGATTAATGCAATTCATTCATCATGCTAGCTTGAGCCCTTTGTCGGATTTCGGGTTCCGGCAGACCCTTAAGGTTCAAACTATAGGGTGCGCGCGGAGATCCAACCCTCCACCGTCTCGTACCTCGCCGAATCGCAGGGACCTAAACTACTCGAAGGATAGCACAAGAGACACGAGATTTATACTAGTTCGGGCCACCGTTGTGGTGTAATACCCTACTCTAGTTTGTGTTGTGGTGGATTGCCTCTTGGGCTGATGAGGAACAGTATAGGGAAGAACAGCCTCGCGAGGGTCTGTTCTTGGTGGGTGTGATGCACTGCTAGGTGGTGTCCCGTCGCTCTAGCTTGAGGATCGGGTCCTTATCTCTCTCTGGATTCCAAATGCCAGATCCCCTTCTACTATGGTGGCTAGCTCTACTTATATGCGAAGGCCTTGGGCCTCTTCCCAAATATTGAGCGGGAAGGGCGCCAACAATTGGCCATTTTGAAGGGGAACAACGGGTACACTTATCCTGACTAAAGTTGGTCCTCGCCTGCCAAAGGCTCGTGATGACGCTCGCTTGGGCTCCACGATGACTCCCTTCCAGCCGCTGGGGCTGGTCTTGGTCTTGTTGCATCAAACGGATGCCTTTGCTTGATGCTCTCGCTGCGCTTGCTCCCTTTGCACCAAAGAGGAAAGGAGGAGCGCTGCGCTGGCTGGTGCCCGATCGGCGCCCTTAGTCGTCATGGCTTGCGCCATGGGCACCTCGCGAGGTACCCGCCTTGAACTCTCCGCCTCCTCGTGAGCCAGCCCGACAAGGCCGCGGCTCGAGGAAGCTCCTGGTCGCCCCGCCTCATGAGGCTTGGCCTCGCGAGGGTCTTGAGCTTGCGTTGATGAAGATGGGCTGTCCTGGCCTCCTTTGAGCCACGCCGCAGCAGCAGCAGTGCAAGTCTGGGACCCCTGCTCCCGTAACGCCAACAAGAGCCCCAGTGCCCACGGCGCGCCCGGACTTGGCCGTGCAGAGAGGTGAAAGGGCAAGTGAGAAGCGTCGTGGGCCCTAACAGCCTGCGGCCTTGGGCGCCGCGTGGCGATTGATTGGACGTGGGAGCCTCTGCAACCGTGCGGGTTGATAATAGAGCGGCATCTTCCTTGCCTCCTTTACTTTCTCCGCTTGCTGCTCAGATCCCCTTTCTTGCGCCTCTCCTCCCTACTTCCAAGACCTTCAGATCCACTCCATTGCGTTCCTAGCCATCATGGCTCGCCAAACCCGGCCGGAGCCTGTACTCTCCTCGCCTTAGACCCGCCGAATGTGTCAGCGGCGAGCCTTGCCCTGATGCGCTGGTTGGCGGAGGCGCAGGGCGTCAATGGAACAACGGTGCTCAAGGCCGGCTCCTCCGCCCCTGAGGGTCGGGGGAGTACCTTCTACCCGTTCTTTGCGAGCGCCATCATTGCTGGTCTGGTGCCTCCCTTCTCTGAGTTCTTCTTTTCCGTCCTCCGTCACTACAACATCCAAGCTCTGCACCTTCATCCCAACTCCGTCCTTCTTCTAGCAATCTTCGCTTATTATTGTGAGGCCCATGTTGGGGTGAAGCCCTCGGTGGCCTTGCAGCGCCACTACTTCTTCCTCCGAGCCTCCCGTGGTTTCGCCACAAGGCTTGTGAGCTTTGTTGCATACGGCGGAGCCATCGCCATTTCAACCCAGGAAGCGGATTGAGGGCTTCAGGAGCAAGTGGGTCTTTAGGATGCTGGGCGGATCCACCCTTGGCTGATCCTCGCCCATGGAGCCCGCCGAGAGTTCCGACGACCGTCCCGAGCGAAGCCGGATCCTCGCAAGCCGGTGCCGAGAAGGTGGATGTAGATCTGAAGCCGCCGACGCGGGCGGGCGCGGTTGACCGGTGCGCCGCTGTCAAGGATTTCCTAGAGCACCAACTGGCTCCGCCACGCCAAGATTCGCTCGATGTGGAGGCCTCACCCGAGCCCGTGGCCCGGCCGGGCGAGGATCTCGCGACGGTCCTCCAGTCCTTGGTTGGGGCGATGTGGCGAGACCGAGGGCGCCCGCGCCTGCTCCTTCTTCGCGAGGATTGGGAGCAGGTTGTGGGGTCCATGCCCGCCTTCAACGGGGACGGGCTCGTGCCCGCGGAGGCTCCGGAGGACCTGGTGGACGTGTCCTCTTCCGACTCCGGCGAAGAGGTGGAGGAAAGAGAGCCATGAGAGGGGGTTGATTCGGGGGCGGAGTCAAGGGCTCCCCCCCTGCGGCGCAGGCCCCGTGTTCTCTGCCTCCCCGAGAGTGACGATGACGAGGATGAGGATGAGCGGGGAGGCAGAAGCCTGCCCCCAATCCCAAAGAAGGACCGGACTGGGCTGGTCCCCCGCGGGTCCGCCCCGGCCCCGGGGCGATCCGCTGACGCGCCGCCTGCTCCTGGTTCCCTTGAAGCTGATCCCTGCAGCCGGCTCTCGGGCTTCAAGTATGGCCGGAGGCTGCTCGAGTCCACCAGCGACGACCTGTAAGTGCCTGCTTTCCGTCTTGATCATTGCTCTGCTGACGAGATCTGATTTCCATGTTCTTCGGCCAGGCCGGCGCCCGCGGCGAAGAAGCTGAAGGGGGCTCCTGAGGCTTCATCCGTGACGGTGCCGCTGCTCGAAAAGGAAGATGATCCTGACGCCCAGGCCCCTCCTGTCCGGGCGTCCTCGCGAGGCCTGGTCGAGCCCGCTGGGGCGAGCTCAGCCATCTTGACCCAGGCGACTCCCGAGGTGGCCTTGCTGGGCGCTGCCTCCACTGCTGTCGTGGCGCCGCTGGTTCCGCCTCAGGGCGCAGTGGTTACGCCGCCGCCATCTCCTCCTACTCCACCAACTGCTGTCTCTCCGACTCCTCCCATAGTCTCGGATCGTGCCGCCGCTGAACTAGACCGGCCGCGACAGATCTTCGGGCGCCGACCTCGCTTGGTGGCCGGGCGCTTGAGCTGGCCTCTGGCTGGATTGGCCGACGCTTCAATTCGGGCGGCGCTGGTCCAGGCCTCGACGGCTATGACGAGGAGAAGCAGGCTGTTCGTTAGGGCGAAGGTAGCCCGCGATGCTGCCCTGGGGAGGCTGCCAAGATCCAAGGTCGCTGTGAGACGCTGGAGGGCGAGCTGAAGGGCCTGCAGAACCAACTTGCCGGGAGGCCCGCCCGCCAGAGCAGGAGGAAAGCATGAAGGCTCGCGAGGCGGCCGCTGGCGACCAGGAGGCCAAGTTGAAGAAGCGCCGTGATCGCTTAGGCGCGCTGGAGCAGGAACCGGAGGCGCAGGAAGGTCGAGCTAGACGCCAAGGCGCGGGTTCTGCCAAGATCGCGTGGCCTTCATGGATATGGAGGTGAAGGCTCGCGCTTTGCCGAGGGAGCTTTATGATAGCGACTGGAGAGCCCACTGGCCGCATGCAGGACGGTCCCGCCAAGCTGCTTCCCTTCCTGATTCGTGTTTGAAGATGTCTCCTTGGTCTTGGCCCCATGGCCGAGGCCGAGGCGCGCGGTCTTGTCTTCTGCGCATCGACGCGGATCCTCACCCACATCTATCTTCGCGATCCCAGCGCCGACATGGACAACTCTTTGGAGCCGCAAGCGGCGAGCATGCGGCTGCCACGCCGAGGCTGTGAAGGGTCGCGCGGAGGCTCTGCTGGGGAAGTTCTGGCCTTCAGCACCAAGCCGAGGCGAGGCGCTGCCGGCCCTGCTGCTTCACGAGGCGAGCCCACTCCGCGCTGCTCCACCGCCGACAAGTGACTACGCCAGGCTCGTGGTCCCGCTTTAATTCCTGCACGTGTATCATGCCTCGGGAGGCGTTTAAACTTCATGCTTGGTATTTGCATAACAAAGGTGGACTGTAATATTTGCTTTTGAATTCCTTGAAATTTGTGCTTCCTACTTGCTTGTGTTCTACGCCGCAGAGCCCGGCCCCACAGATACCTCACCGCTGCTAGCCCCGACCGGAAACCAGGATGGGACCAAGGAGTGAGGGGCTACGTGATGTTAGGCTCTGAGTCGCGATGCTCAGAGTCCCCTTGGCACATGAACAGCAAGTAGGGAGGTGAGGCGGGCGGATCCACCATTCTACATCTGCAGAGCCTGCCTCGCGCATACCTCAACCGCCAAGTAGCCTTTCGGAACTAAGGGTGAGGGGCTACGTGACCAGATTAGGCTCTCGAGTCGCGATGCTCGGGAGTCCCCTTGACGCCAAACGGCATGCATACCTTGGCTCCGCCGGGAGTGCGTGCAGACGAACCAGGCCCGAGGGGCCTGGCTGGGTGGCGGCGTCTGGGCGTGACTCAGCGCAACCTCGTGCCCAGCCTCGCTGGCGCCCCGAGGAGGCGTTGCGATGAGGCCAGACATCGAGCTGGGCTCCCCGAGGTTGATGCGACCCGAGGCCACCTCGCTTGTTTATCACCAGCGGAGCATAGCGCTCCGCATGCGTGATGGGCATAGCCGCCTCGGCAGTGTCGCCGCAAGTCGCGGAGGATGGTGCTTCCATCGAACGTGGGAGGGGCTCTCCGGAGGAGCCCCGGCGATACAGCCCCACCCGACACGTGGCTGGCACGGTAGGGCTGGACGAGGTGTATCTGGGCACCCGTGAGCCAGCGCTGGACTCACGAGGCCCTACCTCAAGGCGGGTTGCGCTGGCTTTGGGCCTTATCTTCGAGTGTGTTCTCGCAACCGCCGATGCCGGTGTTTCACGCCTTTGGGTCACGGCTCGGCTGGTCTCATCGTCGCTGGCAAGCCGTGTCGCGGTGCCATGGACAAGACCAGAGGGTGAGGGCCGGAGAGCCGGTAGGAGCCCTGAGTCGCGATGCTCGTGCACCCCTTTAACGCTGCTAAGCTAGGTTAGATGACGCAACTCCACGCCTCGGTCCCGGCTCTCGGCTGGTCTCGCCGTCGCCGGCAAGCCGGTCGCGATGCCATGGACAAGACCAGAGGGTGAGGGCCGGAGAGCCGGTAGGAGCCCTGAGTCGCGATGCTCGTGCACCCCCTTTAACGTGCAAGCCGGGTCGACGCAGCAACCCACGCCCTCGGGTCCGGCTCGTGCTGGTCTCAGCCGTCGCTGGCAAGCCAGTCGCGATGCCATGGACAAGACCAGAGGGTGAGGGCGGAGAGCCGGTAGGAGCCCCGAGTCGCGATGCTCGTGCACCCCCTTTAACGCGTTAAGTCGGGTTAGATGATTAAACTCACGCCCTCGGTCCCGCTCGGCTGTTCTCGGCCGCCGCTGGCAAGCCAGTGTCGCGATGCCATGGACAGACCAGAGGGTGAGGGCTGAGAGCCGGTAGGAGCCCCGAGTCGCGATGCTCGTGCACCCCTTTAACGTGCAAGATTCCGCCACCCAGAAAAGGCACCAAATAACAAGCATGGTGGAGAGAGAGCATAATCCTAGGGAAAAAGTAGGAAGGATACATGCCACTGGATCTGGCCCGAGCGGCTTGGGGATGATGCAGCCCGAGGGGCGCCCAACAGATAGCTAAAGACATGAAATAAAGGGATACATGCCGCAGGACGGACCCACGCGCCTGGGAATAATGCGCCCTCAAGGCGCCCCACCGAAATAAAACTTAAAGATGTCACCTGGTGATGTTGGGGATGAAGGGTTGTTGATGTAGCAGACTCGGTGGGCTGCGGAGCCGATCTCACGAGCCCCTGTGCCTGTGGACCTCGGGAGGTTCAAGGCGCTTAGCGGCTCCTCGTGGGCCATCTCCATCTCCGCCAGTGGCTGCGCGCGCCTGACCTCTTGAGCCTTCAGATGGTCTCATGAGACGCTGCACGCAGCAAATCGCGCTTGGCAGGCCATAAGGCATGCGACGTAGCTATGGGGGCGGACCCTGAGCGCCCCACTCGCGAGGGCCAGAGGCGCTTGAGATGCGGCTCGGTTGAGCCTGGTATGTCGATGCAGACGCGCAGCCCACCATCCTCGCTGGATGGGGGGCCACAGGAGTGGCGGCGGCTGCCCTCATGACCCTTGACTCAGAGCTCCTGAATGGCCTTGGCTGATGAACTCTTGAGGGTTCTGTCCTCCTGGTCTTGCTCCCGCTATGGAAACGTGCTTCAAACACGCCCACGTGGTGCCCAAGCGCCCCTCGAGACCTTGGCGAGGTCGGCGGCCCTCCACGGGAGAGCCCCCGAGCCCTGCCTGAGGAGGGCGCCGGGCGCGCTTTCCTATGCGATGGAAGGAGGCTCTCCCTGGCCTGGTGCGGGCCCTGAGGGGCTTGTCTCTTGAAGAGCCGGGCTGGTCGATGTCTTCTTCTTCTTGGGTGCGGCCTCGGGAGGCCTCCTGCTGCTGTGGTCTGGGTCTTCCAGCGATGCGGCTCAAAAGCTCGCTCAGGGAGCACATCGCATCTCTCTCTTCACAAGGCACCGTGATGACTCCGCCGCTTCTCGGCATCTTGAGGATGTTGTAGCCATGGTGGGTTACGGCCATGAATTTGGCCAACGCTGGGTACCCTAGGATGGCGCTGTACGACAAAGCGAATGTGGGCGACGTCAAGTCGATGAGCTCGGTGTGGTAGAAGGTCGCGGGCCCCAAGGTGTCAGAAGGCGGACCTGCCCGATCGGGACTGTGGAGCCGTCGGTGACTCCGGAGAAAGGCTTGGTTGGCTGAAAGGTTGATCGTAAGGCACCAAGATTGTTGAATGTCTCCACGGACAGGACGTTGAGCCCTGCTCCGCCGTCGATGAGGGTCTTGGTGACTAGCACATTGCTGATGATTGGGGAACAGAGCATCGGGAGAACTCCGGCTGTGGCTGCGCACTTGAGCTGATCCGCCGAGATGAACGTGATGGCGCACGCCGACCACCTGAGAGGGCGCGTGGACTCGAGCTTGGGGAGGACTGCATTTACCTCGCGGGCGAACTACTTGAAGATGCGCTGAGAGGCCGGGGCTTGAGCTCCACCCAGGATGCAGGCGATCGCACGCGCTTCCTGGAAGCCCCCAGCCCCCTCGTCCTGATGACGGTCTTCGATTCTCCTAGGTGGCGGCGCAGCGGAGGGAGGCTGCGCTCCTTGCGGGGTGATCTCACGAGGCTGATCCCTCCAGCCCCCTTGCGAGGTGGGTCTTGCCAGCGTCCTCGCGAGGTTGGTCGCGCCACCCTTGGCGCGGGCCATGGTCTTCCCAGCGCCCCGCATTCCTTCCTCCTCCTCGATCGAGCCTCGTCGCTGCGCTGGGGCGTCACGACCCTTCCTTCACGCACGGCCCGGAGCTCTTGACATTCATTGGTGTTGTGGGTGTGGAGGTCGTGGTACACGCAGTACCGGCTGCCCTTGGAGGACTTGGGCTGATCTCTGCCTCATTTGGTGTCTGGTTCGGCCGCGAGCATGGTAGCCCCCTTGCGCTTCACGCCCTTGGCCTTGGACTTCTTCTCTTCGGGATCCGCGGCAGGCAACTCGAGGAGGGAGAGGCGCCCCTCCTCAGCCCTGGCGCACTTGGTCGCCAAGTTGAACAGCTCCAGGGAGGTGCACAGATCTTCATGCATTACCAGCTCCTCCTTCATCTTGACGTCGCGACGCCTGGCCGGAGAAGGCAGAGATGATGGCCTCCTCCACACCACAGGGATCTTGAGGCGCTGTTGAAGCACTGGATGTACTTTTGCAGGGTTTCCGCTGCTGCTTGATTCGGCGATGTCGCCACGGCGGGTGGCCGTCGCGAGTACCTCGGAAGTTGGCGATGAAGCGGGTACGCATCTCGCCCAGAAGAGATCGTGCTCGAGCCGATTCGAAGCCAGTGCGGGCCCGCCCTGAGCGCCATGGGAAACCAGTTCGCCATGACCTTTTCATCCCGCTGGCAGCCTCGATGACCAGCTCAGAGCTAGAGGAGCTCCGAGGGTCAGCCGTGCCGTCATAGCGAGGAGGCAGGTCCGGCTTGAACTTGGCGGGCTACGCGACGCTGCGCAGCTCGGAGGTGAAGGCGCGGCATCCCGCCGTGGCCGCTGGGGCCTCGGACGGCAGAGAGCTTGGTCTTGTGGGCCTCCTGCGCCGCGGCTGGGGGCAGCGCAGTTGTCTTGACGTCTTTGGAGCGGGAGCTTCGGGCAGCTTCTGCGGCGAGGAACTTTTGGCAGCTCTGCTCTTGCAGCCGGGCGCTGGCGGAACGGGTTCGCTTGAGGAACGCGCGCTTGGGGCTGTGGCGCCGTCTTGAGGAGGAGGCGGCCGAGGCGCCGGAGTTTATCGCCGCTGGGCGGTGCGGTGCAGCGAGACGGACGGCGGGGTCGCCCGCAGCGCTGACGAGCTCGGCGACTCGGTCGAGCCATTCTTCATAGACGCTGCCGACGGGCGGTAGCGCAGAGCTCGTTAGCGCGGCGAGTGCAGCTCGGGCCTCTTCGAGCCGCGCTGGGCGCGCGTGGCGAAGAACCAGCGGTGGTGAGCGGCGGGCGCAAGGCGCCGCCCCGCCATGGACGGGTCTGGGACGACGCTTGCTGCTCGTTCCCCGCCGGGCGGTGGCGGCGTTGACGGCAGGTGACGGAACGACGAGGACGCCCCACCGACGGGAGCCGCCCGGCGACACGGGAGGCGAGGGCGTTTCGGCTTGGCGCGGGCCCGACGAAGCGCCGAATATGGTTGCGGTGGTCGAGGAAGAACGAGGCGAAAAGGCAAATTCCGCACACCCCCTACCGGGCGCGCTAAATGTCGGATTTCGGTTCCGCATACCCTTAAGGTTCAACTCAGGGGTGCGCGGAGATCCAATTCCTCCACCGTCTCGCACCTCGCCAATCGCAGGGACCTAAACTACTCGAAGGACAGCACAAGAGACACGAGATTTATACTAGTTCGGGCCACCGTTGTGGTGTAATACCCTACTCTAGTTTGTGTTGTGGTGGATTGCCTCTTGGGCTGATGAGGAACGGTACAGGTAAGAACAGCCTCGCGAGGGTCTGTTCTTGGTGGGTGTGATGCACTGCTAGGTGGTGTCCCGTCGCTCTAGCTTGAGGATCGGGTCCTTATCTCTCTCTGGATTCCAAATGCCAGATCCCCTTCTACTATGGTGGCTAGCTCTACTTATATGCGAAGGCCTTGGGCCTCTTCCCAAATATTGAGCGGGAAGGGCGCCAACAATTGGCTATTTTGAAGGGGAACAGCGGGTACACTTATCCTGACTAAAGTTGGTCCTCGCCCGCCAAAGGCTCGTGATGACGCCTTTGCTTGGGCTCCACGATGACTCCTTCCCACCGCTGGGGCTGGTCTTGGTCTTGTTGCACCAAACAGATGCCTTTGGTTGATGCTCTCGCGCGCTTGCTCCCTTTGCACCAAAGAGGAAAGGAGGACGCCATGGGATCTGGTGCCCGATCGGGCGCCTTGGTCGTCATGGCTTGCGCCATGGGCACCTCGCGAGGTACCCTGCCTTGAACTCTCCGCCTCCTCGTGAGCCAGCCTCGACGAGGCCGTGCTCGAGGAAGCTCCTGGTCGTCCGCCCCACGAGGCTTGGCCCCTCGCGAGGGTCTTGAGCTTGCGTTGATGAAGATGGGCTGTCCTGGGCCTCCTTTGAGCCACGCCACAGGCCGCAGGCAAGCAAGTCTGGGGACCCCCGTTCCCAGAACGCCGACACCCTTTAATTACTAATTTACTTTGTTTCTCTCTTTTAGGCATGCTACAGTAAGACGGATAAGGTGCTAGACGGGTACGACCTGTATGCCATGGCCCACACTGCCTCTTACAAGCAATTCAAGGGGAAGGCGAGGAAAGGGGAGGAGTTTAACCCGAGCCATATTCCCATTGATCCAGAGCAGGTGATGATATCTGGTGGCGGGAGGTCCCGTGGCTCCATAGCCATTGATCCAGATATTGCTCCTGAGACCACGGTGAGTTTAATTTGAATGGACGTTACTTGCTAGTCTTAACATTTGAGTGCCATCATGCTAACGACACATTGGAAATGATCTTTGGTGCAGCGTAACTCCACACAAGCATCACAAGATCCTTCTCCAGCTACTGGCACGAGCCAGCCCGCTCCTACACCTCCATGATCAAGGTAA
Source organism: Aegilops longissima (assembly GCA_021605205.1). Taxonomy (NCBI): domain Eukaryota; kingdom Viridiplantae; phylum Streptophyta; class Magnoliopsida; order Poales; family Poaceae; genus Aegilops; species Aegilops longissima. The sequence continues at coordinate 422,324,447 of CM038679.1, forward strand.
GTTTCTCTAGTTTTTTGCTTAACAAATGCATAAAGACCTAGACTTAGCTTTATTTCCTCCAATATGCTTACCTTAATGACCTAGAGTTAGCTTCTTTTCCTCCAAAATGACTTAATAAGCTTATCGACCTCCAAAACTAGCCATTTTACCTAAGTTAGCTCTAAAACGATCTATACTTAGCTTTGTTTCCTCCAAAATGACCTAAGTTAGTTATAATATGCTTAGTTAACTAGGTTTGCTCAATAATGACATGTACTTAGCTTACTTATGTAAAAAACAGCATAATTAGCTTAGTTAGCTCATAAACGATCCATTTTACCTAAGTTAGCTCTAAAATGACCCATTTTACCTTAGTTAGCTCATAAATGATCCATTTTACCCAAGTTAGCGTTAAAATGACCCATTTTACATAGATTATCTCCAAAATGATCCATTTTACCTACGTTAGCTCTAAAATGACCCATTTTACCTACGTTAGCTCCAAAATGACCCAATTTACCTACGTTAGCTCCAAAATGACCCATCTTACCTACGTTAGCTCTAAAATTACCCATTTTACCTACGTTAGCTCTAAAATGACCCATTTTACCTACGTTAGCTCCAAAATGACCCATTTTACCTACGTTAGCTCCAAAATGACCCATCTTACCTACGTTAGCTCTAAAATGATGCATTTTACCTAAGTTAGCTCATAAACGATCCATTTCACCAAAGTTACCTCACAAACGATGGCGTGCTTCTTCTTCTAGTCTTCTTCTTCTAGTCACCTTTTCCTAACTTTCTTATTTGCCATTTTGCAGATTTCATTCACTTCTCGGAAGCTAGCTTGCTATGATGGAGTGCTTGTTTTTTATTTCATCCTCTTCTAGTATTCTTCTAGCTTGCTACGATGGAACTTGCTATCTTGATGAAACTTTGCATTGTAATATGTATGTGCAACTTCCTAATGGTTGCAACTTATGTGTATGTGCAACTTGCTATGTATGAATGGATGGAACTATATATGTATGTACGATGAAACTTATGTGCTGGATATGTCATATGTTTGTCGTTAAATAGCCTGTGAAATATATCTATATATGTCATATATATTTGCTGTGTGAAATTGTTGATTTTAAAACAGAAAAAGAGCCAATATGCAGGTTTTTTTTGCGTCGCCACCGGGCGGCAATGGGTTTTTGCCAACAGTCATGGACGGCAAATAAGACACGTGGTAGCCAATCGTGCTTCTCGAGCTGACCCATTTAGTCGGGCTTTGCCTACGATGGCAGGCATTTACAAAGAGCAAACAATTTTTTTGCCGTCGGGCGGACGGCAAAGGCTCGCCTGTAGTGACGTCTAGCTGACATCATACGGCTAACGCCAAAGGCAGGACAAATTTTGCGTCGGCGCGGACGACAAAGTCCTGCCGTTAGCCACCTAACGGACTAACAAATAAATTTTTGCCGTCTGTGTTCTTTGCCGTCTCACGCCGATGGCAAAGGACCTTTGTTGTCGACCTCAAAAGCAGATGGCAAAGTAGCTCTTCATCGACCTTTCTTTGCCGCCCACTTTTTGCCGTCCGGGCGTACGGCAAAGACCTTTGCCGTCCACCATTCATGCCTTTGCCGTCCGCCGTGGCAGACGGCAAAGTAGCTGATTCCTGTAGTGTTTCCACCGATAGATTGAAGAAGTGACTTGCTGCCTGCAGTAGCATGGCACATACTGCGCAAGAGAAAAAAAAATCTTACCAGGCATGTATAATCAAGACAGATAGCGCTTATCATATATGTACCAATTGTTTTCAACAGGTTGCTATTTGATAAAACAAGGTACATCAAAAATTGAAAACATGTCATTAAATGCTTAAATGTAGGCATTCCATTCAAACAATATGGTAGAAACTTTTATTTCCTTCATCAGAAAGATACACTAGTTGGTAGTAATCGATGGGCAGCATGGGTGGCAAACATTTCCCCTTACCAGGCATGTCTTGAAGCATCGAGGAAGATGCACTGTTATCGCGCTATGAAAAACGCCTGACTCCAGTCCGGAGCAACCGAAGTTGGTACATATATTACAACACATGGTTTTCCCCTGGAATACGTTGCAAAAAACGTTTATATGAAATTCTCAACACGAGGAAAATTTTATTATCTTGAAAAACTATTCGGCTAAACCGGCATTTTTACATAAATAGTCGTTCACAAGCAATTTCCTAAAAAGGATTTCTGCTGCTTGGTTTTAAAGGCAGCTTTAGCAAATGTATATTTCAAGACAAGACAAGCAAAAAGGAGAAACAATAGTCTATCATCAGGCGGCTCAAAGGAGTGTTTGTAACATTAAAATTATATGTAATTGGTCGAGCTGCACCCAAGAACAACTTCATCCGCGACCATACGCCACCGTCGCCGACGCCAACCACCGGAACATGTGTGGCTAGGTGGTATTTGAAAAGGGTGATCTATCAACGTTAACCTTGCCTCCAGCGTACAGGACCCCAAACACTATCTTCAAGCACAGACGCCAACTCCCAGTCAACAGCACCCCAAACGGAGACCTCCGGCACCCTGTGGCCGGTTAAGCAATAGAGCTCAACGTCTGGCCACTCGCTTGGACTTCCGGCCACCACCTTTGTTTGCAAGACCTAACTGGCTTCAATTTAAACTACCAATCTCCCTCGGCGAAGTTCATCGCTCACCTATGACTTGGACGCCGCAGGTCGCTGTAGCTCGTAGTGTTCTCAAGCACAAACGCCTACTTCAAATCAACCCCACCCCAAAGAGGCACGGGTCGTGTACAGGTTCGGCCTCGTAATGCGTTGATTTGGTCTAGATCACAACGAATTTCCAGGCAATTCCTAGCATAACAGTGCAGATGCGTCGCTTTCAATCATGGAGAGGCGAAACCAACAGAGAGGAAAACTGATCATAGCAAAAAATTCACATAGAAATTAAGGGTGTGTTTGGTTTGGATCACCAACTAGAATGGCATGGGTCGGACCCGTGACTGGGCCTCGTTCCTGCGTTTGGTACATAGCTGGAACGGGAATCAAGTCGTTCCCACCGAGCGAATATTCGGCTGATATGCAGAACCCGCCGATACCTCCAAATCGGAGGAATCACGCGGAACCAGTCGCGTCTCCTCTCTCAAGCCGCCTCCGCCTCGTCTCTCCCCTCCCTCCCTCTGCTCTCTCACAGCCACAACGTTCCCATCTAGGCGGCGGAATGGGTAGCAACCGGTGGTTGCTGGCGTCGGCCACACCCTAGATGGCGGCCTGACCTGCAGGGAGGCGGCTGCAAATTTGTGGTGTTGACCAGATCTTCCGGGGAGCGGTGGCGGCCTGATCTGCTTGTGGGAGGCGGCAACCTGATGTGCTGGTGGGCGACGGCGGCCTGACTCGCCGGTGAGTAGGTGGCCGATTTCTTGGGGGCGGCAGAGGAGCAGTGGCAGATCGCTAATGGCAGCAACCTGGCTTAATAGTACATCCACGCAGGGACATGGGAAGAGGAGCTTAGTGTGGTATTGTTCGACGAACATCCGATCTGAAGCTTTACTCAGGAGACTAGTGGCGCCAGAGGAGCAGTGGCAGATCGCTAATGGCAACCAGCCAACGAGTTCATTAGCTCTTAATCATAGTTTGACGATGGCTTTACTTTTTTCATATATTTTTATTCTTCTTCTTTTTCTTTTTCTTTTTTCATATATTTTTATTCTTCTTTGTAAATTGATTCTTCTTTTGCTTGTACAAATGTGTTTTTTAGCCATAGGGCCATCTTGAAGAAATGCTTTGGTGCAAGAGGAAATAGTTGCAAATAGGTTTGATGTCATATTTATAATGCTTTGCGAATGTACCTTGCCAAAGTGAACCAAATCCATTATGTTTCATCTCTTCAACCAAACACTGAAATGTAACCATTCCATTCCATGTATTGCCTCCAACTAAACACAGGAATGGAACCGACCCATTCCAGTGGAATGGAACCATTCCATTCCATTCCACTTTGTCCCTAGTACGGTCTCTCGGAGGGACAGGGACGTGAAGCCACGGTGCGCATCGTCCTGTAAGGATAAGAATGAGACGCACGGAAAGGCATCTGTATTCTAAATGTATATGCGGACGATGCACATACGTCTTTTGTGTTCTCCTAGTTGTTTTCGCATGACACGGCCATTCCTAGTTGTGTTCTCCTAGTTGTTTTCGCATGACACGGCCATTCCTAGTTGTGTTCTACTAGTTGTTTTTGCATGACACGACCATTCCTAGTTATGTTCTCCTAGTTGTTTTCGCATGACACAGCCACTCCGAGGGATAGTGGAGTGAGGCCACGGTGCGCACAGTTATCCAAGGAGAAAATGCAGTGAAGTGCCTCAGTTTTCGTAACACTTTAAGTTGCTTGTTCACTGAGAGAGGCACGGGTGTATGTTTAAATGACGCAAGACCGTGCTACTGTTTTCCGAATTGTTCATTTCTGACACGGTTTCTCGGGGGGACACGATGTCTGCAATTAAAAGGGACACGTAATCTTTCACTTTGACGAATTCTTCGGATGCATCAGTTTTGTTGAATATGATAATGAGAATGGAAACCCGGCATCTAAAAAGTGATTGGAGGTTCGTTGCTGACCTTAAGTCATTATCACAACATTCTAAATGTTTTCAGAGATGTGTTCACACAGAAGTATGATTTTCACAACCTCTTGATGCACGTTCGTTTCCCGTGTGGTGCATGGACGTCCTTCGGAGAGGCGCGGTTGGAGCAGTTGCAAGTTTGCAGTGGACGCATGTTGCTTTTAAAAGACAGAATTTCATGCCAAGCAACTGAGATAAACAAGAGGATACTAGTTTGATTTTTGAGCATCTGTGTGAGCTGATTTCTTTTATCATAGAGTCCAGCAACATATGATCGATATTGAAAACAGAAAGCATGTACATAATTGCTTGACCATGTTTACACAATGCACTCATTCAATATAGCAAGTACATCTCTTCAGACCTATATTTCAGCATCCATAGTTGAATGGATCTGGCAAATCCAGATATTCAACACCTGTGTTTTTTAAGTCCATGTGCATGTGCTCGCAAGTTGTTGTTAATTTAAGCTCTGCGCAATTAGAAGCCCTTTTGTCCATCTGCAGTACCTCTTCTTGCCGTTTGTAAAATTCACGAGTGAAATCTCTGCGCAGGCCAAACTTAAGCCTGATGGTCAGTAGCATCCTAGCATTGAGAATAAAGAATGTTACAAATTCAGTGTTTGCATCTATGCCATCATAGTCTTCCAGCGTTAATGTCCTCAAACAAATGTCGTGATTATTGAGAAACACCCGCTGCTTTTGGCGCCATTCATTTGTTATAGCTCTTTGATCCTATCCTCCCCCCTAAACACACGAGAAGAGAAAACTTAAGAGTTATTGCCAGTATATTATGCATATTTTGCGTGGGCTTTCAACGTGTGTGAAATCATCACCTCGATAGACAAGTTTTGCAAGCATTGAAAGCATCGTAGCAAGTCAACAATCTTCATCCAGATTAAAGCATGTCTGTGAGATAAACAAGGTCTTGACGGAATCCAGCACCGCGTGTAGGCTACTTATGCAGAGACCCTTCATTGAGCACATAACGTTATATTATTAGCTCGTGGATGTGAATCTCAAGTGCTTTTGAATAACATAGGTCAAAGTAACGTGTAGAGGAAGTACCTGGATAACTGTAGTCCCAAAGACGATATTTGTTTCGTTGGGTAATTCAGAAATTTTTCCCAGTGTGTCCAACACAGGTGCGGACAAAACTGTTATCTGTAGTTGTGCATCTACAGAATCATGTAGCAGTCTCCGGAGGGAAGGCGCATCCTCAATGGTCAGTTTTCCTCCATCAGAAGGAATGCCAATGCTTAAAAGCCTAGCTGAGTTTATTCATAGACAGTAGAATTTCTTGTTGCAAATAAGCAGCAGGCACTGCAGGGCAGGGCAACCGTGGTGGATGAACTTCCCCAAGGAGACATCCGATATATAAACCTCCACCCGCGAAAGTCTCCTGAGCAGTGGGAGGCAAAGCATTTCTACAAGGTTGTCTTCTAGTTTGCACATGGCGAATGTGATGGTGTGGAGAGACGAGCGAAATCTCGAGATGGATGTCGGTGGCGACGGCATAGAACAAGGGATTCTGCGTGCTTGCCTGGGCCTGAGTAGAAGAACTTTGGGAATATATGATAGAACTCTAAAACCTGGAGTTGGTCCAGATTCCGAGACAGGAACAACTCATCAACACCACAAGGTTCGCACTGGAGATAGCTTGTCGGGATGCAGAGGTGGCGAATCGGGCCCTTGTAATCGGAGAGGATAGATACAGGAAGACTGAAGCCATCAGCGACAGATTCTCCACGGCAGTTGTTGGGGATATTATTACTGGGCGTAAACCGGCCAGTCTGGGCCGGGTTAACTTCATCAGTAGTTAAATGGTGTAAAAGCCCAAGAGGCATGAAAGTAAGGGCCCAAGGCCTGTAGTCGGTTTTGAACTCAGAGCCGTAAACCGCCCGATATGTGAACTTGTATTGTGTTAGGAATAGAGAGAGACCAACCCGGATACTTAATATGAACCGGAGGTTGGGACTTTCTAAACCGACGGGGCCACCCGTGTATATAAGGGACGCACCGGGCGGTTCAAGGACGAGAACAACAACTCGAGGCCTAGGCGGCTTGTTTGCTCCTAGTCATTGAGACCACATCAATCCCATCACAAACTAGACGAGGCTTTTACCTTCATCAAGGGGCCAACTAGTATAACCTCTCGTCTTTGCGTCCGCTTTAACCTCTAAGTTAACCCAGAGCGATGGCTCCGCCGACGAAGTCCTTTCTGAGGACATCCGCCGTGACAAAACCATTTACGCTTGGCGCCACCGTGGGGCTATCGATGATGGTTTGATGATCTTGGAGGGCAAGCTCAAGGACTCGGTTACGCTAGGGCCGGATGACCAAGAGTCGTCGCGGCAAAATTCTACGCCGATGATGCAGGTGGGCCCCGAGGCCGACTCAATTGAATGTGGGTACCGGTCCCTTTTGGTGGCATTCACGCTTATCGGCAAGATCGGTGAGCCATGGCCTCGAGCCGACATCCGCACCGACCTCGCCGAGACGGCTCAGCGCGTAAACCTGCCAAAGCTAAACCGGCCTGCTGCGTGCTTTCGTGGGAGTCGCCCATGGAGGAAGTTATGAGGACGGACCAGAATTGGTGGCGAAACCGCTGCCTACTCGATGATGAGTCGTCGACCGAGAAACCGAGTCTCAGACGCTTGCAAGATGGCCGATTGGGGCTGTTCCGACGGTGACAAGATTCCGACCCTTTGATCTCGCCCAACCGGTTGGAATATTCATGGCCGGTACTCAAGCGATGCTTCACTCTTCGACCGCGCGACAATGGTCGCCGGTTCAACAAGCGCAACGGCAGCCGGGTAGGAGGCCTTTCAGCGCTCGCCGCTCAAGTTTTGTCGTAACTATTCGACGCGCCGGCTGTGCTCATGGCGCAGGTTAACCCGCAGACCGTAACATTCATAATGCAGAGATTGCAAAGGTGAAGGAACAAATCACTCAAAGCAAAGCGGATCTGGCAGCCGCAGACGCCAGATGGCGGCAGAGCGGTCGCTGGATGCGCAGGCTTATAGGCTCATGCCGGATCGTAACGCGCCGCATGAAGTCATGAAGAGGAAGTACAGATCCCGCTTGCCTTCAGCCGAGGAAGAGATCTTCAACACCCTGTGAGCAGGGACCAGAATCCGCCGGTGGTAAACCGGGCGAAGCACTGGACGGGCGCGCCGTTCAGCCCCGCGTAATAGATCTACCTCGCCATCATACCGCATGCCCTGTGCTGTGCAAACACCTCCGTGTCACTACTCCAACCCGATGGATAACCTCGTCGCAGCTGCGCACGGTTGGAGGCGATTCCAATTGAAGGCGATTCACCACAGGCGGTAGAAACGCGCCGGGTCAAGGAACTCCTTAGGACAGCTCTGGTCCAACAGGAAGCATATTCGTACAGCCGCGATCGGATCCACTCTACCCCCCGCCCAAGCCAAAGCTACAGCAAGCGCGTGGATGAACCGGCTGTATCCAGTAATGCACGGCGCGGTGCGCCCCGTGGCAACAACCCGGCAGGTGGTTTCGACAACGCTCAGGAGGTGGTGGACCGGGCCCGGGCCCGTAGGGAGGCCGAGTTAGGAGCACAGCATCAGGATTATCAGCTTACGCCGGTTCGTCCAACCATTTTTGAACCTGGAGTTACTTCTAGTTCTTTGGGGGTGCCTTGCCTCGTCCCCGCTTTACGCAATGTACGCTTGCCCAAAGATTTCAAGGGGCCGCGCAAGGTGCCAAATTACACTGCCGATCTGGCTCCAGAAGCATGGATAGAGAGTTATGAGATGGCCATGGAGATGCTGGATGTGGATGAAGCCGTGTGTGAAAAGTACTTCACCATGATGCTCGAGGGCACGGCCCGTACTTGGTTGAAAAGTTTGCCACCCAATTCTATCAGTTCATGGGCCCAGTTGCGGACCCGGTTCATTAAGAATTTCAAAGACAACTGTAAGCAGCCCATGTCTGTGGTGGATTTGGCGGCTTGTGTCCAGGGTGAAGGGGAGTCAACAACCCATTGGGTACGCCGCGTTTCGGAGATCTTGCACTCTTCAGACCGGATCAACGCTGATTCTGCGATCTTGACCCTAGAAGGCAACTGCCGGTTTAAACCGTTAAAGTTAAAGCTGGGACGCATGAAGCGGTTTTGCAACGACATGGGCACTCTCATGGGCGCTTTAGTGAAGTATGCTGATTCTGATAGTACCAAGGATCCCGAGTCTGATGATGATGAGACAGGGAAGGGAAAGAAGAACAACAATTCCAAAGGCCAGCAGCATCACCCGGCAGGTAATGGTGGAAGTAAGCGTAAAGCGAACGGCAACATGGACTTCGTGGCTAACACCAGCGTGGACAAGGGCCAGCGGCGCAAGGGTAAACAGCCGAATCGAGGTGGAGCGCCTAACCCCAATCCGGACCGCTTGAACTATCTGTTGAATCGGCCCTGTCCGAAGCATGGGACGAAGGAGGCGCCAGCAAATCACCTCTCGAAGGATTGTTACATTATGCAAGAGTTCAAAAATTCTAATGCTTTCCAGTATGATCAAGGTTCTGGCGGCGGTTCAGGATCCGGGCCAGGTTACGGCGGTGTAAATTCCGGTTCAGGGTTTAATGGCAATCCGGGCGGACATAACAATCGTAATAATCGTAATAACCGTGGTGGTTACAATCAGCAGCAGCAGCAATCGGGTTATCGAGCAACCCAAAGCAGTTGAATAGTGGGCAGTACCACGCCTTCACCGCCAGCTTGGGCAAGCGAGACCGAAGCTTGAAGCGGGCAATCAACGTTGTTGAACCGCCGTGCCTCATTACCGCGCTGGTCGAGCAACCCATTGTGTGGAGTAGAGAGGATCATCCTCCCCGGGTTGACAATCCGGGTCAGCTAGCCCTGGTGGTGGCACCTCAGGTGGGAGGTTATAAGTTCACCAAAGTGCTTATGGACGGAGGGAGCAGCATCAACATCCTGTACTACGAGACCTTCCGTCGTATGGGGTTACAGATAAGCATCTCAAACCGTCCAATACGGTGTTCCATGGTGTGGTTCCCGGCAAGTCAGCGTATCCGGTTGGTAAGATAGCTCTGGAGGTGGCCTTTGGAGATGAACATGACTCCAGATCAGAAACATTGATGTTTGAAGTGGTGAAAATTCAAAGTCCATATCATGCCTTGTTTGGGCGGCCGGCTTATGCCAAGTTCATGGCGCGACCTTGTTATATCTATTTGCAGCTCAAGATGCCGGGTCACAAGGGGACAATAACGGTTCATGGGAGCCGCAAGATAGCTTTGGAGTGTGAGGAAGGTGATGCGGCTTACGCGGAGTCGGTTTGTGCCACCGAGGAATTGAAGTATTATAATGACAATGTTGATCCGGCAGACATGACTCCATTGAAGAAGCCAACTACGGAGCACGATCCAGCCCTGAAGTTTAAATCGGCAGCTGAGACTAAGCTTGTTGACTTCAGACCGGCGATTCGCCCAAGCAGTTCAGCATCGATCGCCAACTTGGATCCAAAATAGGAAAGCGCCATCGAAGTTCATCCGTGAGAATCGACATTTTGCATGGAAACCTTCCGACATGCCTGTGTACCGAGGAGCTCGCGAGCACACTCTTAATGTTGATCCTAAGTACAAACCGTAAAGCGCTCCGCCGGTTTAACGAGGAGAGGCGAAGGCCATTGGAGAGGAGGTTGCTGTGCTCTTAGCAGCGGGCTTTAGCGCTGAAGTTTTCCATCCGAGTGGCTTGCCAATCCGTGCTGGTCCTTAAGAAAACGACACTTGGCGATGTGTGTGGATTACACAGATCTTAACAAGGCTTGTCCAGCAGATCCTTTGCCCTCCCCCGCATTGACCAGATTATTGATGCCATCAAGGGTTGTGAGCGCTTGAGTTTTTGGATGCGATTCGGGTATCATCGATCAAGATGGCAGTTAGGACCAGGAGAAGACGGTGTTTATCACTCCCTTTGGAGCTTCGCTATGTGTCTATGCCCTTTGGGCTCAAGAGCGCCAAGCAACTTATCAGCTTGTGTACAGAATTGTTTGCATGAACAGATCGGCCGAATGTGCATGCCTATGTGGATGATATTGTGGTTAAGTCAAGGAAGAAGGAAACGCTTATTGATGATTTGAAAGAAACCTTTGACAACTCTCGGGTTTACAAGATGATGCTCAACCCGCCAAATGTGTCTTTGGTGTTCCGCAGCAAGTCATTGGGTTTTCGTGTCCAACAGGGGATTGAAGCTAATCCGGAGAAGATTACGGCTATCACCTCCCTAGCTAAACCAAAGTGTATTAATGATGTCCAGCGTTTGGCGGGCCGGATTGCCGTGCTGAGCCGGTTTATCAGCCGCCTCGGAGAAAAGGCCATCCCTTTGTACCAGATGCTGAAGAAGACAGATCAGTTTGTCTGGAGTCCAGCCGCTGATGAAGCATTGGAGGACTTAAAGCGGCAATTGGCCAACCCGCCTGTGCTCGCCGCTCCCATCGACAAGGAGTCACTTCTGTTATATGTTGCTGCTAACGCCAGGGCGGCTAGCGTGGCCATTGTGGTAGAGCGGAAGGAGGCAGGGAAGGGACATCCGGTTCAACCTCCGATTTATTATATCAGTGAGGTGCTTATTGAATCTAAGCAAAGGTATCCGCATTGGCAGAAGCTGGTGTATGGAGTTTTTATGGCAAGCCGGAAGCTGAAGTAGTATTTCCAAGGGCACCCCATCACGGTAGTCAGTTCAGCTCCCTTAGGTGATATCATACAGAACCGGGAAGCGACTGGCCGGATTGCCAAATGGGCTATAGATCTTGGGCCGCACGGTTTGAAGTACGTACCTCGAACGGCGGTGAAGTCTCAAGCACTTGTGGATTTCATTAATGATTGGACGGAGTTGCAGACACCTGAAGAAAAGCCGGATCATACATATTGGACTATCCATTTTGACGGGTCCAGGCAGTTGGAGGGCTCGGGGGCTGGAGTCGTATTAACTTCCCCACGCGGTGACAAGTTTTGTTACGTTCTCCGCCTAATGTTCCCTTGTACTAACAATGCAGCTGAGTATGAAGCCTTGCTCCATGGTCTTCAGATGGCTAAGGAGATGAATATAAGCCGGGTTAAGTGCTTCGGTGACTCGGAGTTAGTGGCTCAACAGGTGTCTGGCACTTGGGATTCAAAGGACCCACTCATGGCTGCATATCGTCGTGAGGTGGAAGTTGTCGCAGGTCATTTCAAGGGCTACCAGGTGGACCACGTGGACCGTCGGAAGAATGAAGCGGCGGACGCTTTAAGCCGGTTGGGCTCTCAACGCAAACCGGTCCCGCCCAATGTTTTTCTTGACGATCGCACAACCCGTCACCAAACTCCCCGGTGAAGCGGATTTGGCTATTCCCGATCCATAGGCTCGATTGGTGGCAGCTCGCACGCCATTCCGGATTGACGCTTCCTTATTTGGCGACATGAACCGGGCGAAGTTACGTAAGATGAGACGCTGGTCCGGCAGATAATTCGCGATCTAAGTCTATGACCATTGTTAATGGCGAGTTGCATCATTGCAAGGTGTCGTATGCTTCAACGCTGTGTGTCCCTAAGGAAGGCTGTGAAATATTGCGTGAGATCCACGAAGGAGATTGTGGTCACCACGCCGGTTCAAAATCCTTGGTGGCTAAAGCGCCCGCCACGGTTTCTATTGGTTGACCGCCCATGCCGATGCGGAAGATCTGGTCGATGATGTGATGGTTGCCAAAAGTTTTCCAGACGTGTTTCATGTACCGCCCAAGAATTGAGGATGATTCCCATTACTTGGCCGCTTATGCACTTGGGGTTGGATATGGTTGGACCTTTCAAAAGGTCCAAGGACAAGAAGACCCACCTGTTGGTGGCGGTTGACAAATTTACAAAGTGGGTAGAGGCGAACCTGTTAGCAAGTGTGATGCGCCACGGCGGTTCAGTTCATCAAAAGGTGATTTTCCGTTTGGTTTTCCACACAAAGATCATTACGATAATGGTACCAATTTGTCCAAAGGTGCCATGAAGGAGTTCTGCGAACGTGAGCACATCCGCTTGACGCTTTCTTCAAGAGCTCACCCACAGTCCAACGGTCAAGCGGAAAGAGCCAATCAAGAGATCTTGAGAGGCATCAAGCCCCGGCTTATGGTCCCTTTGCAGAGGACGCCGGGTTGTTGGGTAGAAGAGTTACCGTTTGTGTTATGGAGTATAAATACTACACCTAACAGATCCACGGGATACACGCCGTTCTTTATGGTTTATGGAGCGGAGGCGATTCTCCCCAGCGACATCCGTCATGACTCACCTCGTGTGGCAGCTTATGTTGAAGCGGATAACGAGACAGCACGACAGGACGCTTTGGATCGGCTGGATGAAGAGCGTGACATAGCAGCTGCCCGCTCGGCGGTTTACCAGCAGGATCTTCGCCGTTATCATAGCCGCCGGTCGTAACCGTAACTTTTCAAGAAGGAGATTTGGTGCTTCGACTCATCCAAGACCAGACTGATATGCACAAGCTATCCCCACCTTGGGAGGGGCCTTCGTGGTCGCAAGAATCTGCACAACGGGTCGCATTTATCTCGATCGATGTTCGAGAGCATAAAGACTCACGACGCCAGAGGAGGAGACCAACAGGCCGTGGAACATAGCTCATCTCGCGCCTTATTATACCGAGCCATCGGCTCTACTTATGTACATATTTCGACTGTATATATTATGAATAAAGTAATAAACCGGAGCCTCAGCTAAAGCGGGGTATCTGTTATGTTCATCATGCGTGGTTACATGGAGTTGTTTTGTCTTAAAGCGGCCTCCGGTTACCCCTTGAGTTTGCTTTTCAAAAGCTTTGTGATATCACTTGGGGGCTTGGTTGTGTCCGAACCAATGCAACACCTTTTGATAGGCTTAAAGCCACTAGATCACTTGGAGACATGGTCAAGTCTCGAACCGTCATGCTCTTGATCGCCTAAGGCCATAGAGTCACTTGGGGCTTGGTCGAACCCAACCATTGCCACGCCATTTGATCGGCATAATGCCACGGTTTCAGTTCGGGACCTGGCTGACTCGAACCATGGCTACACCTTATAGGAGCTTGGTCGTGTCCCACCATGGTAACACCATCCGATCGCTCAAGATAACTTTATTTTTGCAAATGGTTTATCATTGCCTTTGCTCCCATGTTTGTCATAACTATTATTTGATTTTTGTTGCGTTACTTAAACCGACAACATTTTTAAACCGTTTTCAAAACTATCAGTTGATGGAATTCGGTCAATTTTTTAATCCGGAGATAATTTCACCGGTTTGATGATTTTTCTGTTAACATCCTACTATGGAGTAACAGGGGGCTTAGTATGACCCGGCACGGTTTACGTGGTAAACCGACAGTATAAATGACAGGAGCTGTTTTTCTCCTTTGACGGTAAGGGTTTATACAACCTCCGCTTCAAGATTGGCTAAGCCAACCTTATGCCCAGCGATGGCAGGTATTTGATATCATAAATTTCGATTATATACCTTAAATATTTCATTTTTATATGAACATCACAAGCCAGCTGGCGGCATAAACCGCTGTGGCGGTTTAAGATTTTGTAACTGCAAGCAATATAAGAGGGAAAGTTTCGATCATTCAAGCAAGAGTGTTGGCTATCCTATTACAAGGCAACATGGTGCCCAAATAAGATCGTTGTTTCTTGGCGGAATGTAATGAAGCAGCTCTTCAAACCGGCTTCCGGTTCATGCTTGCTCGCCGCCCCGGTTTGATGGTTGTGGGTCGTCCTGCGCCGCTTCGGCCTCTTCCTCTCTACCCAGCTGCTGGAAATCAACAGTGGTCCAGTCGATTCCCATTAAAGCTTGAAAGACAGCCTCTTCATGGATCAGGGAAGTTGGGTCAATATCGGAGCATAGGTATGCTTATGGATTGAGGATCAGGTTCTCCGCTTCAGAATAGGTGCAGCCACTCGCTTGTTCCGATCATCATACCGAGCTTGATAATGCGACAAGTTGGCTTCTTCACTAATTGACAAGCCGAGGGCGACCGCCCGGTTTATTGCTCCCAAATCATCTTCATTGAACTCGAGCCGCCTTCCTTCGACCGATAGCCCCGAGCCGCTTCAATTGATCGAATCGCACCCATGCTTTGGCCCGGATTATGCTGATGGCGCCGGTTCGAGCAGCAGATTTCTTCAGCTCTTCAATCCGGGCGGAAGCATGGACAACCTCCTAAGGGTATCTTGAATTAAGGAAGGTGCCGGATTGTTGTGAGATGCGGTGGAGATGATCCGCGCCCAAAGATACAAATGCTCTATTAAGGTATAGGCAACCTTCAATTTTTTCCGAACGTCCACCCCAAGTGACCAATATGTGTGCCTACAAAGATTGCAAGAGAAATTACAAACCGGACTTATCATAAGAAAGGTCAAGATTATCATAGAATCCAAAGGAAACTTCATCAAGATGGCAGCAGTCATGGCATGCACTTGCCGCTTCACGCCGGTCACTCATCTACCACCGGTTTAAGGGCAGCCTCAAGATTTTCAACCTTTTGGTCAAAGCGGCCTTTTCAGTATCCCAGCCGGCCCGCTCAGACTTGAACCACTCCTTGAGTTGCTCCATAGTAGTTAAAGCGTGTTTCAGCTCATCATTGGCTTTGGAGGTTTCTGCTTGTTGAGATTTCAGATTCTCTTGGAGGTCCTGGATTTGTGAGGCTTGTTGACGTATCTCACTCTGCAACAAAGAGGGAGCATGTTACATATCGTCATTTCAAAGTCCCCAGTGCATAACCTGTTATACACTTGGCACTTGGGGGCTAATGCATATTTGATTTTCATCTGTCACCAACTCACAAAGTCCCAAGCTCAATACAAGTATTCAACTTGGCACTTGGGGGCTAATGGCTATTTGTTCGAACACGTACTGATTTGGCGATATAAAATACAGTCCCGGTTTAAACTATGCTAAGTTGAACCGGCCCTTGGGGGCTACATCAGCAGATTCTGAAGCATTGAGTTTATACTAAGTCCCGGTTCAAACTATGCTAAGTTGAACCGGCCCTTGGGGGCTACATCAGCGGATTCTGAAGCATTGAGTTTATACTAAGTCCCGGTTTAACTATGCTAAGTTGAACCGCCCTTGGGGCTAGGAGAGTTAACAAAATGGAAATATTCAAAGCGAAAAGAACATGGAGGTTACCTCGAGTTTCTTCTTTCATCATTTTCACCAAAGCCAGCTTCATAGTCACGGCTAGTATACAGCCGGTTCAAGTAGCCGAGTGAAGGTCTTGGGGTTCAGAGCGCATAAGTTGCCGATCAACATCCCACTTGCCCTTGCTCATAGTGGCAAACCTCTTTGGCGTATCGTTTGGATAAAGCAACCGGATTGCCCGGTTCGCTATGGCCAAAACCAGTAATTACGACGTCGTCGTCCTTGGAGTCGCCGGTTTGACCAGGGACCGTCGGTTTATCAGCAGGCTGGAGTGGACTGGTGGATTCTTCAATCCGGGTTGGGCTTCTGGGCTGATCAGCAGGAAGGGCGGTGTCAATAGGCCTTTCTTCAGTAACAAGATTGTCATTTTGCTGTGGCGGATCATTGGGCGTGTCTTCACAGATAGCCGCTTAAGATTTGGGGTGCTGCCCGTTCAGGGGCGTTTTTCTTCGTCGGCCGCTTTGTTCGCACGAGCCTTTTTGCTCGCCTAGGCTTGGCCCTCAAAAGGCACAACAAGAGTTAAATACGGCATATACTACATGTTGATGTCAGTAGAAATAATATGAAAGGTATAACTTACCCAAGCACCGCTTTTAGCGGCGGCACCGAAAGTGGTGATGACTCGCCAGATGAGGAGGGAAGTGACCGATAATCGAATCGACGGATTAAGGGGTTGACGAAACCAGCATGCTTTAGGAGGAGCATCGACAAGCAAATTAGAGACCTCCGAACGACGCTTCAACCGGCTGTTTGGTAAACCGTGGAGGTAACTACCGCCGCTGTGCCGAAGTTAAAGCGGTGAGCTTCATGTTGTTGAGTCTTCATAAGAAATTTGGGATCCAAGTAAGCAAGGGGATGAGAAAATTTAATTTTCCGGTTTGCCTGATGATTTTTTAGTGAAGGCAAAGGGTTTGAGTCGAGGAGAGAATGGTTACCTCTACAAAGATCAGATTATCGGCTTCAAAGATCATCCCGACAAACATCATCATTAATTAGACGTGTGAAAAGTAAGCCAAGTGAATCAAATTCTACCTCAAGGTCTGGATTACCCACATCATCATCCGCAGCCGGATCAGAAGAGGCAGTGGTTTTCCTCTTATGAGTGGTTTTCTTGACAGCTTTTGTCTTTTGCCTAAGTGGTTTTTTCGGTTTGTCTGGCTTCTCCGGCTTCTCTTGTGGGCGTTTCTTGCTCCAGAATGGATCATCGCCCTGGTTAAGCAGCGGTCGATATTAAAAGTCATACCGGGATGGCGATGACATATTCAGTGAAAAATAATAAGAAATCTTACAGATGGCGGTTTGTTGGTAGCACGTAAGGGAGCGCACCAGTCCGGGCACGTAGATTTTCCGTTCGCTCAAAGATCTTTTCACCACCTCGGTGACCTCATCATCGGTAAGCTGGATGTTAATGTGTCGGAGGGGGTCGCCGACACTACCAAAGGTACTCACACATTAAACCGGAGCGCTGGGAGAGGGGTAGTATGCTCCATGATATCCAACAGCGCGCAAGATCAATTCCGGTTAAACTGTTAGCCATGAAGGCTCTGAGCTTGGAGAGTTGAGGAGCATATTTAGTTCTCTCACCGGCGCTAATCTTTGTGGAAAGGGATGTGTGTTGCTGAGTCGCTCCCATCTAAAACCAGCAGAGGATTTTCATTGGCAGGTGAAGTATCTTTGCAATAAAACCATGTTTGATTCCATTCCTTGGGGTGGCTGTGTAATTTGACATGAGGATACGTGACCTCCTTTCTTTTCTGAATCGTCACGCCACCTAATCCCGTGTTAGGCCCGTCAGTGAATTCTGTGCGGCGGTTTAGATGGAAGCAGTCTCGAAACAGCTCCACGGTGGGTTCTTCTTGAAAGTATGCCTCACAGAGCACTTGGAAGTGGCAGATATTGGTAACAGAATTGGGGCCTGTGTCTTGTGGACGGAGTTGAAAATTGGCTAGCACATCTCGATAAAATTTTGAACCGGGCGGATTGAAGCCCCGTGCTAGGTGATCTGCGAAAACTACAACCTCTCCTTCCTGAGGGGTGGGCGGACATTCTTTGCCAGAACCCTCCAATGGATGCTATTTTACTAGCTAAAGCGCCAACAGACCAGGTTGTTTAATTGAGTTTCAGTGACACGGAAGGAGCCCAGTTGCACTCATACACTTGTTTGGCCATCTACAAAAGATATATAAATCTGGTTCAAAGAAATATGTTGGGATAAAGAGAGAACCAGTGTGTAATGCTAAATCGAAGACAAATACGTCTAAACCGGAGTTCTATGAAGCGACAGTATCTGCTCAAGAAGTTCTGGCGGTTTAACAAGGGGACTAATGGTGTGTACCGGTTTATCTAATTTTTTCTATGTTAAGGTAAACCGCCTGGTCTAAGGTCTAAGTATTGAAAGCAATTGAGGTTGGGAACGCCTAAGTGTGCAGAAACAGGTTTCGCAAGTTTTTTCTACAGCGAAGGATCTGAAGCCAGATCAGAAAATAAGAAAAATATTCAAAAAGGAAGACAGCAGAGCAGTATTGATGCAATGAGTAGAGATGATGTACGAGATCCTTAGATGCACGCATGAGATTACAGGCGGAGACTAAAAGCTACTGCTAATCAGTACAAAGTATCACAGATATATCCAAGAGGCTGTTATGAACAGGAACAGTTCATGGAGTACGGCAAGAACACGAAACCCTAGAATGGATCTAGGTCAAAAGGAAACCGAGGACCTACCTGAGTTGAGGAGAGGCGAAAGAATCTGCGTTTCTCTGGTGCGTTCAGGTCGATGCAGCGGCCCAAGACGGTGCAGAGGTCGGCAGCGGCGGCGGAGCTCTGAGGCCAGCGACGCGAGGAAGACGAAGAGAAAGGGGACGAAGGGAAGAGAAGGGATGACCCTTCGGGCCTATTTATAAGGAAAGATACCTGTGTCAGGCGCGGGAATCAAGGAACCATAAACCTAGGAAGCAGAGCTGTCGCCTTGATTATAGCGGATCTATTAAACAAACAAGATATCGCGGATGCTATCTTTATGAGGACGTCATGCCGGTATACAGCAACCGGAGAAAGTGACTTCACGACGGTTTAACGATTTCAAGAAGGCATTGAAGATGAAGGTTTTTTCTCAAGGATTGACATGACCTGTTCAAATCAATCTGGGGCCTAATGTTGGGGATATTATTACTGGGCGTAAACCGGCCAGTCTGGGCCGGGTTAACTTCATCAGTAGTTCAATGGTGTAAAAGCCCAAGAGGCATGAAAGTAAGGGCCCAAGGCCTGTAGTCAGTTTAGAACCTGTAGCCGTAAACCGGCCTGATATGTAAACTTGTATTGTAAGTTAGAATAGAGAGAGACCAACTCGGATACTAATATGAACCGGAGATTGGGACTCTTCAACCGACGGCGCCACCCGTATATAAGGGGACGACTCGGGCTGTTCAAGGACAGAGAACAACAACTCGAGGCCTAGGCGGCTTGTTTGCTCCCTAGTCATCGAGACCACATCAATCCCATCACAAACTAGACGTAGGCTTTTACCTTCATCAAGGGGCCGAACTAGTATAACCTCGTGTCTTTGCATCCGCTTAACCCTCTAAGTTAACCCAGAGCGATGGCTCCGCTGACTAAGTCCTTTCTTGAGGACATCCGCCGTGACAAAACCATTTACAAAGCAGTTAAATTAAGATGTCGGCAATGAGTTCCGACGTATGTTTCCTGGAGGATTTGCTTGCCCGGGAGAACGCGGATGATTTGGCAACAGATTTTTCCAGAGATCTGGTAGAACGAGTATCAAGGATCACACGAAAGTCGAGATCGAGTGGTGCGGTGCGCCATATGCGGTGCCACCGAGATGCGAGCACTTGTGTGCGCATGGCTTCCTTTATGGGCAGACGAGAGATGATCTCGCCGAGGTTGGCGTCGGGAAGATCGCTGATGTGGTCCGGACCAGACTCAACATGGTTCTCAGATCCAGTGGGCGAGCCAAAGCCGCTCCTCTTAACGAGCTTAGAGGGCACAGGTACAGCGACGAACCTCGTCTTCTTGTTGCTAGAGGCACAGTTCTTCATCTCCATTGCCAAGCTCGTGCCGCCTCTGTTGGAGGTCTCTGTGCGGTGGATCTGGGAAATGGGTTAGGATTTTACGATCCATAAAGACGACAATATATATACGTACCTAATCTAGAAGATTTCGACAGACATGGTGGAATAGTCACGGCATGGACAGACGTGCGTCTTCACGAGGCACGGGTATCAACTGTCCAGATACACAGAAGTTTGGTAGGGGAGGCATGTGTCTGAATACTCAGTTAGAGAC
This sequence comes from Aegilops longissima, assembly GCA_021605205.1. Lineage (NCBI taxonomy): Eukaryota > Viridiplantae > Streptophyta > Magnoliopsida > Poales > Poaceae > Aegilops > Aegilops longissima. Next base: position 422,344,546 of record CM038679.1, read on the forward strand.
GCACGGTTGCGCGGTCTGTAGAGCCACGGGGGTGCGGCGCCACGACACGGGGGCAAATGTCATGTGAGGCACGTGTGTGCAGGCGGTGGAGGCATCTAATTGCAGTCTGTACAAGCACGGACCTCGTTGATGCCTCCGCAAAGCCAGCTATCAACTCCCTGGATGCACAAAAGTGTGGTGGCAGAGGCATGCCCGCGAACACTCAGGTGAAAAGACACGTTTGTGAAGTCTCTGGATCCACGGCAGTGTGTCTCCAGCGGAACGTAAAAGCCACGGCTCATGGCACGTGAGGCACAAGGGTGCAGGCTCCGGAGGCACCGAAGTCTAGCCTCTATAGGCACGTACGATTGCCAACCCTCTGAATGCACAAAATTTCGATGGCAGGGGCATGGATCAGAATACTCAGTTATGGAGGCACGGTGTGTATTCTATGCAATCACAAGGGTCACGGCAAGTATCATGTGAGGCACGTGTATTGAAACACCAGAGGCGTGGAAATGAAGCCTCTTAGGCACGAGTGTCAGCCCAATGGATGCACAAAAGTGTGGTGGCAGAGGCATGGGTGAGAATGCTCTGCTGGAGAGGCACCGCTGTGATCTCTCTACCCGCGGGCGTCTGGCTCCACGGGCACCTAACACCACATGGCTTATGTCAGCTATGGAGGCACGAGATGCGTAAAAGTGCCCGACCAGCATAAACCCTCTCTCGGTGCGTAAAAGGGTGAGCGTATACGCCAAGTAAGGGCTCTACATGCACGTGTACCAACCTTCTTAATACTCAGTTAGAAAACCATGGTTGTGAAGTTTCTAGACAAAGTCTGACCTTAAGACGAAGAACAGCCGTCAAGTCACGAGACACACAGTTTTATTGGCCTACCAATCATGGACTTGCTTCGGTATTGGAAAGGTTCCCACTGACGATTTCATTATCAGTGGGAACATCGTACTATACTAACAAAGAGTCAGTGTCGTGACGGTAAAATACTCAGAATCTTACCGCTGAAACATTGACGTTTGCATAGTTACAACACTTTATAATCAAGGATTGTTATGGCAAGCTTACAGACGGTACAAAATATTACAAGGGTTGTTTGTTCGTGTTCAGACGAAACGCACGTTCAAAAGGGCACAACAACATGTAACCCTGCAAGCTTGGACAACTTACTCCAGCTCTGTGTTCAGCAATCACATCTGAATGGGTCCGTCAAATCCAGGTATTCAACACGCGTGAGTTTTAAATAAAAGAACCGGTGCTTGCACGCTCCTGATAATATAAGGCGAGCACGTTCAGAAGCCTTTTTGTGCCACAGAAGATCCTTTTGATGCTTTTCGTAAAATTCTTCCGTGAAGTCTTGGTGGTAGCGATAGTTAAGCCTCATGGTCTCAAGCTTGCTTGCACTCAGAACAAAGAATCTCACAAATTCAATGTTTACCAAGCAAGGTTCATAGTCATCCAGCGTTACTGTCTTCAGACGAAAGTCATCTCGTTTGACAAATGGTCGATGCCTATGACGCCATGTATTTGTTTCTCCGCAACAGAGTCCTCCCTAGATGTACATGAAGAATGAAAATACTTAAGCTCTAAAAATAGAGATTTTGTCGAAAGAGCATCCAGTGTAAGGTATTTATTGAATTCTTTGTAGATACTGGTGTATGTAATAATAAAACATGTCTAGCCACGGGTGTATCAATTTACAGACGAATGTAAGACAAGCCTTTTAAGACATACAGTAGAAGTAGTACAGTATGCATGTTATGGGCTTTAAATGTGTGTGAGAATCATCACCTCGATAAACAAGTTCTCAAGGCTTCAAAAGCATTGCATCAGGGAAACGGCCACGTCCACTTCAAAACACATCTTGATGAGCAAAGTCTTGACCGTTTGAAGCAATTGTTGTCGATGATCGCTGCAAACCCTGCATGGTACAAGCACAACGATTTTAAAAATTGAACAAAAGGTTCTATTACATGAAATTTGTTTACTCGACAAATGCAGCTGAAAACTAGGTACCGGATAATTGTAGGGTTACGCGTGACCTTGGATTCAGAGAAAAATCATGGAATTTGCGCACAGTCTCTAGTTTAGGTGCAGACATGACAGTTATCTGCAAGTTGCTGCTGAGAATATCGTTAAGCAACCGCTGCAGTGACGAGGCATCCTCTATAACAAGTTCGCCATGTCCACATCGAATTCCAATGCTTACAAGTTTACGTGAGTTTATTCTTATGCAGCGGCTTTCCATATTCCAAGTAAGCAGTAGGCACCGGAGTGCGGGGCAACTAGAGTGGATGATGCTTTCAAGCGAGATGTCTGATATACCAACGTCCACAAGTGAAAGTCTCTTGAGTAGTGGTAGTTTAAGAGCCTGAACGTAACTTCTGGTATTTGGCAAAGAGCAAAGGTGGCGGTGTGTAGGGAGGACGCAAACGGAGAGAAGGACGCCGGTGCAAAAGGCGCAGATGATGGGTGTGTGAGTGGTCGTATGACACACTCTCACGAAATCTGGGAACATGTAATAGAACTCGAGCACCTGGAGATTGTTCAATTTGGATGATTTCAACCATACGTCGACGGCGGAGGGTCTGGATTGGAGGTATCACGCCGGTATGTAGAGACGGTGAACTGCGCCCACATGGGCGGAGAGGATGGCATCCGGAAGGGTGGTATCGCTCGTGCCGACGGCGAGGGCACCGAAGTTCGGTGTTTTCAAGGGCGAAGCCCCGGTAGGAGGCGCCACGGAGATTTTTTCGATATGAACTGTTTCTAGAGGCTTAAAAAGACGAGCGGCAGGGATCTCATGGCAGTCGAGATTCAGAGGAGCGGTGGGCCATAAAGGACGCCATCGACGAGCGAGGATGCGAGTACGGATGCTATCCCTGATGGGGAGATGAGAGATGATCTCACCTAGGATGACGTCCGGGAGATCGCTGTTGTGGTCCGGACGAGTTTTTTTCCCGTGCTCCTCATATCAGGTGGGCGGACCCTCACCGGTCCCCGCCGGTACCGCCAAACACCCAGAGTAATGCATCGTCGGTGGCACAAGCCTTTCCCTCTTAGTACTAGAGGCGTCAGACTCCATCTAGGAGCGATGGGTGTGGTGGATCTGGAAAGACGGTTTGGAGGACGGAGGTGTTGCAAAACACCATTTATAAAAAAAGTAATATTTTTTAAGTGATGTCGTTGCGAGAACAGTGACATCGGATAGTGGCAACAACCCGTAATCCATGCCTCCACTTGATTCACGCACATGCCTCTCCGAGCAGCGTGTCACTACAAACAGACTGAGCATGGACACACGATCGCAACTCTTCTTTCTGACATGGGACGCACGACCGCAAGTATTCTTCCTAATATGGGACCGTGCCTCTGCTTGCTTGACCAACGTGCCTATCTGAGTACACGACTCAGCTGAAATAATGACAACTGGGATGCATGACCGTCCCTGTCGGATTTTGGGTTCCGGCAGACCCTTGAGGTTCGAACATTGGGGTGCACGCGGTGATCCAACCTTCCACCGTCTCGCACTTGGCCAAATCGCAGGGACCTAAACTACTAAAGGAGCAGCACAAGAGACACGAGATTTATACTAGTTCGGGCCACCGTTGTGGTGTAATACCCTACTCTAGTTTGTGGTGTGGTGGATTGCCTCTTGGGCTGATGAGGAACAATACATGGAAGAACAGCCTCGCGAGGGTCTGTTCTTGGCGGGGGTGATGAACTACTAGGCGGAGTTCAGTTGCTCTAGCTACTAGCTCCTTGATGAGGATTCGGATCTCGTCCTGCCGGGCTGATCCTCCTACCCTGGGGGTGGCTACTCCTATTTATAGGCGAAGGCCCTGGGCCTCTTCCCAAATATTGAGCGGGAAGGGCGCCAACAATTGGCCATTTTGAAGGGGAACAGCGGGTACACTTATCCTCGACTAAAGTTGGTCCTCGCCGCCAAAGGCTCGTGATGACGCCTTTGCTGGGCTCCATGATGACTCCCTTCCAGCCGCTGGGCTGGTCTTGGTCTTGTTGCACCAAATGGATGCCTTCGCTGATGCTCTCGCCGCGCTTGCTCCCTTTGCACCAAAGAGGAAAGGAGGACGCTGCGCTGGCTGGCGCCGGTTGGCGCCGGCCGGGCTTCTTGGTCGTCATTGTTTATGCTATGGGCACCTCGCGAGGTACCCGCCTTGAACTCTCCGCCTCATGAGCCAGCTCGGCGAGGCCGTGCTCGAGGAAGCTCCTTGTCGCCCCGCCCATGAGGCTTGGCCTCGCGAGGGTCTTCAGCTTGCGCTGATGAAGATGGGCCGTGGGCCTCCTTTGAGCCACGCCGCAGCCGCAGCGAGCAAGTCTGGGACCCCTGCTCCCGTAACGCCGACAAGAGCCCCGGCCCACGGCGCGCCCAACTTGGCCGAGCAGAGAGGCGAAGGGCAGCGCGGCGTCAAGGGCCCTAACTGCTCGCGCCTTGGGCGCCAAGGTGGCGTTGATTGGACGGGGCGCACCGTTTCACGCTTCCTCATTTCGCGCCTTGCTAGGCGGACACGCCGCTGTACACATCCGTTCCTCTCTCCGCTGCTCGCGCGCCCGCCCTTCCCCTCTCGAACTCCAGCTTCCATCTTCAATTCAATTCGATCTTCCCCCTTTCAATCGCCATGGCTCCGACGAAGAAGGGAAAGGGAAGAAACCCGTGCTCGCCGCTTTCGCCGCCGGCTCTCCGCCGTCGATTCGCCGATCATACTCAATCTAGAGGGCTTGGGCAAGGTTAGTTCGCTCGCCACCACCTTCAACGACGCGGAGGACGACGGCCTGGCCCAAGGCCCCACTTCTCCATCGACAGTGATAGTCACCGAGGTCCGGTATTTGTCGACGCCTCTATGGGCGGGCTGGTTCCTTTCTCGATTTCTTCAATGTCGTGCTTTCCCACCATCGATCCACATGATGCATCCGGGTCCCGAGTCCATCACTCTCCTCTCGCTCTTCGCCTTCGCTTAGAAGCAATGATGGGCATCCTTCCTTCGTTGTCTTGTGCGCCCACTTCTTCTCTCGCTACCGTCGACCCCACCCAATGCTCGGCGCGCATGAGCTTCGTCGCCCACCGAGACAGCGGCCTGTGGATTGACTTCAGCCTCCCTCCGCCTGGGTGGCTGAGTTCCGCGAGAGGTGGTTGTACGCGGATGTGGGGGTGCCCAGCCCCTCGCTATCGAGCTAACCTCGCCGCTGTCCCCAATTCAGGCCGGGCCAGAGACGCCAAGCCCTCGCTCATCTTTGTCCGGCACCTGCTGCTTCGAGGTCGCTGCTATGACAGCGCCCAAGGTGGTGAAGGAGTTCCTGATGTGCCGTGGTTGCTCCTCTCCAACGCCATTCCCACCGGATGTGGGCCTTCAGCTGGCCTGGTGATCGATGAGGCTCTGTGAAGAAGACGTGACGCTCAAGCGCTAAGGAAAGTGCTCTGGTCCCGATCATGCACCCTAACCCCGTGGCATCCGCATGGAGGGCCTTTGCTATACCCGCTGTAACAGGGGTGATTTTGTGAACCAGATGCCCATCTTCGATGAATGGGGCCGCTACCGCTGGTCTCTGTGGGCCTCGCGAGAATCCAAAGTGATGGTGTCGCCTTCCAGCCGGCCAAGGCGCTCCTCCTCAAGTGGCGGAGCAGGAGGCACGAGCCGCCAGAGGTCAAGGGACCCTCGCTGGGTGAGCCACGGGCGACGCTGTGAGGGAGCAGCCCGAGGCTCATGCCGCCGCTGGGCCGAGGGCGGGCAGCCGCCTGCAGCGCCTGCGGATGGAGCCCCGAGGCCCCCGCTGCTTTCTTGGTGAGGCGACCAGCAGCGCAGGCAGCGGACGCCTCGACGCAGGTCGCCTTGATGCTTCTCCTCGCCGCAGCTGACCCTCGGCCAAATCTTGGGTCGCCTGTGGACTTCGAGGCCTCCGAAGAGAAGGGAGGCCCCGGCGATGCTTACCTTGTCGCCATCAAGCGAGAAAGTACTTTCGCCTACGATGAGTAAGCCTTCTCCTCTCCAGCTCCCCGATCCTTCCGCTGCTTGTATCGATCCTGCCTGCAGCCCCTTCCCGCAGAGCTCATGGAGACGGGTGAGGAGCCGTCCGCCGGCTTCGCCTCCTCGCCCTGAGTGCTCCGAGCAAAGGAGCCCTTGTGGTGAGGGCGACCGGGAGGCGAACTGGCCCCGAGGCGATCGTGGCCCTGCGCGCCTGCGACTCTTCTTCGCGAGCCTTCTCGTGGCATAGCTAGCCCGCCGTGGGCTTCGCCTGGTCGTGGACGGCGATTACCGAGGCGCTTCCTCGCGCTTCGTCTGGGGTGGGCTGGCTCTGTGCCGGGCTTCCGGCGCGGGCGTGCCCAGCCGCCGCAGGGTGCCAGCCCCAGCCCCCGCCCGGAGGGGGAGCGCTGACTCGTGGGCCCCGTCGCGTGGTTGGGGCAGGTGATGGTGTGGAAGACGTGCTCGAGCGCGCTCGGGAGCATCGTGCTCTTCGCCAAGGATTCCTTCGAAGGGCGGCCAATGCGGTGAGCCTGCTTGGTGAGGAGCTCGCGGATGATGATGCGCGCCTTGAGGCCGAGGGCCTGCGCCTGGCCGCAGAGAGGTGTGAGCTGGAGGGCACCGTCGCCCTTGCGCGCCACCAGCGCGATCTCGATGATGAAGAGGCCAAAGCGTCGCTGGCAGCTCTCTCGGAGGCTGTTCTAGGGCCGCCGAGGAGGCCCGGAAGCTAACAGCGGCGAGAGGCGGCGGAGGAGCGTGCACGGGAACTCTGGCCCGTGTCACCATCGGAGGAGAGCAGAGCTGCGCGAGGCAGCCTCGCGCCGATGAAGGTGGCCTCTCGCGACCCGGGCGGAGCTCCAAGCGTGAGGAGGCGCGACGCTGAAGCCGCTGAACGCGCTGCGAAAGTACGAAGCGCCGGAGACGCAGGGAGCGCTACGACGCTGCGCGGAGGATGAGGTCGCTGCACGGGAAGCCCGCGCCCTGGAGGAGGCCGGACGCCGAGTGGCGACGGCGCGCCAACCTCGAGCGCAAGTTCGAGGAGAGGCTGGGTTGATCAAGGCCGAGGCTGAAGGCGTGGATCGCTGCCTTGAGGGCCAAGCCGAGGAGGCGACGCGCGGGCTAATGCTCTTCGGGCCGCCTCGAGGTGGCGCAGGGGAGTCAACCACCTTCGTGCCGAGGCGCCTTCTTCGCCAGCGGGTGGAGGAGGCCGAGGCCGCCGCGTGCGCCGTATCGCGGACGAGATACGCCGCCGACGAATCTCGGAGCATGAGCACGCCCCATGCTCGCCATGTTCGGGAAAGAGCCAACACAGCCTTTGGGTAACATCCGCGAGGTGGTTGTTGGCGAGCCGCACGCTGTTAACTACGCCGCAACCTTCAGTTTTATCGACGTGGTGGCGCGGCTGGAGGCGCCGGTCGGTCAGGGCCAATAGGTTGGTGGAGGAGAGGAGCTGCTACGCTGCTTGGGCGCGCTTTTCTCGTGGTCTTCAGCCATCTCTAGAACATGGACCCCCACTTCGACTTTGACGCAGTTATCGCTTCCAGCTTCCCTCAGCCGCCCGGGCGACCGGCGACCGGTGGAAGACAATGTGGATGCTCTCGTCAGGGCCTTCGCTTCGGGCAACGACGGCGTGGTCGTGGCCGCCGATGAGGGAGGCGTGGTGAACGGCCCAGACGCCGCCGATGGCCACGCAGACAGTGACGGCGAGGCCAGCGACGCCAACAACGGCTCGGGAGGTGCTCCTGAGGACGCATAGGGGTATTGTCCATGTTCCATTACCCTGCATGAATAGAACTCAGGTTTTGGCCTGATGGCTGTGAGAGCATTTTGGGAGGGGGAGCCCCTCATGTAAAACTTGTGTTCATCGTATTAGCAGGTGTTACATCGCCCATACGCCTGCCGCCAAGTGGTTGGCCAAGCGACGTGCTGGTTGGTTGGCTGATTTATCTTTGTTTCAGATGAGCCCCGAGATAGCCTGTGGGAGGCTGTGGTGACCCGGTGTCTCCGATTGAATCAGAGGATCTGCAGTAAAAACCTCCGGAGAGGACGCGACGGCGGCAGGTTGGCTGCTGCAAGCTAGGCCTGGCCGGCTTAAGTAGGGGCTCATGAGGGAGGCAGCTGAGGCGGAGTGGTAACCAAACGCGAGATTTGCTCGAACGAGACTAAGCACCCTTCCCTAACACACGCAAATCGCAAATCGAATCCAACTTAAATCCAAATGGGAAAGCGACAACCAAATGGAAAGGTGAAGAAAGGAAGAAAAGCCGCATCCGCACCTAGTCTAGTCTTGATGTCTTCTCACCACCAAGCAGAGCTAAGTGCTGCCATCGGGCGTGGGAGGGAGCCCTGTGGCTCGAGGCCGCACCCTCGAGACTCCGGGCGGTACATCCCCACTCATTATTACGTGAGAGTGTCACGGGCGGCGAAGCCACAGCACGGGCCTTCTTCATGTGTACCGCCTTGCTTCATATCGCCAGACGAGGGCCCCGCTTTGCGCCACACTCTAGTGCCATCAACGGCGACCGAAACCAGGACGCCGCCGATGGGGTAGAGCGGTCGCCAGCGTTCCCACGACGACCACGGGTCCTCCGCCAGGCAGGCCCCGAGGCGCCCCCGGCAGAGGGCCTACTCTCCGAGAACGCCTTTGTTCAACGCCGCGGTGGTGATGTTGATCTCGCCTTCCTCCGCAGCCCTCGCGCCCTCCTCCCGAGGGGTAGGAGATCGCGGAGCGGGCAGCCGCCGTCGTGGCGACCTGTACCTCCTACGATCTATGGTTAGCGATGTTTGTTTAAGGAAGTAGCGGTACCGATAATCGCCGCCCGGGCGTGACCAGTGGGACCGCCTCGGCTCTCGGAAGAGCTCGGCGTCCGCGCCATCTCCGCAGCTCGGGCTGAGGAGCGAGCCTTGTTCTCCTCATGCAGGTGCCCTTGGTCCACCATGTGGGGCACGATTCTTCTGGCGCCGCCATCCCGAAGGCCACGCCAGAGGCCGAGCGTGCTATGCGGCTCGCTTGATGCGCCCACCGGGGGGTGGCGCGGCGTCCACCTGGGCCGTGGGTTACGCCGATTCCTTCTTCTCCACGGGCCGGGCGGGGCAACCCTCCGCCGCCCGGTGCCGACAGCTTCGCCGGTGTTGGAGTAGCTGGAGCCAGCGAAGACGCGTGGAGCCCCTGCGCGGGCCGCCTGGCCCGAGATGGAAGCTGGGTGCGTAAGGGTGAGCCTCGAGGCGGCGAAGCCCAGAGCTCCGCCACTCGCTTCCAAAGAAGACGTCGCGCCGCTTCTCCAAAGAGCTCGCACCGCAGAGCTCGCCACCGTGAGCGCTGCCCTTGATTTCGCTTACCCCTGTAGGTGTATGGTGACGTGGTCGCGGCGTGATTGGAGGCCCTTGCTGCCGATCGGCCGCCGGGCGTGAGAGCCGTTGAAGCCTGTCGCTGCCGCCGCTGCCCGCAGCGCCTGCGGACCGTGAGCGGCTCGGGGCACGGGTCGCCCGAGGTGAGCGAGCCATGCGGGCGGGCCACGCCGCCCAAGGATCTGGGTTGCCCGCTTGGTCGCCGGACATGGTGATGACGATGCGACGGAACACGAGGTGGCAGAAGGTGGATTCCGGTGCACCCCTACCTGGTGCGCCAAATGTCGGATTTCGGGTTCTGGCACACCCTTGAGGTTCGAACACTGGGGTGCGCGCGGTGATCCAACCTTCCACCGTCTCGCACTTCGCCAAATCGCAGGGACCTAAGATACTAACGGAGCAACACAAGAGACACGAGATTTATACTAGTTCGGGCCACCGTTGTGGTGTAATACCCTACTCTAGTTTGTGGTGTGGTGGATTGCCTCTTGGGCTGATGAGGAACACATAAGGAAGAACAGCCTCGCGAGGGTCTGTTCTGGCGGGGTGATGAACTACTAGGCGGAGTTCAGCTGTTTCTAGCTACTAGCTCCTTGATGAGGATTCGGATCTCGCCCCGCCGGGCCGATCCTCCTACCCTGGGGTGGCTACTCCTATTTATAGGCGAAGGCCCCGGCCTCTTCCCAAATATTGAGCGGAAGGGCACCAAAATTGGCCATTTTGAAGGGGAACAGCGGGTACACTTATCCCGACTAAAGTTGGTCCTCGCCGCTAAAGGCTCGTGATGACGCCTGCTGGGCTCCACGATGACTCCTTCCACCTGGGCTGGTCTTGGTCTTGTTGCAATCAAACGGATGCCTTTGCTTGATGCTCTCGCCGCGCTTGCTCCCTTTGAACCAAATAGGAAAGGAGGACGCTATGCTGGCTGGCGCCGGCCGCGGCGCCTTGGTCGTCATGGTTATGCCATGGGCACCTCGCGAGGTACCCTGCCTTGAACTCTCCGCCTCCTCATGAGCCAGCCTGATGAGGCCGCGGCTCGAGGAAGCTCCTTGTCGCCCCGCCTCATGAGGCTTGGCCTCGCGAGGGTCTTGAGCTTATGTTGATGAAGATGGGCCGTGGCTGGGCCTCCTTTGAGCCACGCCGCAGCCGCAGTGCAAGTCTAGGGACCCCTGCTCCTAACGCCGACAGGCCCCTCTTATAATATATGACCGTGCCTTGACTAACTTCACGGTTGTGCCTCTCTTACTGCACAAAGTCAGCTAAGCTAATCATAGCATAGAGGCATGACCATGAGTCTTCTTAACACAAGACTGAATCTGCACTAGGTTCAAGTTCCTCTCTGATCAAACATGCTGAACCGAGAGACACACCCACAACAACAACAACAACGACGACAACCATGTTTAGGATCGCATCTGCTTTCAGTACCATAGTTTGAATAAGAATTTGAACTGATAAGTTCTATTAGGTATGTACTATGATGATTTGAACTGCACTCATAGTTTGAAATAACACACGTACGATACTTAACTTAATACCACAATAGCTAAAATTTATGTGGTGTAATGCCATCCCTCCATCACTGTACACATATCGCGTCATTCCTTTTTTTGCAGAGGCCGGTGATCACAAGTGAGAGCGAGTCCTGCACGCGCACAGTGTGCCACTCGATACTGATGAGTACAACGCAATCAACTGTGAGCCTAGCTACATCTGCAAAAGCAGAAATCCGGGTGATCGCCATCCTACCATCCTTGTGTATACAGTAGGTGCCAGGCAAATCAACACCGCTGAAAATTTGTACAAGCCTGATGCTGCCCTTGAGAGGCAAATATCCAAGCTTCATCCTAAGATCATTTGTAACAATAGCTAGGATTTTCTGTACAATAACAAACTATTCTGGCATTAGAGTACGAAGACACGCATGTTGACTGTGGTTTAGAGAAAGAAACAACGACGTACCAAACGGTCTGTGTGAACGTTGGTGAAACATAGACGGTGCACAAAGGTAATGGCGGGGATGTGTTTAGCATTTAGGACTAGTTTAATCATGCAAGCCATGTTGATATAGGAAAGTTTTATGCCCCGGGTGTAGACTATCTCGTCTATGTAGCTCCTTTCCGATAAACTGAGGCCTTCAAGGGCTAAATAAATAAAACCATGTATTAGCCACTATGTGTGAAGCAATGAATAGAGCAGTTAAAACTAAAATAAACGAACATTGGCTTTTAAAAGGGAAATTACAGTTTTAAACTACATTCTGAGTACAAAGAAAGATTTAATACATTATATCACATATATTAAGCACATAAATATCTACGACATACCACAGTAAAATTATAATAGATAAATGTTAAACAAGAACAAATATTGATAAGCTTATCGTAACATACCAACGGAAGGTTTGGGTAACGCCAGACCTCCTCGAGATTCACTCAACATCAAGTCAATGGGAAAGAAGAAATCTTTCGCTTGCAAATCCAATTGTATAATATCACCATAAAATAGATCATAGTCACGTATCAACTTTTCCCATGCAGTTCCATGAAACTTAGACATGTGGTTGCCACCTGTAAACTTAATCCTGTAAGACAATTCCTCAGTAGTGCCGAACACAAGGTCAAAATCTTCGTCTTCAAAACCATCCTCGAAAGCTTCATCTTTCCATAAAGAGATCAAAGAAAGGACCTGGTTCCGGTAGTAGCATGGGACATACTACATTAAAGTAAAATTAAGACAAAGGTATATAAATGTTTTACTGATTTTCAGAAAACAAATGCATGAAAGAGTTTTTTTCCTTGAAATTTCTTGGCTTTGAGGCATGGGCACAGGCAACATCTATGACATTTAATTAAACCTATACAAAACAATTGAACTTCTAATTACATCAAGGCCTATAAAATAAAAACAAGCATGCACAGTATAGTTCGCTCCGAAGGAATACATGTGGTTGCTGACTGCTGAATAAAGATAACTCAGAATAAATACAAGGATTTAAGGTTTTTATCGCCACGCGTGATTTGGTAGCAAAACTTACCAGGCATGACTCATAACATCGAGGCAAGGGCACAATCAAGAAAGAATGGGCAACATCAGATTCAACACCTGGACAGTTGAGGTTCCTGCAAACATCACACGCTATCTTTGCCTGCGAGATGTAACAATACATAAGACTCGGGTTCATTAATTATTAAACAAAAATTTATTTCAACACTCCGCTAATGGTACAAAGAATTAAAGGACTGTATATCACTGATACACGCTTGTTTCAAGGAGTAAGACAGAGTGGAGCGAATGCTGATATGGTGATATCCATTGATGTTAGTGTCTCTGTAAAAAATGAAAGAGCACGCACAGACCTCTTCAAATCTACAAGCTCTTGCAGCGAACTAGCTGGAAAAAAATCAACTGTTGTCCTCCAAGATTATTCCCATATAGAACCTCTTCAAAGGGGTAGGATATTAACACAAAAACTAAAATTAAGAGGGTAACGGACAACAAGAATCCATCTAAAAAAAGACTGTGTGCAACGCGTAAGTATTAAGCAGATGGAAAAAATTTACTGTATTTTAGAGCAAGTGGGCGAATCATAGATCCATCTATGTGGACTGTAGAGTGAAGAAGACGAAGCAAGAAAGACGGAAGGAACCAGAGAAGGGGAGCGGAAGAGAAAGTGACTCGAAAGGGAAGATGCACATAACGATGTATTTATGGAGTAATTATGGAGAGGGATGAAATTTTGTGTACTCGCTCGCCAAAGCTGAAACTACTGACAACAGTAAATGGCTCCTTGCCATCCCAGCCCAAAAAAAGGGGCGTGGGAGGGGGGGGGGGTTGGTGGGTCTGGCGAGTAGGTGGAGTATTTGGTCGAGCCGGACCATGTCGAAGTCCCTCGCCTTCATTTCCCCTCTCGCTCTCTCACTATATCTCTCCCCCCCCCTCTCTCTCTCTCCTCTCAAATTCGACGGCGCCTACGTCATCGGAACTGCTCACATCCTTTGGGCCATGTCGACACAAAACTTCGGACAAGAGGGGAGGAAAGAAGGCTTGAACTTCCTTGAACTGGATTTTGATTTCTATGTAGGTGATTTCCTGCTACATGCGGAGCGTTGAACTGGGGTTTGTTTTCCAAACAAAAGATCTGAGCTCTAAACATTCATGTGTCCTTGTAGGAGAACCCTGACACCATCGAAGACCATGATTTCTCTGGCAAAGAGCTCGACCGTCCTCTCTACTGTGTTCTTCACGATACCAAGCCTCTCAGGTGTGTGGCTTTTGAAGGAAGTGACACAGGGAGGAGGTTCTTCGGCTGTGCTGTAAAAGTTATTCACTTTCAAAAATCCGAGTTACTTTCTTGTTGAATCAAACTGTTTGGATATAGGACATGTAGTCTACCAAAGAAGACTGATTTCTTCTTGTGTTTTCCGGTTGATTGTAGGAAACATTGTGTAGTCCTTTTACTTTACATAAAAGGCTAAACGTCGCTACTTATTTTACATCATTGAATACAAAAGAAATGATCTAGACACTCTCATGTTTGTTTACAAATGGGACTTCTGTTTAATAGTCAGTATATTATTAAAAAAACTCTCTAAATAAGTTGTCTGCAGAGGTAGCTCCAGATTAATTCAAGCTGGCTTAAAAGAAACTAAGTACAATTATCAAATAACTCCGCGGACAGGATGGGCGAAGCACCATAATTAGTGTTGTGGGTACCTAACCATTGAAGTGCCACATTGCACAAACACGGTTCATAGTTAGTTGAATGAGGTTATGAACCAAGTATATGTGAACTTTATTATATTCCGAGCTTCGCAGCAAAGCAGTATTAATAGTCTCTGTTTATTTTGTTCCTTTTTTGTTCGCAGAGAGGCGTGAACTGTGGAGTCGTCGAATGGGTTGACCGCCCATGGCCTATCATTATGCAGAGGTGCCTACTCAAGCTTTGGGGGATGTTAGATGAGAGCAATGATGATAGGAAAGCAAAGGGTGAAGAGATAAGTAGGCTTAAAATGGACAATGAACAAGTGAACCTTAAGCTCGAGAATCTTGTTGCAGCTGTGGAAAGAACTAATGTAACTACCATGAAGATTGACAGGCAGAAGAAGCGGATGGGTATCATTGATAAAGACGTCAAGCTCATTCAGAGGTCTCTCACAAGTGCCATTCATAATCTTAAGGACGACAAGGGTGAGATTAAGCTGGACAGGGATTTTCTGAAGGAGGAGATGCATAAGTTGAAGGAGAATAGAAAGAAGATGCAAAGCGTCATCTGTGATCTTTTGGGGCAAGGGTTTGCGAACACTGATGACCTCCTGATGATCAAGGCTATCCTTGAAGAATGATCATTAACATTTGCCTTCTTTTGAAACATTGCAAGGGATACTCGTCTAGTATAAGTTTATGCTTGGACATGGTTACTTGACTAAAGGCATGTATCTCATTTTTTGCAATCTATCAGAGGGTGTGTGACGGTCTACACACATCAAATATTCATCTCCTGAATATTTTTATATTTGAAAGAGGGCACATCCGGCAATCTTTCGTCTTGGATCGTTCCACGAGACATGGGTTACTATAATCTAGCAAGGCACATATGTCGCTTTGGCAGGCATGGGGAACCATGCCTCTGGTGACGTAGCACTGACTTGTCAAAGGCATGGTCCTATGTCAGACAGGAGCGCCGCACTAGCACTGACACACATAAAATCTACAGTCTACAGAGTCGCGCTTACTCCTGAAGCCGACGCACGCCAGTGCCGACTCGATTGTTTGTACTCAGACATAAACTCATTCACGGACATGCGTTTATACAAAAGGCACGTACAGTCCGAGGTCGCTGGGAGCATGGTTTGAGATTAAGCAGAGCCACGACCATGTGCACGCATACCGCCACTTAAAGGAGGCAATGCCATCTGGTCATCGCGACGACCGGTTACATGCACTAGATGCACGCTCCTTGCGTAACAGGCAAGGCAAAGGCTCTTCTCTTCCAAATGTTTTTGTTTCATGGTCGACGCATCGCATTACCTAATGTTTTGTAGCATCATGATAGTGACATAAAACTATCAAATTTTTAGAACAGCGGGTGCATAGCACAAAAGCATTGTTATAACAAGCTTACAAAACGGTGCAAAAGGCTTCAGCCATGTTTAGACATAACACAGAATCAGATTGGTGCAACAACATCTAACTGTACTAGCTTGAGGAACTAACTACAGACCTGTGTCCAGCAGGCACAAGTGAACGGATTTGACAAATCCAGGCATTCAACACGCCTGTGTTTCAAATCCAAGCACAGATGATTGCAGCTTGCTGATAACTTGAGATGGGCACGTTTGGAAACTTTATTCTCCCACAGGAACAACTTCTGTTGCTGTTTGTAAAATTGTTGCGTGAAGTCTGAGGGAAAGCGAAACTTAATCCTCATGGTCTCTAGCTCCGTTGCATTCAGAATAAACAACCTCACGAACTCAATATTCTTCCCGCTTTTTTCATAATCTTCCAATGTTACTGTCTTTAAATGAATGGTGTGTTCTTTGAGAAACGCACGGTGCTTGCGACGCCAAAAATTTCTTGCACCATCAGGAACGTTTCCTCCCTGAAAACACATAAAGGTTGAAAGATACTCAAGATCTATGGAAGGACAAAATGAATGATAAATTCCATGACCCCCATCCCAATCAGTTCGTCGAACATTTCGCTAGATACGGATGTATGTATAATAATAAAAAAACATGCCTAGACATAGGGTGTATCCATTGCAAACAAAATGTAAGATAAGCTTTTTGAGATGCAAGGAGTGCTGCACTATGCACGGTATGACCTTTTCATTGGGCGTGAGAATCATCACCTGAACAAACAAGTTCTCCAGATTTGGAAGGCACTTAAGCAAGTGAATGACCAGGTCCACTTG
Source organism: Aegilops longissima (assembly GCA_021605205.1). Lineage (NCBI taxonomy): Eukaryota > Viridiplantae > Streptophyta > Magnoliopsida > Poales > Poaceae > Aegilops > Aegilops longissima. The sequence continues at coordinate 422,360,782 of CM038679.1, forward strand.
ATAAGTCATGGCCAAAAACAAGGTTTTGACAGATTGTCGATTGTAGATAGGCTGGCCGCCGCCAAATCCTTCACATAACATGGAAAATAAAACATAAAATTATTAGAACAAAAGGTTGGATGACATGAAACTACTTTCTCAAGGAAATGCAGCTGGAATTATTGTGAAATGTCAGTACCATAAGACCTGTGGAGTCAAGCGAGATCCTGAATTTGCCCAATGTCTCCAGCTTGGGTGCGTAGACGATGAATACCTCCATGTTATTGCTCGACATCGTGGATCAACTCTTGAAGTGAGGGGCATCCTCGATGATGAATTTTCCTATCTCACCACGGATGCCGATGCTTACAAGGTTAGGGGAATTTATTGTGATCCGATGCCTTTCTCTATTGCAAACAAGCAGCAGGCACTCGAGTGCAGGGCAACTAGAGTTGATCATGCTTTGCAACGAGAAGTCTGATATATCAACCTCAACAAGCAAAAGTCTCTTGACCAGTGGTAGTTCAAGTACCTCTACATAATGGTCTGATATCTGGCAACACACGAAGCTCACAGTGCACAGAGAACAGGAAAACCGAAAGACGGACTTCGGTAGTGAGGGCGTAGATGAAGAGCATGTGTGCGACAGTTTGACAGTTTCTTTCACAAATCGTGGAAACAGGTAGTAAAACTCAAGCACCTGGAGATTGTTCAATCTGGGGGACTCAAGCCAGGCGTGGACAGTAGAGGGTCTGCATTGGAGGTAGCACGCCGGTATACAAAGGCGGAGAACTTCACCCACATGGCTGGAGAGGATGGACTCTGGAAGGCAAGAACCATCACCAGGAACTGTTTTACCCTGATGCCAAGTTCCGATGTATCGTATACGAGCAAGCTCCTCGCTGTAGGCAGAGACCCTACTAATGATCTCGACATGAACTGTTTCTAGGGCATTAAAAAGACGAGCGGCAGGGATCTCACGACAGTCAATATTCAGAGGAGCGGTCGGCCAAACAAGACGCCAACGACGTGCGAGCATTCGAGTGCGGATGCCCTCCCTAGTGGAGAGACGGGAGATGACCTCACCGAGGATGGCGTCCGGGAGGTCGCTGATGCGGTCCGCACTGATCGCTTTTCCGATCCGCGATCCGTAGGCGCACTCGCCGCTTAGTCACACCGCCAAACCACTCAGAGGACGGCGCCGGTGGCGCTGAAGCCGCTTTGGTGCATGGCGATCGGAGTGGATATCCATCTCCGCTCTTGTTGTGATCGCGCGTTGCTCGCGAGCGCCGCTTATATTTGGCGTGGATCTCAAAAGCCCAAGGAAAAGGGTGTGTCTAGGGTTTCGAGACGCCGTCTGCTCTCCTTAAATAGCCGGAGCTCGACTCGGCGATCGCCGGTGTACTAGAGTAGGGGTACCCTAGTATCCCAACTCGCACGGGCAAGTTGCAGCACTCGCAGGCAAGGCCTTCCCGGTGACCGCTTAAGTCCTCCATGGTTCCTTTGGAGCCATTCAAAACAAAGTATTTAAGCCAAGGAGATAAGGCCCTGCAAGAGGAGCTTGCCGGAAGGCCACTCAAGGCACGCAGAAGACAAGACCCCGGCAAGAGGAGCTTGCCGGAAGGCCCGATGAGCGACAAGCTTCCTGACGTGACAGGATTCAGCCATGCAAGGCGCGCTGCATGCGCAGGCAACCACTCTTTATCTCCGCCTCCAGCTCATCCACCAACGTGTCACCATGGGACCATTCCAGCGCTACAGGTCAAGAGGTCAGGCGGCCAGCGGAGAGCAGCGTAAGCGACGCCGACAAGAGTGCCATCGTGGCAAGCGGTGGCGCCCCGACGGTCCTCTGCAGTACTGCTTAGGCGACATGGACGGCATTTAATGCTTTTGTCCCTTGCCGTGAGAGTTAGGTAGAATACACTGTACAAAGTAGCTGTACCAACCGCAACTCATTTTCCCGCTTTGTCCTTGTCTACGCTACACCGTTGGTGACCCCTTGAGCATATAAAAGGAGGCCCATGCAACGAGAGGAGGTTCGACTCATTCAAACAAGAGACACTCATGCTAGGTCTTGTAGCTCCCTATAGCTCTCTAGCAAGAACACAATACAATCGCATAAGCAGCAGTAGGAGTATTATCTCTCCGGAGAGCTCCGGTTGGGTAAACTGCCGTGCTTCGCCCGATCTGCTCTTCAGGCGACTTCTCCTCTCCCGCCGAACCGAAGGGGCTCGGTCCGCCGTCCCATAGGTGTTCGTGGTTACGATCAGCTTCCCCGACACGCAAGGGAGCTGAGGGAGAACTACTACTTGTTCTGGTCGATGGAGACGCGGGCGAATCCGCGTACGAAGGTACTCCCAGCCGTTGCTTGTGAACTAGCCCCAACTGGGTACCCCTTCTTCGCGCTTGTCTTCTATTGTGGGCTCTGCCTGCCCTTCTCTGAATTTTTCTGTGATATCATGAACACCTACGGGCTTCGCCTCCTTGATTTCACCCCCAATGCTGTCCTGACCATGGCAGTTTTCGCACACCTTTGCGAAAACTTTGTCGGAGTCCACCCAAACGTAGCCCTCTTCCGCCACTTCTTCATGCCCGCTTGAGAGAGGAGAGCCACTTGTCGGAGGGATTGCTTGGATCTCAAGGATCGGCAAGAAAGAAGCCTATCTCGAAGGAGAGCTCTCGCAGCAAGTGGGAGGAGTGGAGAGCCGATTGGTGTTGATCGCTGAGGAGAACCCGAGAGCTCTTTCACGCCAGCCAAACTCCAATAGTGCGCTGCAATGATTGGAGCAACTTTACGCCGAAGATGCTAGGTTGAAGATTGCTGTGACCGGATCTTGCGCCTTAGGCTTGCCGGACTCACCGTAGGCGCTTGCTTGCAGAGATTTCCTTCACCGCCAGACGCTTCCTTGCAGGAGAGGAGAAGGCCTGCTTGGGAGTTCCAAAATGCGGCGGACATCATGAGGCTGCGCCCGGGCCTCAACTTCAATTTTACTGTCTTGGAGTTGTATGCGATGCTGCTAGAGCTGTTCAAGCACGCACCCGATCACCCCGAGTGGTTTAGGTTGCCGAGGAGTCGCCCCATTATGCAACAACTTCGCCGACCGCATCCGCGCGATGATGCCCTTGTGCGATTCGCATGGGATCGCTCCAACCTGGCAAGAGCCTTCAGACGACGCTGCTCGCAGTTCTTCGACAGTTTGAAGAAGTGCCGGTCCGCCCGACGAGCGTAAGAGGCTCACCCGCGACACCACCGACGACGCAGATGCAGCAGATCGCCACAGGCCTGGAGGAGGCGGCAAGAACCTGCTGTTACCGGGCGCATTCTGGTTCACCGTGGAGGAGGCAGAGCAGGGAGAGGCGGCAAGCCTTGCCGAGCGAAGGGAGTTTGCCGCCAGGAGGAGCTTGCTGAACCCGAGGCCGAGCCGAACGAACTCCGCCGAGGGCGCTTCCTCCCACCATCTAGCAGCTCTGCTGCAAACGGAGCCCCGGCTCCACCAAGGAAGCGCTCCAAGAAAACGGGATGAGACGGGCGGCAGACGGGTTAACAGTCAGAAGGCCATGCGACGCGCTTTCTATCAAGGGCAAGGCATGTTGCTTGGAGCACCCCACACCACTGCAACAACCGAGGCGAGATCCTCCCAGCCACCGCTGCCACCCCGCCAAGCGGTCGAGGGAACTTCTTCCTCCGCCTGCCGCACCGGAGGCGAGCCGAATTTGACCTTCGCGCCAGCTCCGACGAGGAAGAAGAAGAGTAAGCTTTATATTGTGCTTGTATTTCTTCAATTTTGTTGCTTCGTCTTGCATCTGATTTGCTTCATTCTGAACTCTTTTCCTTTTCAGGACGCTGGCCTAGAGATCGTCAAGAGAGCCAAGACCCCGTGGTTGTCATCGAGGACGATCCCTGCGGCAACAGGAGGCGCTGCTCGAGACCCCCTTGCCGGACCCGCAACCCTTCCTCAAAGCAGCCCCTAGCATAGCCCCCAGCAGAAGTATATGGTTTACTTTTCATCGTTAGGCGTGCATGGGTGCTCTTCTTTGTTGATATTTGATCGTTGGTTTGTGTAGGAGCAGAGCAGCCTCATCAGAGTGCCCGGAAGCCGCCTCCGAAATTCCATCTCGCCGACTACGCCGCCAAGGGAGAATTCTCGCAAGGGAGCATTCTCCGCAGGGGAGACTTCTCTCAGCGAGGGACAGCACCAGTGATCCTCCGGTGGTCGAGACCATGGCTGCAGCATCCCATTGCAGTAATCTCTTGCGTGAAAATTTCCCTTGGGTTCTTTTTCTTCTGTTTTTCTTTTCGAACATTTGCTTGACTGTTCTTTCTTTGTCTGGTCGTTAGATCCATCCGCCGCAGAGCCGATGGAGACTGAGGTCGCCGGCGAGGAGGACGCGCGCGGCAACACTGACGACGTCGCCACCATGGAGGAAGAGGCTGGCGCTGATGGGTCCGCCGACGAAGAGGCCGCCAAGGCTGCCGCCGCAAAGGCCGGCGAGGGGTCTCTGGCGATCGATCGACGACCTCGAGGTCCGCAGGGAGCGCCAGCGCCACGCCGACCGCCGATCCTCCGCCATCGGTGCAGCGTCAGTTCGAAGAGCCCCAGCCCGGCGCCTATCTGAAGGCTGGCGATGGCGTCTTCATCAAGCTCCCCTGGGCATTGAGTGTTCACCTATGGATGGGTCCGGCGGATCCCTACCGGGAACAAGGTTTCGTGACTTGATCGGAAGGGGGTGACCTCGGCGCGGTGTAGGCTTCCCGACTTTCTCGCTTGACGCGCTGCCTTGAGGAGGACCGCTTCAAAGCCAGCCAGACGAAGCTGCTTGTTACAAGAAGCTTTATGCCGCTACCATAGCCGCAGTTAGTGCCGAAGTCTCGAGGAAGGCGACCTTGTTCTTCGCGCGCCAGTCCGCCAAGAATTCCAACAAGTTGACGCCTGGCGGGAAGGCCTTATCGGGTGAAACGAAGTCACTAGGCTCGGGCGCTGTCCGCCTTTGAGACCAAGATGGCATTCCGTGAGCAACTCGAACATTGAACATCTTCGTAAGTTTTATCAGAGGGCGCGTTGTTGAACCTGTTCCGGCAACCACCTTTTGTACAAGGCTTGCCGATGTTGCATGTAATCCTTTGTACAAAGCCGGGCGCAGACCCCGTGCATAAGTAAAGCTCATGTGTTGCGCACAACTTGTCAACTACATTCTTTCATCATCATTTTTGCATGTGTTGTCAAACATTTTGTGCAGCATCCACGCCCGGTAAGCAATAACAAGCCACAAGGCTCCATAACTTTATTTTCTCTTCTTTCTCTTTCTCAAAGAAAGGAAGGTTCCTTCGCCCACAAGTTAACCAGGGGGGAAGGAGAAGATAATGCCATGGACCAAGCGTTGCTCGACGAAGTTTCACCTTATTGGGAAGCAAACGACAGAAAAGCTAAGTTGCCAAAGTTTGAGCAATCAGTTTTTAAAATTTTAAGTTATCTTCCTCGAACGATAGTACTTTGTATGGAAAACCCAGCGCGGAGGAACTAACTGTAGCTAGTCGCGCTACTTTACTTTGTTTCGAGTCCACTCAACAACTTAAGTGAGCTGCAACTAGTTGTGACAAGGTTGTTTGTCGGAGGCGGCACCGCAAAGAAGCTGCCGACGTTCGCGACTCAGCCATGCAAAGGTGTCTCGCTACCGACAAGTTCCCTAAAAGCGAGGGCACAAACATACAAAGGAAGGAATCAACTAAAGGAAATAACATTGCAATCATTGCCTAAGATAGAGTTATATTAAAAAATGCTTGTCGAGATCTAATAAATTGTTCTCCAAACATGATCAACAGCGACAAGGAAAGATAAAATTACGGCCTAATCCACGTGGTCGCCATCAACCCGCTTGATCTTGCCCACCTTGTCCACAATGGTGCGACAGGGCTTTGAGCGCCTCCACGCCAAGATCCGCGGCAGGATCCGAGGACGCCGGCGAGGTTGAGGCCTGGATTGCGGAAGGCCACCTTCATCAACACCTTCTCGAAAGCTTCCAAGAGATTTGGCGCGATTCCTCGCCAGCTGCTTTGGGATCTCTTCCCGAGTCGCTGGAGAGCCGCCACCACGCCTTGAGGAACAAGCTGAGCTTGGCGCTGGGTTGAGGCGCGCCGGAGGAGTACCCGAGATCCACCATCCCTAGTTCCGCTGCCTCCTTGTCGATGGCGGCGGTGATATTCACAAGACCCTCGGTCCAAAGGCTCCACATTCTCCCCGAAGTGCTCAGGCAGCAGAGCACTCGCCAGCAGCTCCTCGCTGGCCTTGATCTTCCAACAGCCCACCTCCCGCCTCCTTGGCGCCGCCCAGCCCGTGACTGTGGTGGCTGCCTTCAGCCAAGATCTGCTTTGGAGTCCTTGGCGGCGCTGAGCTCCTAGCTCCTCTCGGCGAGACGGCCCTGCAGCTCGCCAAGAGTGTAGGCGCCCTTCAAGGCTGCAGGCTTGAGTGCAGCAAGCTCCTCGCCCGCTTCTCCGAGACTGGCCTGCTGCGCCACCTTCATCTCCAACTCTTTCTTGGCGGCCTCGCAGCCGCGGCAAGATATTTTGCTTCCTTAAGAGCCCCGCTATGACTCATGGCGCGACAATCTCCTCCTCGTGGCTGTCAAGGTTGATCTTCCGCTTCGCAGCCACCCTTCCTACACGGATAGCTTCGGCAGCGAGCCTCGCTGCTCTTCAACCTCCGCTTTTCGAGGATGAAGGCTTATGCGGCCAACACTCTGTTCCGCCTTCCGC